>JAGSMP010000377.1:0-377109 GCA_029286625.1 Parnassius orleans
CACACGCACACGCAAACGCAAACGCACACGCACACACACACACACACACACACACACAGAGAGAGAGAGAGAGAGAGAGAGAGAGAGACACACACACAATTCTATTCAATATTTTTATTTTATGGGTTAATGAATATTCTTAACCTAAATATTCTTACACCACAGTGGTGTAAGAATATATGGGTTAATGAATATTCTTAACCTAAATATTCTTACACCACAGTGGTGTATAACGTCCCGTGGATATCGCATGAGGCGACGGAGGGAAACTAAAGCAGTAGTTGGGCACCAGTATCTTTCTATTTAGAGACCACACATACACACACACGCACACACAAAATTCTATTAAATATTTTTTATTTTTATGGGTTAATGAATATTCTTAACCTAATATTCTTACGCCACAGTGGTGTATTACGTCCCGTGGATATCGTAAGAGGCGACAGAGGGAAACTAAAACAGTAGTTGGGCACCAGTATCTTTCTATTTAGAGGTAAAGCTAAATAACAACAAAAACTATGGTTACAAACTAGCCTGAAAAGCAAACACAGCAAATATCCCTTCTAAGAGACAATTTAAGGGAAAGGCCTTTATTCAGCAGTAGACTTTGATAGGCCATAACGAATGAAAAACTACCTGATATTATAGTAAGACTAAATAAACACATTAAACAGTTCAATCTGAATAGCAGCTTTATAACACGCTTTTTGAATGTGATTTCATCCCCTTAAAAACGTCGGATTGATTTCAAACTTTGCACGTCCTTGCCAGGATCTTCAGGATTTGCGAATAACTCATAAAACAACTACGATTTCTGCCAGTTCAATCTACTGTAAGCCGCGTAAAAGAACTTCATTCCAAAAAAAATACGCTTTTGTAGTTAGCCGCACTAAAAAATAGAAAATAAATAATAGTTTAGAAAAACTAAAAAAACACGCTTTTGTGGATAACCGAACTTAAGAGTAGAAAATAATTTACAATAACTTTAAAATAAGAAAATGGTGATTAACATAAAAAAAAAAACATTTTATTGTAAAAAAGCGTTGGGTGCTTGATGTCACTTGTTGTAAATATTTTTATGGATATTTGTAAAAATAGCATCATCATAAAAATATCTGAAAAAGCACCCCCACGCTTTTTTACAATAAGATGATTTTTTATGTTAATCACTATTTTCTTATTTTAAGCTTATTTTATATGATTATATATTTAAAAATTATTTTTGAATTTTTAGGTCGATTATCTACAAAAGCGTGTTTTTTTAGTTTTTTTAAACTATTATTTATTTGTTATAGAAAATAACGTTTAGAGTCCATTCGCACAATGTAATGAATGTTGAAAGCACCGATATTAAATGCGTGTAGTATAGTGCTTTACTTTGTTACATCAGCGCCGTTTCCGAGTAACGTGAGGAGTAAACACGTGGCGTGCGTGACATGAAGATTATTTATCTAAGTGTTCGTGACCCATTATAAGGACTATTAAATTGACAAACTAGACAACTAGGTGGTAGGACTCCCTTTCTGGTTTGGAGACCGTTTTGGGCAGGTACTGACCTTTTACCTATTTCTACCGCCAAGTAGTACTACCTGCACTGCTGTGTCTTAGTCTGAAGGGTAATATACAACGCCAGTAAAATAATAACCTTGTAATTATGTAGCAGTGCTTGCACTCTTGACAGAGCCATTATAGTTACCGATTATGAGGCATTCTATCTTAGTGCTCAGAGGTGCCAGCATATCTGTGGCCTTCCTTGTTTGAAGTTGGCTGCAGGGGTCCATGGACTGCGGTAGCCACTTACCATTAGGTAGACTATAAGTTCGTTAAAACAGAGGTATTCAAAGTGGGTCTATGGGATGATTGACCCCTTGGATCGGAGAATTATATTATTATCCAGTTTCGGGAAATCACCATTTTCCGGAATTATATATTTAAAGCAACAGGTCTGAGAACTGTCCGACAGTGACATTTCCTCTAAGATGGACTCTCATATTTTTGGTAAGGCTCAGTTTTGTCACTGAAGGCCACAAATGAGACCGCTTCACGCACGCTTTAACTTCGTCCGCCCGCGTTTCCTCTGGGCACTCCTGGGAAACTCTGCCGAAAATCGCCTGCTAACAATACAGTAACTCCTCCCATTTGACAATTATTAATCCTAATATCTTGTAAAGATCTATTTAGGGCTTCGAAACCCCCTTTAAGAGCCACAGTAATCTCATCCTAAACAATTAATTTCGTTTTGCGGAGTACTTCTGCCATATTACTTTGTTTGGGTATATTGCAGAGTGGGGTTTCGTTTTGTATCAAATCGAGAGGAAGTTTCAACGCGGGGTGTGCAGTTTTACCTCCTTCCAGCAGAGTGACAGCAATTCCGGACGATGCGACCGCTAAGGCAATATCACGATTGCTTCTCCCTTTGGCCAACAGTAAATTTAATAGAAAAATCTTGCCTGTTCCACCAGGAGCATCCAAAAAAAGATATCACCTACGCCTGCGTCGATACTGGAAAGTATTTTATAAGATATGTCTTTGTTCATAGGTTAGAGACATAGAGTTAGAGCCTTCACTACTTGACACCAGTTCTATTAAGGAATTGACATCGTAACTTGTTTCCATCAGGTAGTCCCGGTTATTGTGTAAGCTTTCAGACCTTTGAAGCTGAGGAAATCCGTACTGCTGTAGGTTATGTCCTCCTAATGCTAATACTGCTTCTCCTATTGTGACCAGACATTTATTGTAGATTTCATCTGCTAGATGTTCATCTATAATGCCAGAAAGCCTTTCCACTTGTCGTTTGTAGTCTTCTGATACTGTATTTTACACAAAGACTTAGTGCGTCTGTAAAATAATATGTTTATTAATAATAATAATAAAATATACTAATAATCATGCTTGCTGGAATTCATTATTTTAAAATTGAGAAATTGTATAAGCTTTAGATACTCGCGACAATATTTCAAATTATTAGTTCTATTATTTTATGCGAGCAATAATTCTTCTTAAGTTTACCTTCGGAAGTCTAACAGGTTTCCAATAATTGTCGTTGTTTACTACTGAAGTCACGCCATTCATCTTCTTTCTTGTTTGTCACATCTGCCTTTTATTTCTAAATGGTTTTGATATTATAATGATTTCTTATATTTATGTAAATACTACACATTGAATGAAACTAATTTTACGGATTTTATCGCGTTTAATTTTAACTTTTTACACTTTACAACACCCATGGTCACCCAGTCATCTTCTGTATGAAATTAGTGTGTTTTTTAATTTCAATTATTTTGCGAGGATTTATGGTTTATCAAACCTGATGCAATGGTTGGAACGATCCTTAACATATTGACATACTGCACACAATCCGTAAATTAGTTTTATATAACGTGTTACTTACAGACAATTTAACATTGTTTTGAATAAAACTGCCGTATTGTGGCGGCGCGGCGTAAGAGATTGAACTATCTCATATCATGATATAGTTTCATTCAATTATTAACTGTGGCGTAAAATAAAAATAAAACATTAGTAATTTTGTTAATGGCTACGTGATCAATCAATCATGAGCCGTGGTAGCTCAGATGGTTAGCGCTCGCTGTAAATTTCACAGTACGCGAGCAAACCGGGTTCGATCCCCGCCGGCACCAATGAAATTGTTAATTGCAATTTTAAGTGCTGATTTACCACGTGCTTGGCAGTGAAGGAAAACTTCGTGAGGAAACCTGCATGTCTGAGAAATTAAAAAAAAAATATTTCGAAGACATGTGAAGTTCGCCAACACGCATCGGGACAGCGCGACGGACAATTCCTTGCCCTAAAACCCTCTCAGAAATGAGGGGTGGCCTGTGCTCAGCAGTGGGACGTATATAGGCTGTAACTTTAACTTTAACTTTAACTACGTGATCAATACAGAACTGAAAATAAATGATCTTAAGAAGATCTTTAGATTATTAATGAGATCTTTATTTATCACTGATGTAGGTGATGAAAAAACTGTAACCAATGGGAATCTTGTTAAAATAATATTGGCATCGTTATTAAGATACGTTAGTAGTTATTAAGACTTATGCGTGGATCTGCAGTTATATTATAGTTGTAGCACGAATGGGTCGGCTCGACCGAGTAAGGACCACGCTCTCACAGAACACCAGCGTAAAATAGCAGCTGTTTCAGATATTGAATGTAGAGAACGTCAACGAGGCCTAGGTCTAGGCTCATAAGATTTGAGAAACGACAAAATCTTATGAAAGTGTCACATACTAAAAATGACTGGGAATTCCCTCTACTCAGACTATTGCTTACTATGAAATATATTATCTTCTTCTTTAAAAAAAAACACTAGGATTTTCTTCTGTACAAACATTCAAACGCGGAACAATTATTTGCAGGCCACGCAAGCACTTGTTCCGTATAGGATTCAAACCCGCGGCTCTGCAACACCAGATTTTTAATCGAGCATTCTAATTTACACACTTTATTATGTTTTTATAATTCGAATTTTTATTATACGACATGTGTTAAATTGGTGTTGTAGTTGAGGGCTCTGAGCTACCTCTATGTCTATATAGGTACTAATATGTATATCTAACTACAGATATAAATACGAAATACTAATTCGTTAGTATAAGCTCATGCTAAGCCAATTATACAAATATACTAAGATTATGTAAACAGAACACAGTATTCAATTATAATATGATTGATTACTCCGCCACTAGTAAACGTTACAAGGTGTTATCTAGTTATTTGTCAAATATGTTTCATATTTATGATTTAGTAAATTCTATTCTCTATCATCTCGTTTTCTCGTTAAACATACATAAATAACGTCTCACGCCTGTCACCCAGAGGGGTAGGCAGAGACTACAGACACACACTACTACACACTTCTACCCCTCCTTTCACATTCATATATACGTATACGTGCTCATTGGTTCAATGTGTTTTTGATTTTACGGATAATTTCACTTTCGTGAATCTTCGAGAGTTTAAAAAATTGATTAACCTCAATATTATTACTAATTTGATCGATAAACTTCCATTTAGGACGATCTTTGGTGATTTAACCGATCACTTCTGCAGGACAAATTTGGGTTGGCAACAGCAGTTTTTTTTATTGAAACAAAAGTTCACATTTATTAAGAAATAACTTAACAAATACTTATATAAAAACCTCCGAACTCATCGTTAAGGTTGATTTTATTATACCCGTAATAGTTCCCTGCTGGTGCTGGACATGAATTTATGACCGCAGAACCAGACGTCTCGTAACTTTGACGCCGCCTCTGTTGCTGGTTTGAATATTTTACATATGGATTGCATTAGAGCTGTAGTATTTCGTCACAAATTTCACAATACGCGAGAAATCCGGGTTTGATCCCCACCGGCAACAATGAACTTGTTAGTTAGAATTTAAGGGGTAATCTACCACGTGCTCATCAGTGAAGGAAAACATCACGAGGCAAAAGGTCCACCAACGAGCACGGGAGCAGTGCGGCAGAAGATATCACTCTATAAACCTGCCAACCAGTTGATAGGAAGGCTAGTGATACTGCCATATATTGGAGGCTAAGAGATATTTTAGGCATTTCCCATAATCGCCCACTACGACACTCATGGGGCAAATTAAGGAGGTGGGTTATCTTACCTCACTACCATACGGCATCATTATATCGTCGTTGCAAATTTAAAATCTCCCATGTGTAAAAAGTAACTTATCGAGAAAAACGCAAAAAACTTCCCCCTGAAAAATTTTCTTTGAAAACATTTTAGTTCCATTGGTTCTTTAGTAGAAACTAGAAATTGAAATGTAAATGAAGAGAAATTGTTTTGTATTAATAAGTAAAGCTGACGATAAAGCCTATTTAATTTTTTTTTTACACATGTGAGATTTTGATTGTAAGATTTTTGTCACATAGTAGTTTTCGAAAGGACATTAATAAAAATAAAAGTTAAAATTTTTGTTGTGTTTAATAAATCAACGAGGTATTGACCTTTCATATTTTGACAAAATACAAATTTAAGATATTTTATACTTAACTAAATAACAATAAATGTAGACTAAGTTCTCGGGATGAATGAAATTGAATCATGAAATGGATGTTAATTCTTATCAATTACAATTCTGTTGGACGATATGAATGACAAGCTCGTGGAAACTGTCCATGCGGTCGGAGCTAAGTTCTGCAAGACCCACCACAGAAGAACACAAAAACTCTTTGATCACACTCTTAATCTCATGGCTGTTAGACGGGAAATGAAGCTGCAGTCTTCAGCAGATTTGACAGTGTACAGGCAACTGAACAGACAAATCTCCAAATGCATGCGGCGGGACTTACGCAACTTCAATACAGCTCGTATTGAAGAAGCGATCGAGCGGAACAAGGACTCCAAAGTCTTTGCTAGAGAGAGCCAACTGTCGAAGCTGAAGACCGAGTGTGGCAGCGTCGTTTCGGGACACCTGAGATTTTGAGTGAGATTGAGAGGTTCTATGGGCAGCTGTACACATCATCGTTGGCGCCACACGCAAGTGTGAGTAACGATGCAAGAGCAAGTCTTATCTGACACTATTCTGATGATATTCCGGATGTCAGTCTGAGCGAGATTAGAATGGCTCTCCAGCACCTTAAAACGGCAAGGCCCCAGGAAAGTGTGGAATTACAGCGGAGCTTCTGAAAGCGGGTGAAAAACCGGTACTTGAAGTCCTTCAGAAGCTTTTTAATTCCGTCCTCCACCAATGAGGACTACACCGGACCGGAGGCGTGGAGCAGAAGTGCGGTGGTCTTGTTCTTCAAGAAAGGCGACAACGCTCTCTTAAAGAAGTACAGACTGATTTCCCTTCTGAGCCGCGTCTGCGTGCTGATTTCGAGAGTCATTACGAATCGTCTCGCATGCAGACTCGACGACTTCAAGCCTCCCGAACAAGCCGCTGCTTTGTTTACCTGTCAGTAGTAGACGGAACGAAAATTTTCCTTTATCTCGATACAAATTTTTAAAAGTAACAAACCAAGTATCAGAAAAGTAATTAACCAAGTTATTGCATCATTAGGCGATTCAAATTTGATTAAATGTTTTGTTCGAATGTTCAAGCTACTTACAAATATTAATTCTTAATGAAGACTCAACATTTTCGTACATTACGTGGTAGAGCCTCGCCGCAGCTATGTTATGGTTTTAGCACGAATGGGTCGGCTCGACCGGGGTAAGACCACGCTCACACAGAATACCAGCGTAAAATAGCTGCTTAATAGTGCTGTGTTTCGTATGGTGAGTGTAGAGAGCCGTAGACCCTTATTGGTGGAAATCAGGCATTCCATCTTAGTCCTCAACGGTGACAACGCATTTTTTAGCATTTTTATTCTTAATTGAAAATAGATGTAGGTGTCTTTGGGCCACAGCATCCACTTACCATCAGGTGGACTGTGTGCTCGTTTGTTATCCTTATTCTATAAAATGAACTTTACAACTTCCTAAGAAAACGGAAAACGTCTCGTTGTTATTATAGCCTACATTAAAAAAAGAGAAGGTTAACAATTACACGGTATGTTTCTATTTGGATGACATTCGAGCTTGTGACATTTCTTTTGTAATTATTTTTTTTCTACTTTTTTAAGACGTTGTTCAATTGGTATAAAAAGTCTATTCGTATCGTGAAGCCGATATGAAAGTGGTTAATGTACAGCAGAAATGGTAATTAACCCATTCCCTTTCCCGTAAGCCACACTATTGTCTTACTATTGTGTCTGCAAATCGATAAATGATAGTGTTAACAGAGTTCGTCGGAGTTAAACAAATAAGTTGTTGAAAAACTTTTAGTTACTTGCTAAAACCACTGAAAGTGTAGTAGTAATTCATTAAAATATAATTTGTATTCGGAGAAGATATAATGTCCTCGGGACCGAATTTCAGTTACGAAGTAATTTGGGGGGAAAGGCTAGTGCACCTACTTGTTAGATACTGGGTAGGTAGTGGAAATCATAATATCTTCGAATAAAGCGACTCGTATAATAATGATCGATCTTTGAATGAATGAACTTACCCCATAAGTTCCTTTGATCATATATTGTGGTGTAGTGTACGTTCCGGATTCCATTTTTTTTATAGGTCAGGGTGACAAACGAGCACACAGTCCATCTGATGGTAAGTGGTTGCTGTGACCCATAGATATCTACATCTATCCTCAATAAAGAATCAAAATGCAGATGCGTTGTCACCCGGGAGGAATAAGATGGAATGCCTCTTTTCCAGTAAAAAGGGTTTGTTTTTACTGGAAAAGAGGCTAATTTAGTTTTAGTTATTAATTTAGATATTTATTATTGACCAGTCGATATAAAATGTCCTCCAGACCGAATTTCAGTCATGGCGGTCAGTCCTAACGGCGCCTAGATATTTGAATAGGACAGGAATATGTGCACTCTCTATTCCAGTAAACCTCAATAACCGATATTGGTCCAAACCGGGATTAAAAACCGGGATCCACACGATCAGCAGTCACGCTAATAACCACATAGAAACAAGCCGCTATTACATTGCTATCGGTATAGCTGTCAAATTATATATTATCGCGATAGCTGTCAAAGTAATAAGAGATTAATCCATTAGATCCGACAAACCAACGCTACAATTTAGAACCCTTAACGGTTGTCACAAATGGAAAACCTTCGCTTATCATTGCAAAACTTAGTAAGCAATTTAAATAGGCCTCAAAACTCAAGCTTAAGTGTCAAATTAAAGGGTATTTCTATGATACATAGAGTTCAATATTGATTGATAGTTGCTTCCGTGACGGTGCATAAGTTTTTCGCCTCTCGGTTAAAGTTTTCCTTTATTTTCGTTATTAATCCTGATACTCTTTGATTTTGTTCATCATGAGTGTTCAATAAAATGTCGATCGGTTTTTTCAATAATTTGCGAAACGCGTAGGTATGTTCTACTAGCGCCTAAAAATCAAGATTCCAACGTTTTGTCGCATGAAATCGTATCTAACAATCATATTGAACATATAAATTATATAAAAAGCACATTGCCAGAAAGATAAATGATTGTTGAACTTATTTTTAACTCAATCTATTTTTTAATCTCTTCATCCATAATGTGGGAAGCCTGGAATGTAATGTTCTGTTTAGTTATAATTTATTTTTTTCGACTGAGAAATACCGACATTTTTGGTGTTTTGAGCAGCCTTGGAATAATTTATTATACTAAATACACTTTGCCTCACTCATCACTCCCACAGCGTACTTTTTTATTCCGAACTCGGCCGCCGTCGTGAGTGGATTACTGTATCGTTTGCTTACAGCGGCTCGTGCTGAATAATATCGATCGTTGTAGAAATACAAAATATTCCAAAAACTAAAATTGATACATACTTGACCAAGGTTATTATTTTTATAATCACAGATTTTTATTACAATATTTTGTTTCGCTAAAAGTACGTAGGTTTTTTAAATAAATATACTTTATACGGTAATATACTACTTCGGTATCTGCTACTGGAACTCCTCGACAAGTAGAACTAGGTGTGCCGAATTTGGCTTCGTTTTGTTAGTTAGGATGGGACATTACCTCCGAACTTGATAGAGTGACCTGAACGTGTACTTCGGTGAATGCTACTGGAACTCCTCGAAGAATAGAACTAGGTGTGCCGAGGTTGGCCTCGTTTTGTTAGTTATGATGTGACCTTACCTCCGGACTAGATAGAGTGACCTGAAGGTGTACTTCAGTAAATGCTACTGGAACTCCTCGAAGAGTAGAACTAGGTGTGTCGAGTTTGGCCTCGTTTTGTTAGTTCTGATGAGATCTTACCTCCGGACTTGATAAGAGTGACCTAAATGTGTACTTCGGTGAATGCTACTAGAACTCCTCGACCAGCAGTACTAAGTGTGCCGAGTATGGCCTCGTTTTGTTAGTTATGATGAGACCTTACCTTCGGACTTGATAGAGTGACTTGCAGGTGTACTTCAGTATAGCATCAGGTGGGATGTGTGCTCGCTTGTCACCATATTCTATCAAAAAACGGTTTTGTATTATTTTATGTAGAAATTTTTTAAACTGAAAGAAGGTATATCTTCTCAATATTGTCGCACTAGTATTATCGCCCTATTTAGCAGTCTATGAAAGTTGCGGCGGTATTGGATGGATCTTCTGACATCATTTTTTAGGGTTAAAAAGGTTTCAATAAAGAGACGTGGTGCTTTTTATAACTTATTACAATATAAATCAATACTTTTTGGGCAAATACGAATAAAGGCACTTATTTATCTCCAATAAACTACATATTGCGTTGACAAAGTATGCACATAATTAATGACAGCGTTTTTTTAGTCACATTAAACAAAATCAGTGTTAGATTGTTGAAAACAACGTTCGCGGCTTACGGAACAAAGAACTAGTCTTCTCGTAGTCGCCCACACGCAGTAGACTAAAGAAATTACGGAGAATTGATCGTAACTTGGTGCACAATGTATTAGTACCGTGGTGCCAATCTATTAGTATACATAGAAGTCTTTGAGTGTAAGCGCGATGGTTCATCGCCATCCATCGGCAACCATTATGGGAAGAAATGGCGGGATAGGTTCTCTAACGCCGCTATCACCCGGCATTTCACCTTCATTATCACCTTTTTAGTAGCGGAAATATACGGGCGATGAAGAATATGAGGATGAAGAATTTTAATTATAAGGCATTAATTTATGCCGCAGTTCTGAAGACTCCCGCATTCGCTTCAACATAAATTGGTTTAGTCGTTACAGTACACAAACGGTCGACCCGCATCCAAACTTTGACGAAGGGAAACATGTGTCACAAGCAAACAGTGCATGAAATGTTATATTGTACGTTTAAAATGAATTGATACTGAACGAGTTGAATAAAATAATTCAAATATTTTGATAACACTTAATTTATTTTTAATCCCCAACGCAAACAGAGGGGTGTTATATTATGTTAAACGTGTATATATGTATGTCTGTCTGTGGCATCGGAGCTCCCAAACGGATGATCTGCGTGTGTGAATAAAAATATTTTGTAACTATTTGTTTACATTTGTATGTGTTCAACTGATATATTTTTAAAAATCTTTGTTCAGTCTATTGTAGAGATGAGCAGATTGCGACTGTGATAAGAACTGAGGCTGAGCAAATTTGGTTTTTACGTATCTAGTTACTGCTACCCTGTCTTTTCTTCTCCCCATCATTATTTCGAAGTTAAAAGGCAAAGATTTGTGTGTTCGTAGAACTATTGATAGGATAAATATCTGTCTTATTGAAAGAAGCTCACTCAACTTGTAAAGTTTTTCGGTAGGAAAACTAAATGTTATAAAATACATAACATTGAGTAGACAACGCTGACTTCTTTCGATTTCTAATAATTTTATTTTTACCTGCACCTCCCCAGACTAACATACAATACCCTATTATGAACTGTGCCAATGCAGTATATATATGGCTTAGAAGTTTTTTAGAGGTGACATGTCTAGTTTCCTAAATATCCAAATTAATTTTCGTATCCTATTACTCGTACATTCAACTTGAGAGTGCCAGTTCAAGTGCTGATCTAGAACAACCCTCAAATGCTTTATAGATGCAACCTTATCGATAACTGTACACTTACAGTTAGAACTATTAGAAATGATACAATAATGTATTTTTAAACTAATGTTATAATTTGGTTGCGTTCTATTATTAATCGTAAAGCATACACATTTAGTTTTGCAATATTTAAGGAAAAAAGGTTACTCTGGAGTCATTTTGAAAATTTTACTAGGCCAGATTCACATTTCTAAATAACGAGTTCCAATTCTTTCCCGTAAAAACTATTGCGGTGTCATCAGCACAGAAAAATACTCGACAGTTGATTAAATTTATGTTAGTTAATGTATTTGTATAAATAAGGAACAATGTAGGACCTAGTACACTTCCCTGAGGAACACCAAAGGTAAGCGGTGATTCCTCACTAATGTAGTCACCTATTTTTACTTGTTGTTTACGTTTCCTCAGTATTATATTCTTTTTAATGCAACTCAGTATTATTATTGCGTCTACTCTTATTTCGTACATGATGTTTTTTTCAGTATATTATTTGAAAACCATTTACATTATAACAAATTATAATTATAATGATGCAAACAAAATGATCAAAACAGTTATAATGATGATTGTAAATGAAATTATTAATCCCGGCCGAGATTTTGATAGCATTAGATTATGCTATAATGAAATCTTGTTGAATAATATGTCAAATATGATATCAAAATATACTTTTCGTAATTTTTATAATTCATGTACTTAATATTTCCCAATTATTTGTAAAACTGGTATTACGAAACAACAATTCACCCAAATCACAAAAATGAAGCTGGAGTTTCACCAAGTGACAACAATCGCAAGAATAAATGAAAAAATATTTATTATTCTTATTTATTAATATTTATTCTTAAAATTTCCTCATAGCATCTTAAAAGAACGTTTCAGTTACATTTCCCTTTCCCATGATCGGTTCCTCTGATCTTCTTTTAATCAGTATCTCCATACTTCTGTGCCTTTCTTTGGATATCTTTCACTGTCACTAGTGTGCTTGTTGAACTCTTTACCTCTTTTCGTCCGCCATGTTTTATTGCTATCGACTTAAAACTTATCTTGTCAAAACTTTTAATTGGGACGCTAATATACACATTTTAAATATCTTGTCAAAACTTATTACTTTGAACACTAATATATTATAAATGTCTCCATATAGCGTATTTTTAGTTTGACTTCCAACGCACTCATTATTTTTTTCTTTCATACAGCTCTACTTCATTATTTAAATAATATCACTAGGCAAAGGTTGTTTAGAAGAAATCACGTTAGAGCAAACAGACTGCCTGCTGTACAAATAAACATATTATATTGTACTTCTACTTCCAGTCTGCATTTGCTGTACAATATAAAACTAAACAAGTGGTAAAATTTTAAATTTTGTACAACCGACTTCAAGATAAGTCAAAAACTACTGGTCAGACCTTGATCTAATTTATATGGGATTACATGAGATCAAATAAAAAAAGAATCATCGAAATGAGGTAACACATATAAAAAACATACAGTCGAATTGAGTACCTCCTCCTTTTTGAAGTCGGCTAAAAAAATAGCAGTCAGTAAGCTGGCGCTATTTCACTCCCGTGCCACGGAAAGCATGTAAAACCGTTGAACCTGCGCCTGATATCTCGCCGGTCACGTTGGATTACCTAGTCTAGTCCTAACAGACTATGAGATTAAGGGAATAGAAAGTGCACCTGTGCTTGCGCAATCCTATCCTGTGCAGATAAAACTAACCTTTACGGATTCTATCGCGTTTAATTTAACTTTTTAATTCCCGACGTTTCGGGTGCTTTACAGCACCCATGGTCACGGGGGGATTGAGTTGTTTGGCATCCCGATGTCGTAGTTAGCCCGGCTACCTTCAGTTTTTGAATATTAATGTTTGGTCCGATCTACGCAGCTATAGTATCTTGAAGCTTATAGTATCTTGAAGTCTTGCAGTGGTAAGCTTAAGTTTGGATTTAATTTTATTAATTATAGGATCCCAAGCAGATGGCAGCACCCATCCATCTTCTCTATTGAAATAAGGGTATTTTTATAATTTCAATAGCCTCGCAAATCACCCTTGGTAGGAATTGGTGTTCTTTTGCGATTTGTGGTCTGTCAAATCAATGGCGGGGACGATCTTGAACATGTTCATAGACCGCAGACTTCCCGGAACGTCGGTGCTTCAAGTCAGCTATATGTTATATAGAATTTGAAAAATTAATTTCGTTTAATGTGTAGTGTTCGCGTAAATATAAGAAATCATTATCATTCAACTAGTTAAAACTAAGAGTATTATCAACTTAATATCTTTGGGTTTAAATGAAAAAAATAACTTATATTTTTGACAATTTAAATTATGAGCTATTTTTTCACTAATAATTGCTTTTGAAAATTAAATAAATTCAACCCTTACCGCCATCTTTACACGCGTTCCGTATAATATAGTAGAAAAGTAAGTAAGTGTAAAGAAGCGCAGAACTTTTTTAATGGAAACGAGGCATTTCGTTTTAGTATTCAGGGGAGGGGCAATGCATCAAAATTTTGATTCTTAATGAAGAATAAATCTAAGTAGATGTCTATGAGTCACCACTATCAGTATCCACTTACCGTTAGATGGACTGTGTGCTTGTTTGTCACCCTTATTCTATAAAAAAAGATGCGCAAATTATTTACGCGGAGTGGCAACATAACGAATTCACTTTTTGTTAACACTCTATTTCACTCCCCATCTAATTTGTGTAGCGCAGGCTATATGAAAATTAATTCTTAAGAAATAAACTCCAATGAATAAATTAATTTATGTTTTACTTCTCGCCGAGCATTGGTAAACTACCACTTGAAGTTGTAAATAAAAATTTCAACGGTTCCGGTGGGGATTTCGCTTCAGTTGTATATTATCCCCTATGTGAGCTATCGTACTCCTTAAATCGAACTAATTTTGCAGATTTTATTGCGTTTAAATTTTACTCCCTAATTTGCAACGTTTCGGGTGCTTTGCAGCACCCGTGATACGGAGGGACTGAGATGTTTGACGTTCTGATGTCATAGTTAGCCCGGCTGCCCGTGACCATGGGTGCTGTAAAGCACCCGAAACGTCAGGAATTAAAAAAAGGTAAAACTAAACGCGATAAAATTCGTCAAATTATTTTCATTTAATGTGTAGTATGCGTGTAAATATAAAAAATCATTATGTACCATAGTTCTTGTATCATTAGGCCATTCTGTTAAAAATCAGTTTTATCGTCGCAACTGGCGCGCGTCCCACTTTCCACAAGTTCAAATTCATTTGAAACTAAGCCGCATTCCGCAACACAACAATCTATGTGATGCGGCTGTACTTTGAGGAATTTCGCATAGGTTTACCGTGGGGAATACTTGTAGAATTTCCGTTGTGTGTAATAAATGTTACAGCAGGTATTTTCAGTAACTTCAATCTGTAACAGATATATCAAAGTAACACACAGTTACAGATATATCAAAGTTACGTACAATTGTAATTAAAACATCTTTTTCGGGTTCAATGCTTATGACAATTTCACAAAACCGCTTCAAATAACAAACACCTCGTCCCGAATTTCTGAGTGGATTATGTCGAAGTTTCTTAATTACTGTTAATATAATTATAGCTCCCTCGTAATATAATTGGAATGTACTGTCATATAAATTAATGATCAACATGCTTGGTTATGAATAATGGGTATTGGGATCGATGCTTATATCTACTGTGTATTGTATGGTGAGTGAACAGAACCGGAGACCCTTTTTTACTTGTAACGAGACATTCCATCTTAGTTCTCAGTGGTGACTGCACTTTGATTTTTAATCGAAGATTAATGATGTCTATGGGCCACAGTATCCTTGTACCATTAGGTGGACTGTGTGCTAGTTTTTCACCTTATCCTAAAAAAAAATTACGTTACTAATCAAATAGTTCTCTAATTGATGTCGTTCGCAATACGTAACACTGCACCATTATGCTAACATTTAATGCTGGCATTTTGGTGCGTAAGTTCTTCGGTCAAGCCAACCTATTCTCTACCGTGTCTATATTTATGCAAAATATTACATCTTAGCATAATATTTTAGAAATAGATATTTACTTAGATTTGCTCTGATACAGAATCTTCCATCAGAACGGAATGTTGAAAACTATTCTAGACCCATCATAATATTTATGTATTATTAGCCTCAGTATTTCATTATTGCACAATGACCGCTCTCAAGTGTCAATTTGCCACAATTGTAGGCTAACAGAACTGTTAACCAGATGGGATGGAACATATTTTCCAGCTATATATATAATTACGTAAATACGTCCCACTCATGACGGGGCCTCCTCAAATAGTTAATGTTAAACTCTATATATAATTAAAATGTTTTTATGCGGTTATTTTCTCACTATTTTCCAAAACCTGACGCGCTATATCTGTTGTTATATAACAACGGTTACATCGTTTCTTCCTTATATTAGAAATCCTGCTTTAACATTAATGATTCCTAAGTACTTTTATCACAATTCATTGGAAATAATATTGAGATTTATTGAGATGGAAACACATTTATCGGTTATTTTTACATGAATTCATTACGTACGTTTGTTAAGAGTTGGCATAATATATAGAAATATTATACAATTTTAGAGTATCGTTCTTCATAAATTTTTTTTAATGTTATCCACCTCAATTGAATACTATTTAAGTTCATATATCAATGCTTGCTTTTCTTTACATACATTAACATAATTTTTGGTATTGGTCTTATTTTTTATTAATTTTTGTATTTTCTTCATGCATTTATTAAGTTTTATATATTTCTTCAATTTGGTTTTATTGCAATTAATCCTTACTGTTTTTCCTGAAGTGGAAGAGTCATCACCTGTCAAATCTATTGCTGCAGTTTGCTGTAATAATTTAGAATTATTACATTACACAAGCTCAGAGAACAGGTTTAGAGTCTGGGAGGCTTTTAGGTTATCTATGTATGTTTTAAATTGTGCTATTTGCTCATTAGCCTCATTCAACTGTAACTTCAATGCAGCAATAAACTTGAGAGCTTCCTCATATTCCTTGCTGCATTGGTCAAACTCATTAACCGTTCCCTGCAGCTAGCTGATCACTTTCTTTTATAACACTTGTGTAATCTGTATGTAACTTAATCATATCACATTTAAATTGTGTATTTTTGGCAATTATGCCAACTATTTCCTTTTCATTATCATCCCTTTCCTTAAGCAACAGTTCACACTGCTCCTTGGATGCCTTAAGTTCTTGAAGCGCAAGCTGGAGTTGGTTCTCCATCTTGCGCATCTTGGCGTTGCAAGTATTCATTTTACTATTTAATGTAAATAATAAAAGAAAACAAAGATCGAAACAGAAGAAGCAGAATAAACTAACATTGAGTTGTAATTATTTTTTTTACTTTTACTATTTACAGATCTCAAATCAAATTATCGTTAAAATAACTCGAAAAGAAACGCACAAAGAATATAATAATCGGAGTAATAGGATAGGTCTTTAATTATAATAAAAGGAATGATAAGAAATAAGAATTACAATGATTTTAAACAATGTTAAACAAAGTTTGCTTTTAAAAAGTTCATCCATGTCATTTATATTGTTAGACGTATATATTCATAGTTATTTATATGTACTATTTATATATGTATGTTGATATGTATATATTTATGTTTATGTATGTATGTATATATTTGTATATATGTATAATTAGGAGATATTTCTATAGTTTATTTATTGTATATATTAGTAAAAGGTACATATAACGTAATTAATTATCATTTATATTTTGTTTTTTTTTTCTATATTGCTACACCTACGTCAAATTCTCACCACTCCATTGGTTGACTGGTAGAGAATGCCTCAAGGCATTAAGTCCGCCCTTTGTATTCTTTTATATTAAGGAATACAATAAAGAATAAATAAATAAATAAATAAATGTTCGTTACCTGTCACTTTATGTTCCAACACAAAATTATTGTTATAATATTTATGTACCGAATTTCTTCACAGCCTACCGTAGAAATTCATAACTCTATTAGTAATTTCTCTAATGATACAAATTTTTCCCTTTTTTCGGAGCAAATTTACAATTATCATCGTAATGTACCAGTGGTTAAAAGAATTCCTAGAGGTGTGAGGATGCAGCTTGCTAAAGCATTGTCATGCACTATTCAAAATTGTTTCACTAATAGTGAAAAGAGTTGGCAAAAATTATTTACTTTCGCGTATTCCCATTTTCATTTTGATAAAACAATAAATAAATCAATTACGTCTCAACTAAAAGAGACATCTTTTCAAAATTTAGATTACCCAATTAATACTCATTTATCTCGACCTCCTCCTAAATTTGATTTAAAAAGTAGTTAAGTCGAAAGTAATGGACGGCGACTTAAAAAAAATGCATCCCGTATTTTATTCTCAGACGATATCCTGGCCTCGTAATGTCGAAACTCTTGAAATCCTTCGTCAGAAGCATCCTTCGGTCAATCCTTCTCAGGGTTTACCGCCGCCTCCCAAGACTTCTATGCAACCTTTACAAATTTCTGAAAAGACACTTTAGAAGCAATTATGTCATTTTCGAATGGCTCTGCTGGCGGCATTGACGGAATTACGCCTCAACATCTTTAAGATCTTGTAGCGCTTCTGCCGGTGACGCCGGCGAGTACTTCTTAATGACATTACAAAATTATGTAACTTTATGCTTTCTGGTAATGTTAATCCAAATTTCATTCCATTCTTATATGGGGCAAGATTATGTGCCTTCAAAAAAGGATAACGGTATCCGTCCTATTGCCGTTGGTTCCACATTTCGACGCTTAACTTCAAAATTAGCTTGCAGGCACATAATCTCTAACCTTAAGACAAAATTTCAGCCTACTCAACTAGGCTTTGGCACCAGAGGTGGCTGTGAGGTGGCGGTACATTCAGTGCGTACATTTTAACAAACTCTGATGCAGATGTACTTGTTAAGGTTGACCTGAGGAATGCTTTTAACTCTATCGATAGGGTAACCCTGCTGAAAGAAGTGGCTAACAATACCCCGAAATTTATCACTACGTTTGGCAATGTTACAGTCAAAATACTAATTTGTTTTACGAAACCATGTTATTGATTCTGCAGTCGGTGTTCAGCAGGGTGACCGACTAGGTCCAGCACTTTTCAGTTTGGGAATTCAACCATTATTTCAAATTCGAAATCCAAGATGAATGTATAGTACCTGGACGACGGTACACTGGGAAGTAGAGCAGATGACGTCCTCAGTGATCTCACTTATATTTTTCGAAATTTTAAAAATATTGGTCTTGAACCAAATAGCAATAAATGTGAAATTTTTTTTCCAATAATTTATCTGGTTCTAACAGAGACACTTTAATTCAAAATTTCAATCATATTTCTCCAGGAATAAAAACTGTCAGTACGAAATCGCTATATCTGCTAGGTGCCCCGTTGTTTTTCGATAGTATGAAACCTGTTTTAATAACAAAATTTGATCAGTTTTAAACCACGTTGATAAATTGTATAAATTAAGCCCCACATTTCGCTTACTATTTTAAAATATTGTCTCCTTGTACCTAGATTTACATACTTACTCCGCTCGAGTCCAGTCTGGAAATGTTCGGATATTTTAAAAGATATTGATAATAATCTTAAAATAGCTATAGAAAAAATTCTAAATTTAACTTTGAATACAATAGCCTGTACTCAAGATACTTTACCTATAAAATTTGGTGGTATTGTGAGAAATCTTTCTAGCGTTGCATTGCCTGCTTTCCTTGCTTCCGTGCATAGTGTCAGTGATTTATGTAACATAATTTTAAATAATAAAGTAGACCTGTGCTTTGCTACGGAGGCAGGGCAGACATGGCAAACGCTCTGTCCCGGCGAAAATATTCCATTGGAAGTTAACCAGCAAAAACAGTGGGATATTCCGTTGGTACAGAGGGTGCAGAAATATTTGTTTCATAATTTCCATAGTGACCAAGATAAGGCACGCCTTCTAGCTGTTTCGACTAAGGAATCTAGTCACTGGTTACACGCTTTACCATCAAGTAGTCTCGGCACATTACTTGATGGGGAAAGCTTGCGCATCGCTGTAGGAATCCGACTAGGAGCGGCGATTTGTCAACCCCATCAATGCCCCTGTGGCAGCAGCGTCGACAAAGTTTGGGCTCCACGAACTTTCTTGTAAGAAAAGTGCTGGTAGGTTTTCACGGCACGGTTCTTTGAACGATGTCATCCGAAGGACTCTTGTCTCTATAAATGTTCCCTCGGTTTTAGAGCCTTGTGGAATATTTAGAGACGATGGCAGGAGACCCGACGGTATGACATTGGTCCCTTGGGAGAGAGGTAAAGCCCTAGTGTGGGATGCTACTTGCGTAGACACTTTGGCGGCCTCTCATCTCAGGTACATCGTTCAGAGCCGGAGCGGCATCAGAGGCAGCTGAACTGAGTAAGTGGCGCAAATATGAGTCTCTGAGAGATGACTACATATTTGTGCCATTTGCTGTAGAGACTATCGGTCCGTGGGGTCCACGTGCGATGAAGTTCTTAAAGGAACTCCATTCGCGGCTGGTTGTTGCTGATGGTGATAAGAGGGCTGGCTCTTTTCTCGCTCAAAGGCTAAGTATAGCCATTCAGCGGGGAAACGCAGCCAGCGTTCTTGGCACGATACCGCGTGGAGTAGGACTGTTTGATAATTAAATTACTAGTTTTAGTTTTTTTTTTAAATTATAGTTTTTAATACAAATCGGCAGTAATTATTAACTATAACATAAAATTCAGGTGAATATTATGAATTTACAATATTTAAATTATTAAAATTTTTCGGGACCAGTTAGTTTTACAACTTATCACCAGGTTTGCCACAAAAAAATGTATTTGTGTGTATTATTCCTCCTGAGGCGTCAAATTCTCCCTTTGCGGGAAGCAAAGCTACTATCGCGATCCCCTCGCGAGTATCGATTTCGTTTTAATTAATTTAATGTGTTATCGGTTACATAATCTGTTTATATTTATGGAAAGGCTTGTTGATAGATAAAGCCAGAAAACAAATAGTTTTCAATCTGTGATGTTGTTAGTCGAAAATCGTCATTAAATCGCACCGCCAGAGACCCGGGCTGTCAAATTCACGCAATGGGATTAAATTTTGCACGCACTCGATTGAATTTTTTACAATAAATATGAAACCTATTGCGTAGTATACATTTTATTATGTACCTGATTGTACTACTGTACTGCAGTACATAGACGCCTGCAGCCAACTTCAGACAAAGATTGCACAGGTGCATTGTCATCTCTGGGGAATACGATGGAAAGCCTGTAATAAATACAGGCTCTCTGTAGCATTCAGAACGCTACACACAGTAAGTACAAACAAAACAACGGAACAAGTACAAGTGGAACAAAAGCATTATGGTTTCTTATATTTACGCGAACACTACACATTGAATAAAACTATTTTTACGGATTTTATCGCGTTTAATTTTACTAATTCTGATTCCGACGTTTGGGTGCTTACAGCACCCATGGTCACGGGGACTGATGTTTGACGTCCTAATGTCATAGTTAGCCCGGCTACCTTCAGTTTTTGAATATTAATTTTGGTCCGATCTACGCAGAATGAGCTTACAGTATCTTGAAGTCTTGCAGTGGTATGCTTGGGTTTGGATTTAATTTTGTTAATTATAGAATCCTGAGCAGATGGCAGCACCCATCCATCTCTATTGAAATTAGGATGTTTTGATGTGCCTCACGCGTGAAAGAACATATAGCTGACGTGAGGCACCGACGCCTGGGAAGTCTGCAGTCTGTGAACATGTTCAAGATCGTCCCCGCCATTACATCAGATTTGATAGACCACAAATCCTCGCAAAAGAAACACCGATTCCTACCAAGGATGATACGCGAGGCTATTGAAATTAAAAAAAACATCCTAATTTCAATAGAGAAGATGGATGGGTGCTGCCATCTGCTTGGGATCCTATAAATAACAAAATGAAATCCAAACCCAAGCATACCACTGCAAGAATTCAAGATACTGTAAGCTCATTCTGGGTAGATCGAACCAAAAATTAATATTAAAAAACTGAAGGTAGCCGGGCTAACTATGACATTAGGACGTCAAACACCTCAGTCCCCTCAGACCATGGTGTTGTAAAGCACCCGAAACGTCGGGAATCAAAATTAGTAAAATTAAACGCGATAAAATCCAAAATAGTTTTATTCAAAAGTACATTATATTTTAGAATTCTGAACAGTATCAGATGATCAAAATTTATGAGTAAAAAGTAATTAATCAAGTTATTGATGTTAACTAACAATGCGGGGAGCTATAGTACGCCGGATAAGTAGCGATTATAATTAAACCGTTTCAAGTACCAATACTGAGTATCCCACTCAGCAGATTCTTTATGGCTCGTACGTGACCGGTCAAAGATGTCAATAGCAGTAAGTTAATTAAGGGTTCAGATTGGCAGTACACTCCACCGAATAAAAGTTGTTATCCATGCAAGCATACTTTACAAAGATAAGACAAAAGAGATGTTCATTACTTCACTTTTATTGACTCAAATTTCCCTCAGACTGTACTTTTTAGTTGTTTTCATTTTATTTTTATACAACTAAGGGTTACAAACGCACACACAGCACACCTGATTGGATACCTGATAACTCAGCACACCTGCTATATATGGTAGAGATCGTCTAACTTAAAACTGCACGCACCTTCACTTTATTTTAGATCCTCGTAGTTATTGTCACATTTACCGTATCCATAGTGTTTTAGCAGGTTGTAGCATTTTACTATTTTGACATAATATAATTTGTGATGTCTATACTCGTACATATAAATAAAATTGAAATATCGGTCTATAATATTGAAATTACTGGCTTCTATCTTGCGCGAGGGGTTATGTGTAGGCTATTAAGACATAAATAACCGTTTGGAACTTCTGAATAGCTTAAACAATTGTGATAAAACTTTACTAACAGATAGAGAGCAATGCCCGAAGGGATTTAGCTACATTATTTGTTCCGAAAAATGTAAAGATTTAAAAAAAAGAAACGAAAATTCGGTCACCTCCTCCCATCCACGCAATAGATTGCCTCATAGGAAGACATTTGCCATAGTTGCCACGGCAGCTGTAATAAAGTTGTAAGAACTCAGATTTAGCCTAAAAAGGACACTACTAAATCAAATTTCCTGAAATACTGCATAGACTTCTTTCAATGCTTCCATTGGTTGAATGTTCTAATCTATATGAGAAACAGAAACAGAAACAGAATCTTTTTTATTCAATATAGATTATAAATAATACTTATTGAATCTCTTTTGTTTAATTACCACTGGTTCGAAAAAAACCTCTGTCCTTTGAAGAACCAGCAAGAAAACCACCGGGATTTTTTTAAATAACAGCTTACAATCATGTATGTTACACAATTAACAAAACAAAACAAATTAGAAATAGCTTGGTAGCGATCAGCTCATTCCCAGGGGTTATAATCATCCATAAATTCCTTAATATTATAATAACCCTTTTTATACAAACTTTGTTTAATATAGTTTTTGAACTTTGAGCAGGTCAAATTTTGCATATTTTCTGGGATTTTGTTGTAAAAGCATATACATCGCCCCAAGAATGAATTACTGACTCGATGAAGTCGAGTAACTGATACTATTAGCTTGTGTCTGCTCCTAGTATTTACAGAATGAATATTACTTATTTTTGTAAAACTACTTTTATTTTTGTGTACGTATATTACATTTTCATAAATGTATTGAGAGGCCAAAGTTAATATATTAATTTCTAAATTTTGTCGCAGCGACTCTTTAAGCTTTAAATCATAAATTGCTCTTATGGCCCTCTTCTGTAAAACAAATATAATTTCAGTGTCAGCTGCGTGTCCCCATAGCAAAATACCATACGACATTATGCTATGGAAATAGCTAAAGTAAACAAGTCTAGCTGTTTCAACACTGGTAAGATTTCTAATATTTTTTACAGAATATGCTGCAGAACTAACTCTGCTTGCTAGTTTTGATATATGGGGGCTCCATTGAAGCTTCGCGTCTAGTGTGATTCCAAGAAAATTGGTGGTATCTACAAGACTCAGTTCCTCCCCATTTAAAATTACATTAGTATTTAATTGTTTGACATTTGGAGTCATGAATTTCATACATTTCGTTTTAGTGCCATTTAAATGCAAATTATTAACATTGAACCAATTTACTAATATAGATATAGCATTATTTACTTCGTCATATTTTATTAATTGTCGTCTTAATTTGAAAATTAAAGAAGTGTCATCAGCAAATGATACTATATCATGTTTATCCCCTACTATGTAAGGTAAGTTATTAATGTATACAAGAAACAGAAAGGGGCGAGAATTGAGCCTTGAGGCACGCCCATTTGTACCATCGACCTGGAAGAGCTCATACTGTTAATGACAACTTTTTGCGTTCTGTTACTTAAATATGAAATAATTAATTTAAGAGCATCACTTCTTACACCGTAGTGTTGAAGTTTCCCGATTAATGTTTCATGGTGAATACAATCAAAGGCCTTGGATAGGTCAAAGAATATACCCAAAGCATCCTGTAAATTTTCCCATGCATTAAAGATATATTTAATCAGCTCAACACCGGCATCAGTTGTCGAGCGTCCCCTTGTGAAACCATATTTATTTTTATGAAGTAAATTATTTATATTAAAGAAATTTAATATTTGATCAAGAATATTTTTTTCAAAAATCTTACTAAGTGTTATTAGTACAGTGTTGGTATACAGAGAGTTTCTCTTTGTAACTTACGTTAGTAAAAAAATCTTCTTGATATTTTCAAAGAGCATCCGCCGCAAACACGCTGTAGCGACTTCAAAGCGAATGCAAATGCTATAGTGCTTTTAAGACTAGAGAATATCTTGAAATGAAGGCAACCTTTGAAAGGAAATACGTTTTTATTGCATCCGGACTTTTAAATGCGAAGGAAATTAAATAGTAATTTATCTTAGCAGTTGTCGTTTCTATTTATTCATTGATTACAGCCTATCAAAAGTCCGCTGCTGAACAATACGCCTCCCCCATATATTGTCTTATAAGGAAGATATTTGACATTGCTACGGATGGGCAGCAGCATCTCCGCCAATAAAAAACTGCGGTTGCCAACCCGGATCCCAAGCGTTTAAGTTAAAAGTAAAGTAACAGCCACATATACGTCCCACTGTTGGGCACAGGCCTCCTTTTAGCCGCCTTTTAGCGCAAGAAAATGTCCGCCGCGCTGCCGATATGCGTATTGGCGAACTTCACATGTCTTCAAATTTTTTTTCTTATTACACTTAAAATTGCAATTAACAATTTCAAAGGTGCCAGCGGGGTTCGAACCCAGTTTGCTCGCGTACTGTGAAACTTACAACGAGCGCTAACCATCTGAGCTACCACGGCTCTTCATCATCTTCGATTAAGACTATAATATGTATATGAGCCACATCAACACGCACCTTTATTTTTATAAAAAATAGGTAAGTATGTTAAAATTATTTTAGGTTAACATAAAAAAATTAAGAAATCTCCTACACGAAAGTACACATTTTGACAATTTTAATACAGTACGATGCAGCAACTGAACTATATATATAACCTCGCGCTGCGAATGTTAGTTCTACAAACAAAGAGGGCTTTGCGAGAGACTTGAATGTGTAAACAATAGGAAATGCGCGAAAACAATAGAGTTAGTGCTCACAAACATCGACGGATAAAAATATATTACGAAATAATACTTTGAAAGTATTTGTATTCAGAGGAGTACGTCTGTTTCTTCTGTTCTGTCCTCCAGTGTGTGCGAGTCAGGGTAACACCACACCACTCTCTTACGCTCTTACCTATATGTGCCTACAAATAGCAGTTTTTTGATAATACCGCAACTCATCTGAATGAAAACGGGTGCCACGAAGTGGTAATTTGAGTTTAGGAAAAAGAAAGAAGTCAGCTGGAGCCATCTCTAGTGAATAAGGTGGTTGCTCGATGGTATTTGTTGAGTTTTTGGTCAAAAATTCGTTCACAATGATGGCCTTGTGCGAAGGCGCATTATCGTGGTGTAAAATTCAAGAATTTTCTTTCTAAAAATCTGGCCTTTTTCGTCTAATTTAAACGCCGTTTAATTTAAAAACACCGCATAACGCTCAAATAACATTCCTTATTTACCGTTTGACCTCCCGGCAAGAATTTCGTGTGCACAGCACCGCGATAGTCAAAGAAAACATGACTTTGACTTTTGATCGACTTTGGCATGGTTTTTTCGGTTTCGGTTCAGTTGGGTCAAACTCTTAACCCACATCTCGTCACCAGTAACAATGCGTTTAATGAATATTGGGTCGGAATTGACTCGTTCTAGCATGTCCTCAGCGATTCTTATGCAATTGAGTGATTGTGATAGAGTTGAGTTGATTTGGAGAAAATTAAGGTCTTGGGACTAGGCGAGCGGCAACATGTTTCACAAAGTTATTATTGAAAAGTGTACGGATCGACTCGTGAGACACAGAAAGTTTGGCGGCTATCTCTCTCAAACTTGAATGAGGATTTTCAGTCACTATTTCCTTCATAAAATCTTCCATCACATCTCGACCGCTTGACTCGACGCATTGTACCACTCATAAGCATGTGTTTTAAGGATAAAGTCGATTTACCATAAGCCTTCTGTAACATCACAAGTCACTGAAATGACTTCGAATACGAAATTCCATTGGCGATACAAAATTTAAGACAAACCCTGTGTTCGATGTTGTTGTCCATTGTGAAATTCGTAATACACACTAGATGTGATATAATTAAAAACAGCACTGTATTTATTCTAAATAACAGATGTAACTCAAACTCCGCGTCAAAATGGAAAACAGTTGCGCCAATCTAACAACAACAAAAAAATTGAATTTGGAACCATAAACAAATCATCCATTCCCGATACTTTTTTGACTGAATGTAAGAGCCACAAAAAGATACTGGAAAATTTTTCGCCGTCACCTCACGGTAAACATGGCTAACTTAAAAATAAATAATGATAATGTTGTAAAATATCACTAAATAAAGTCATCATTTAACTGAGAACAAAGTAATTACCTTAACAAAGGGAATTAACGGAAATATTTCTCTCTCAAGGCTATGGAGAAATGGATTTTAAAATACAGTCCATTTTGTCACTTGTCCGACGCCTGCGCACTACTCACTGCATTTAAACACACAGTATAAAGGAATTAGGAAGTTTCGTTTTTTTTTTTCATGGAATATATTGTTAAAAATTATTACCTCAACAAAACATATTTTAGCTGACTTGGAAAAAAGAGGGAATTTATTAGAAAGCCTCTTTTATTAGAATAAGGGTGACAAAAGAGCACACAGTCCACCTGCTGGTAGTTGGTAACATTTATCCTTGATTAAGAATCAAAAGATGCAGTGTCACCCTTAGGACTAAGATGGAATGCTTCGTTTTCAGTAAAAAAAAGTCTCCGGTTCTCTCCATACGAAGCACTGCAAACAGAATTAAGCTACTGTTTTACGCTAGTATTCTGTGAGATCGTGGTCCTGGACCCCGGTCGAGCCGACCCATTTGTGCTACAACTATAATAAGGCTGCAGCTTGGCTCTAACACGTTAGATCCTTTTTTCAATTCGATATTGCCTATTGTAGAAAGAATGAACGAAGAAACAGTGACAAAGCAAAGGACATTGCTCTGCGCCCATACATTGTTCGCCCTGTAACCAAGAGCATCGGAAAATTATGTGATGTATTTTCGATAATTAGTAAATTATATGATCTTATTTTTATAGCGGACTAGCTGCAGAATAGATATATTTCAAAAAAGTATCAGATTTTGAGGTTATAATCGAACCACGAACATTATGGTTTTCATAGCTCCAGTGATTTTAAGAAACTGTAAAATAATATCCAAAACATTTAGCTATTTTTAGTTCCTACCTAGATAATTGGGTATGTAGTTTTGTTCTAAAGCCTAAATGTAAGTAAGTGCAACATATAAATGCATAGAATATAATCGCGTCTATTATCTAGTGCATTTGCAAGCCTTTACGTCTGGATGGCGCTGTTAAACGCGTGACTATGAAACCAGCCTTACCAGTTGTTTTAAACCTACATTAACTTATTATTTTGAGTTAGAAATAAAACACAGATTTAATTTCATGTTTATTGTTCATCTCCTAAATACATCACGAGACTCGAATATGCAGACAAAGTAAAATGTAATTACAAAAAGTGGTAGTACATTGTTGTACACAGTGACGAATTTGTTCATCTTCCAAGAACATAGAACCAACAGCAGCGCTACAATTTACACAAAATACATTTTCCATTGCGTGTGCGTAAGTCCGTTTATGAGTGCCAGGTTATCTTTTGAGAGGTACACAGTTACGAAAATCACAGCCAGGTAAATTGTTTTGAAAGCAATCAGAGTCCGTTAAAATAGCCAAGTCGTAATATTCAATAGATAGTCCTGAAAGTCACCAAACACACCGATATAATTACGAAGAGCGAGCGACAGCGACGCCAATGTAATTGATAGAGTGAGACCATAGACTTAGAATATACTGGCGTATTCTTAGTCTATGTGAGAGACTGTAAAGTGACAAGTGACCATTTAGTGAAGTCGAAAATAGGGGTACTAAATACGACACGATTTATCGATATTTAATAAGATTTACTATGGCCATACGTTACAAACAGTATAACATCAACTTTTGTCATACGATAATATTAATACCTACCATAACAGGTATGACAATGTCCTACTTTACTTATAATGACACGACACTTCTCTACTTCTTCTATACTTGTAACAATATTAATAATAACACCTGTAACTAGTCTGCAATATTACTTTTTATAAAGAAAACATTTATAATTCATGAAGTAACAATAAGTGTTTTTTTATATTAATTGTCGTAAATTCGTTAGTGATCGTTTATTTAGAAGTAAACCACACACTTTTCTAAACAGTCATTAGAAAACCCTGAATAATAATGATCATGATGAAATATGTTGGTTTTGTTCACTTCAGCATTATTCTAACTACCTATAATTTAAAATCGAGAATGACCTCATTCATTAGGTATAGAAGGTTTTTGAAATCATACTTTAAGGGAACAATAATACAGAAATGGTAATTGAATGTTTTTATTCAAGCTTCTATTCGCACTTTATTCGAAATAAATTCAAAATGTGATTCAAAAAAAATGCAACATTGGGCATCCCTAATCATTTTTCGACACCACATGACGTTTGGCGAAGATGGCGGTGATTAATGTTATTAGTCGAATAGAATACTTTTTAATATTCATTTCGGCATGCAGCTAGTCCGTGTTATAAAATTATGTGCATCTTATGTAATAAAATAGACAATTAATTATCGTGTATGTCCGATGCTTTTATTGCACAGGGCGATTCTGGACATTGTCATTTATGCTGCAGAAGTGAACGGCAGAGTCGGAAAGGACGCCCTAGACGAAGGTTTATCGACCTATATGGCGATATATTGAAAATGGGCCAGATTAAGAGTACCCTTAACCGACGAGCGTGTATGCGTAGATATATGGATGTTAAGGAGGCGAGAGAGGTGTGCCAGGATCGTGCCAAATGGAAGTCCGTAGTCTCTGCCTACCCCTCTGGGTGATAGGCGTGAGTGTTTATGTTATATTATTGCCTATTGATTATTGAAAGTGTGCAAAAAAAAGCCAAAAGCGAACCAAAATACTGATTTGACAACATAAGAACGACTAAGAGTTGTTTCATTTTTAGTCGTCTTGAGTTGCTGGGCGCATAGTTTTTAATAAAAACTGTTTTTACATGCACTTCTAACATAATAAAATGGATCGTAATGAAGAACGAAACGTTTCTTGAATATAAAAATTGGGAATAAGTCTGACTGTGTCAAATTTAAATAAATTTAAATCTGACCTGAAAACCAGGATCAGTAGCATGTTTCAAAAGTTTTCTCAAAAATTATCTCGTTATCGTTTTTTTTTTTTAATAAATAGTCTTTGTTGTGGGCGTGAACATATCAATAAAACATGAAGATGCTTGCATAACAGTAATAATTATTTTTATATCATTTGTAGCACATAATTTATATTTACCATATTATATATTTACCATTTATTTCAAACGGGCAGACACGGACCTACGGCTACCAACGAGGAGCGAATGTTTCCTGCACACCATATATCATATTCATAATATATTACTGTACTCTGCGCTGCACACTCAAGAACTTTTTCGTACATTTACGTCGCACATAAAAAAGTCCGTCGGGATAGCCGATGCTCGTTTGAATTCGTTCCTAGCGAATTTTGCTGCGATTTGTAGTGCTGGTTTACAATATTGTAAACTATTATATATTGACTTATGTATGTGTTATTAATCGACGGTGTAGTGTATGTGTAAGAATATCCACTACCCCATATCGTTCCGTGGGTTTCGTAAAAGGTGACAGAGGGAAATGAAATAGGAGATAGTCATCAGCATATATCTAATAACAACTCAAAAAAACTACGGTTGCCCGCCTGCTAAGAGTGGAAACCATGGTAAAATGCTCCCTATGAGACAATCTATGTGGAGGCCTATGTTTAACAGTGGAATTTATGTAAACTGTAATGAATGAATGAATAAATACTCGGTTCAGCTATCGAACTATTTACACTAACAAACCGCCCCGGCTTCGTTTGAATAGGATTTATCAAAGACGCGTCATGTAGATTTAAGAAGTTAACACAATGAATCTAACAAAAATAAATAAAATTTTAAATGTTTGTTTTTTCATGCCTGACGTCACAGTCTTTACACCTGCGACTGTGTCGACGACTCAGCCAACGCTATTTTCTATTTGATGTGCGAGTGCACGACATTTTACCCTCGAGTCAATAGCAGTCGCAATGCCTTCTACCTAGATTATTACACGTTGAAATTGCCAGTAAAGTTTGATATTTAAAACTGAAACTCGTCACTTCCTATTTCATCAATAAAATACAGATCTGCAAAGATAAATGCTTATATAATTAATAATATATATTTTGGAATACTTCTTGTTGTTTAATTAACCCGTAATCTACTGCTACATATATACCTCTCACTTTGAAAGGAGTATTTCTTATTATTTTTATAAAACGTTAAGGACAAACGAACTTACAGTCCAACTGTTGGGAGAGCCATGAACACCTGCAACCACTTCAAACAAAGAAAACATCAATTGTGTTGTCACCACTGAGGACTAGAAAAGAGTGTAACCTGTAACTATACTAACAACAATAGTTGATTGATTGCCCGCCAGTTAAGCGTGGTATGTATGGTAAACACTAATCAAGTATGGCCCTATGAGGCAATCAATAGGGGAGGCCTATGTGCAGCAGTAGACTTTTGATAGGCTAAAGCGGTAATGATAACTGTGTAGGAAAACAATAAAAATATATATTATTAATTTGTTATTATATAATATTATTAAACAACAACTAGGTTCGAGTACTGTCACGGAAAATTTATGATAACCTGTTTGAAAATAACTATCGATGAAAATTTTGTTTTGTTTGGTAGGCCTTTGTGGTTGCACTGCTCGACCTTCAACTTCAAATATGGTGCCGGTTATTGCTAAATAAATATACAAAAAATGGGTATTCGTTCATTTATTCATTCATTACAAGGCTTCACAAGTCCACTGCTGAACATAGGCCTCGCCCAAGAAATGCCTCAAAACACGGTCCAGAGCCACCAGCATCCATCGACCGTCTGGATGTCTTACCAGGTCCTACAATTCGTCTACCGGTACGAGGCTGGAACTCAAGAATCTTTCTTCCAAATGGTAATGTGGAATTAATAAAGGGAACATACATGGATTTAAATTTAAAATAGAGCTTTTTAATATTAGGTATTTACCTATAAAATTGCCGTTTTTTATATATATATTTTATTTTTATTAATCAAAGCAATCACCTATGCAATCGATGCATCTTTGCCAACGCGGTGGCAGTTTATTAATGCAGTTCTTGAAGAAATCAGTTGGGAGGCAACAAATTCTTCAAAGGCATTTTGTACTGCCTCTCGGGTATTGAATTTTTTCCCGCCAAAAATGATCCAAATTCTGGAAAAAGTAGAAGTGTATAGGCGCAAGGTCTAGTGAGTACGACAGATGACGGAGAGCTTCCAACACCAGCTCTTGTAATTTGGAGACCGTCTGTTGTGCAATATGAGGTTGTTTTTGTGCCTGTTGAGCAGTACAAGGCAACACATAGGTTCAGACAATTTCAGGCAAGACAACCACGGGGTTCATTTTTCAGGTAAAAATTTCCGGAACGGAAGCGGGCATACCAATAACCGGTGGTGCGTTTGTTTGTAGTATTCACTCCGTAAACGTCGTTGATGTTGGGTGCCGCTTGTGCCGCGTTGCTGCCACGATGGTACTCATATTCCATAATTACTCGGATTTTTATCAAATCCATGATGACGAAAAAGATTCAAATGCGTTGAAAGCATAACGCTACAACGAGTCACGCTGCAGCTTTATTATGGTTATAGCATTAATGAGTCGGCTCGACCGGGAAGGACCACGCTCTTACAGAACACCAGCGTGAACTAGCTTAATGTGCTGTTTCGTACGGTGAGGACCGGAAACCTTTTTTACTGGAAACGAAGCATTCCATCTCAGGGGTGGCAACGCATCTGTATTTAATTATTTAATCGTGGGTAGATGTTGCTATGGGACATCGATGGATGTTGCATCAGGAGGACTGTACTCGTTTATCCCCCTTATAAAACGTTTATCACCCTCTATAAAAAATATGGTAGCAATGTCAACCTTTATATATATTGGTAGAGGCATTACTGAAGTGGAATTTTACGAACTGACGAAGGTACGTCACAACTTAACAATTCTGTCGTATTGAATAGATGTAAAACGTAACAGCAGATGTTAAACTCAAAATTTGCAAGATGCAGTAGGAAGGCGGCGTTATGAGCTCCAAAATTAGGTCGTCGACGCGAAATTTACTAGCGATGGTGGCGCATCCGCCGCCTCGAATAGCTGAGGCCGTATAAATAAAAATAAAACAAATATAAAATATTTGTTTTATTTTGTTTTACAAAGCATCTCTGGCATCATTTTTCTTTTAACATATGTGCTGGTTTGCTTATACTTTCGTCAGATAACTAAAATAAGTTTTTATGGAAGTAAGGTGACAAACGAGCGCACAGTCCACAGGATGGTAAGTGCTGTGGCCCATAGACACGTACATGTATCCTAGATTGAGAATTAAAATGTACATGTTGTCGACTCTAAGAACTGAGATGGAATGTCTCGTTACCAGTAAAAAGGTTTCCCAACGTAGTTAACGTTAGCCCAACGTCGGCTGATGCTCCCGGATGGTTACCGTTCTTTTAAAAGACTTTTAAACTTTACGATTCAAGGATTGGTGGTCAATACAACGACTTTTACAAATTGAAAATTAAGCTTCTCAATACGCGAAAAGTCATTACACTCTATAATAAAAACTACATAATATGTATACCTGTTCTATGAAACTCAAATATCGAAGTTGAACTATTTATATAAAGACATAGTGGTAATTTCCTTAAAGCAATATTAATTAAAAATAAACATTATGAGTAAGTTTGTAACTTGAAATGCAAAACAAATTAGGAAATTCACTTTCATTGTGAATTAGTGTAATAATATAGTCTCTGTAGAAACGTTGTAAATGCTTCTATAACAAGTAAGTCGTTTGCATACAAAGGATAAAGTTTTTGAAGTAATTTCTACTGCAATGTTTTTGATTCAGTTTTAGATTGCAGACGTACCACAGTGCGACATGGCACAGACAAACTAATTATGTAAATGCGCTATGCAATGGTCGCTTGATAAAAAATCAAAATGCGTTTATTTAAACCTTTGTTTTCAGTTAACATTAAAAATACTATGTGTTCATGTAAGTATGATAAATAAGAACATAGCCTACATGATGGTAAGTAGATGCTATGACCCGTAAACAACTTTATTCGTCCTCTATTAAGAATCAATATATAAATACGATTTCGCCCATGAGATTTACTATGAAATGCCTCAATACCAGGAAAAAGGGATGTTACGGCTACGTATGTATAGATATATTTATGCTCTATTATTTGAGGATTTTTATAGAATTAGGTCGACAATCGAGCACACAGTCTCCCTGATGGTATATGGATGGTGTGACCCATGGAAGTCTGCATCTATTTCCAATAAAGAATCAAAACATAAATGCGTTGCTACCCCTGTGGATTAAGATGGAATGCCTCATTTTCAGAAAAAAGGGTCTCCAGTTCTCTACACTTACCATATGAGACACAGCAGCACTAAGCTGCTGTTTCACGCGAGTATTCTGTGAAAGCGTGGTTCCATCCAGGTTGAGCCCACTTATTCATTCTACAACTATAATACAGCTAAGCAGCAGGGCTCTACCACCTATGAACCCAAATAAAAGGAGTATTTCCACCTAGTAGACCTCTTACATTATATGGATTGGTAAATTTTAAGTACGTATTTTAAAAAAATTGTGTATAATCTATTGAATTATAGATTTCTATATTATATTTAAGTGCCGTGGGATGGCGGTATTAGAAACATTCGGTATTCGTCACATATATTACGCACGTGCCATCGTGGGTTTGGCACAAAGCGCTTCTTTCGAAGCTCCCTTCCTATGGGCTTCCCGAGAAATTTTGTTGTGCCGAAAAATTGTGCAATTTGATCACCAGCTTTCTTGCAGATCGAAGCATCAAAGTCATAGTCGACGGTGCATGCTCCAATAAAAAGCCTTTTAATGCCGATGTTCTACAAGGCTGCGTGTTATCACCAACGCTGCTTCTTCTGCATATCAATGATATGTTGCAAACAAGTAACATTCATTGCTATGCAGACGACATAACTGGTGATGCTTTATACACCAGCCATATCAATATTTCCCGGGAAAACGTTGCTGAGTACCGGAACAAACTTGTGTCTGAAGTCGAGTCTTTGTTGAACAAAGTCTCGGATTAGGGGCGACTAAATCTATTCTAGTTCAATCCCCAGAAGACCATAGTTTGCGCGTTTACCACTATAAAGAACCCCTTTGTCGTATGTCCTCAGTTTCAAGGCACTCCCCTTGTTGCCTCAGCCAGTATCGTAATCCTCGGTGTCTACATATCAAGTGATGTGCAATTTCGTGGCCACTTGGAAGAGAAGGCCAAATTGGCCTCTAAAAAGCTTGGTGTGTTCAGCAGAGCGGGACAGTATTTCATGTTTGCAATTTTACAAAGCGCAGGTTTGGTCCCACATGGAATAATGTTGCCATCTCTAGGCAGGGGCTCTCCAGTGGCAGCTCCTTCCACTTACCTGCATCCAGCGCAGAGCAGCTCGAATCGTTGACGACAGAGTTCTTTCCGATCGGCTCGACTCACTCGCGCTGCGAAGAGGTTTTAAACCCATTGCATTTTCTATCGCATTTACAACGGGGAGTGCTCTGAGGAATTGTTCCGATTAATTCCAGCCGCCAAATTTCATCAACGCACATCGCGACAAAACTTACGTTACCATCCACATCATCTGGATGCTTGGCGGTCCACTACTGTACGATTTACTAGGAGTTTTCTTCCTCGCACGACTACTTTGTCGAATCGTTTACCACCAGCGATTTTTCCGGACCGAAACGATTTAGGGACCTTCAGGAAACGACCTTACTCTTTTTTAAAAGGCTGACAACTTACCTACAATTCCACTGGTGTTATAGTTGTTCATGGTCGCTATCAGGTGAGCCGCATGCTCGTTTGCCTCTTCTGCTATAAACAAAGCATGATCCTGAAACAATTCTCTCGCCTCCTTCATTTCTCATAATATAACCCACGCTACATGCTCGTCGGTTAACGGTACTCTTGATTTGGCCCATATTCAATATATCGCCCATATGGTCAATGAACTTTCGTCTAGGTTGTCCCTTTTCTTTTATCACACAATTTCTCACCCTGTCATACAGAGTCACCTCTAACATACACTTTAATTACCTCATTTATATAGTTTTATATCGAAAATTTAGATTTTGACACTGAAAATTGATAATAAAGACGTATTCATGTCGGCGTCACTTTCATACTAGACATAAAATTTAGTAACCCTTTCCTCACTAAATCCTAAGTATTAAAGGTAAAATGTTTGAAATGGTAAAAGGCTACCTAATATTTAATAAAATCATAACAGGTGCAACAACTAGCAACAGTAAAATTTTATCCTAAGTACGTGACTTGAATATAAAATACAAACAAAGAGCAGTTTAACACTAGAACGAAATAAACTGATGAAAATTGCTTTATTCAAATTTAGCGCGTGTTGAACTTTTAAAAGATTAAATTAAATTGGATAAAAGTCAGAAAGGTTATTTATTTAAATTGTGTATTACTAGACAATTTCAAACTTACTATCACTTCAATAATTATTTTCTGAAAAATATTTTTATAGAATAAGGGTGAAATCTGCAGCCAACATCAAACAAGGGAGGGTACAGATGCGTTGTTACCTCTGAGGACTTAGATGGAATGCCTCACATCCTGTAATTTACAGGTACAGGCACGGCTATTTGGCGGCAATAAGAAGATAACTAGGAGAGCCGTGGTAGCTCAGACGGTTAGCGCTCGCTGTAAGTTACACAGTACGCGAGCAACCCGGGTTCGATCCTCGCCGGCACCAATGAAATTGTTAATTGCAATTTTAAGTGCTGATTTACCACGTGCTCGGCGGTGAAGGAAAACATCGTGAGGAAACCTGCATGTCTGAGAAATCAAAAAAAATATTTCGAAGACATGTGAAGTTCATAACACGCATTGGGGCAGCGCGGCGGACATTTCCTTGCCTAAAACCCTCTCAGAAATGAGAGGAGGCCTGTGCCAGCAGTGGGATGTATATAGGCTGTAACTTTTAGGAGAGTCGTACCTACCTAGACGGACTCCTAGTTTTTTTTATAAAAGAAGAGTGTCACCCTTCTTGCGAGCGAGCACACAGTTCACCTAATGATATGTGGATGCTGAGGATTATAGGTCCGATATGGTAAAAATTGTCTGAGGTTCTCCACTCTCACTATAGGAATGTCTATGGCCCTCAGAATCCAATTACAATCAGGTGGAGTGTGTAATCGTTTTTCATTCTTATTCCATAAAAATATCAATTTCAACACATTTTTAGTGGACTTAAAAAAAGTTCAGGTTCTCAATTCGACTGTATGTCTTTTTTGTGTTGATGGTACTCTATATCTACGTTTATTGTGAGAAGATTTTAATAATTGTTTCAGTTATTAAGCAGGTTATATATATTAAATTCAGATGTGGTCCTATATAAATTTTGAACAGCTTCCATCCCTAAGGCTAGAAAAATAGGGGATGAAGTTTTAATGTAACTAAATAGTTAATTAAATTGGACCACTTACCATATGTTAAAAAAATAAATTTTGCCCACGTATTCAGAACAATTGGCAATATAATAATTTCATGTCTATGACCTAAAATTCTCACTGGCACATCATACAGAACAGCTCATAGTCAGCTTTTTTAAACTCTAATATTATTATTTAAATTATTCAATCAATTTGACGTATACAATATAAAAAATCTAGTAACTTAATTATCATACAGTCCTACTCCCTGCGGTATCGTGCCAAGAACGCTGGCTGCCTTTCCCCGCTGAATGGCTATACTTAGCCTTTGAGCGAGAAAAGAGCCAGCCCTTTTATCACCAGCAGCAACGACCAGCCGCGGATGGAGTTCCTTTAGGAACTTCACCGCACGTGGACCCTACGGACCGATAGTCTCTACAGCAAATGCCACAAATATGTAGTCATCTCTCAGAGACTCATATTTGCGCCACTTACTCAGTTCAGCTGTCTCTGATGCCGCCCCGGCTCTAAACGAGTTACCCCTGAGATGAGAGTCCGTCAAAGCGTATACGCAAGTAGCATCCTACACCAGGGCTTTACCTTTCTCCCAAGGGACCAATGTCATACCGTCGGGTCTCCTGCCATCGTCTTAAAATATTCCACAAGGCTCGAAAACCGATGGAACATTTATAAAGACAAGAGCTCTGCGGATGACGTCGTTCAAAGAACCGTGCCGTGAAAACATACCAGCACTTTTCTTACATGAAAGTCCGTGTAGTCCAAACTTGCCGACGCTGCTACCACAGGGGCACTGATGGGGTTGACAAATCGCCGCTCCTAGTCGGATTCCTACGGCGATGCGCAAGCTTTCCCCATCAAGTAATGTGCCGAGATTACTTGATGGTAAAGCGTGTAACCAGTGACTAGATTACTTAGTCGAAACAGCTAGAAGGCGTGCCTAATCTTGGTCACTATGGAAATTATGAAACAAATCTTTCTGCACGCTCTGTACCAATGGAATATCCCACTGTTTTTGTTGGTTAACTTCCAGTGAACATTTTCGCCAGGACAGAGCGTTTGCCTTCTCTGCCCTGCCTCCGTAGCAAAGCACAGATCTACGTTATTATTTAAAATTATGTTACATAAATCACTGGCACTATGCACGGAAGCAAGGAAAGCAGGCAATGCAACGTTAGAAAGATTTCTCACACCAATACCACAAAACTTTATAGGTAAAGTTTTGTGTAAAACTTTATAGGTAGGTGAGTCCAGGCTGTTGTATTTAAAGTTAAATTTAGAATTTTTTCTATAGCTATTTTTTAGATTATTATCTATATCTTTTAAAATATCTGAACATTTCCAGACTGGACTCGAGCGGAGTAAGTATGTAAATACAATAAAATAGGTACAAGGAGACAATATTTTAAGATAGTAAGAGCAATGTGCGGGTTTAATTTATACAATTTATCAATGTGGTTTAAAAACTGATCAAATTTTGTTTTTATAACAGGTTTAATACTATCGAAAAACAACGGGGCACCTAGCAGGTATAGTGATTCCGTACTAACAGTTTTTATTCCTGGAGAAACATGATTGAAATTTTGAATTAAAATGTCTCTGTGAGAAGTAGATATATTATTGGAAAAAATATTTCATATTTATTGCTATTTGGTTCAAGACCAATATTTTTAAAATTTCGAAAAATATGAGTAAGATCACTAAGGACGTCGTCTGCTCTACCTCCCAGTGTACCGTCGTCCACGTACCAGATATTCACCTTGGATTTCAAATTTGAAATAATGGGTGGAATTCCCAAACAGAAAATTGCTGGACCTAGTGGGTCAACCTGCTGAACACCGACAGCAGAATCGATAACATGCTTTTCGTAAAACAAGTTTGTATTTTGACTGTAACATTGCCAAACGTAATGATGTATTTCGGGGGTATTGTTAGCTACTTCTTTCAGCAGGGTTACCTTATCGATAGAGTTAAAAGCATTCCTTAGGTCAACCTGCACAAGAACATCTGTATCAGAGTTTGTTAAAAATGTACGCACTGAATGTACCGCCGCCTCACAGCCACCTCTAGTGCCAAAGCCTAGTTGAATAGGCTGAAATTTTGTCTTAAGGTTAGAGAATATATGCCTGCAAGCTAATTTTGAAGTTAAGCGTCGAAATGTGGAACCAACGGCAATCGGACAGATACTGTCATCTTTTTTTTGAAGGCATGTATATTCAAAAAAAGATATGCCCCATATAAGAATGCAATGAAATTTGGATTAACATTACCAGAAAGCATAAAGTTACATAATTTTGTAATGTCATTAAGAAGTACTCCGCCGGCGTCACCGGCAGAAACGCTTACAAGATCTTTAAGATGTTGAGGCGTAATTCCGTCAATGCCGCCAGCAGAGCCATTCGAAAATGACATAATTGCTTCTAAAGTGTCTTTTACAGAAATTTGTAAAGATTGCATAGAAGTCTTGGGAGGCAGCAGTAAACCTTTAGAAGGATTTAACGAAGGATGCTTCTGACGAAGGCTTTCAAGAATTTCGACATTACGAGGAGCCAGGATGTCGTCTGAGAATAAAATACGGGATGCATTTTTAAGTCGCCATCCATAACTTTCGACTCAACTACTTTTTTAAATCAAATTTAGGACGTGGTTGAAATAAATGAGAATTAATTGGGTAATCTAAATTTTTAAAAGATGGCTCGTTTGTTGAGACGTAATTGATTTATTTATTGTTTTATCAATATGAAAATGGGAATGCGCGAAAGTAAATAATTTTTGTCAACTCTTTTCACTATTAATGAAACAATTTTGAATAGTGCATGAAAATTTGACGTTAGTTGATGTTGATATTTTAATACAAGCAATAATATTATAAGAATTACTAAGAATGCGAAATTCAAAAGATCAAGCTTAGAAAGGGTTAAGTTCAATCTGTTTGAAGATTGAGAGCAACAACTTGGATTCATGCTCCATATTTCACAAAAGGCCAAAAGATTATTAACCTATATTTTTCTTTGAATATAAAAGATGTTTTGTAAAGGATAAATTAAGGCTAAATTTCTGTAGGCTTTTATCGTGGAAATATCGTGCAATTTCTCTGTTTAGTACATTCAAATGTGCAAAAATGATATGCAACAAACAAAAGAATAAATTTCTTTTGGTTCGGTATCATCATGATGCACTTATAATCTATACATATCATGATTACAGCCCTTCACAAGTCCACTGCTGAACATAGGCATCCCCCAAGGAATGCCACAAAGCACGGTCCTGAGCCACCTGCATCCATCGACTTCCTGCATGTCTTACCAGGTCGTCACTTCATCTAGTGGGGGCACGCCCTACACTTCGTCCGCCGGTAAGAGGCCGCCACTCGAGAACCTTTTTTCCCCATTGGTTGTCGGTTCTTCGAGCTATATGGCCGGCCCATTGCCACTTCAGCTTACTAATCCTTTGGCCTATTTCGGTAACTCTAGTTCTACTGCGGATATCCTCATTTCTACGTTTATCACGCAGAGAAACCCCGAGCATAGCCCTCTCCATAGCTCGCTGAGTGACCTTGAGCTTCCTCATACGGCCAGCAGTGAATATTACGCCCCATCTATACATATAAAGAAAATTAATGTGTCGCTATATAATATTGAAAAACCGCCCTTTGTAGAGTTCCGGGTTTTTTTGAATGCAATTAAAACATGAATAACCCTTTCTAAAAAAAAATCTGCTGGTTTATCTGTCTCTCTATCCGGGATAATCTTCGGAATGGCTAAACAAACTGTGATGAACAATAAAGAACACATAGAAAACACTACCAGAGTGATTTAAGATGTATTTAATCCGAAAAACGTGGATTTTTTTGTCTGAAATTGAAAATTTATAAAGTGAACAGTCATTGATAATTATTTAAAAATATAAACGACGCTACATGAATTAATCCAACCCAACCGAAGCCGGGGCGTGTTGCTAGTTCGTAATAAATAAATAATCTTTGTAATCTTTGGCGAAGTGAGGAAAAAGTGGGACACACGATAGGTATTGCTGTACTGTTGTTTTTTTTTAAATATTAGATAAGGATGACAAACGAGCACATAGTACAGACATCGCTGCGGCTTTTTAATATCGAATAGCCAGAGAGTGTCACGCCCCGGAATTTTAAAAGGATGAACATAAACAATCGAGTAGTGGCATAAGAATATTCACCAGCGCATATCGTTCCGTAAGAAGCGACAGAGAAACAAACCAGGAGATGGGCAGCTACGTCTTACTTATAAGAGCTAAAAAATAAACTGCAGTTCCCAACCCACCTGTCAAGCGTGACAGCAATGGGAAACATCATTCCTATGAGGCAAACTGCGGGGAAGACACAGCACATATAATGGAACAAAAATCAACGTAGTATGTTGAAATATATTATCTTTCTTGCATTTCTCATAGTCACCTTTTACGACACCGACACCACATGGCAATAATATCAGATTTAAGGTGGTGAAAATATACCCCATATAAATCATTGTCCCTTGTCACGTATAGGGACATAAAATATTTAAGTTTAACTATAAGCATACAATTACAAAGGGACCTAGATATACACAATACATGTGGGTGTTATTGAAATTGAACAAAGTGAACGCAGTAATAAGCAACGTACGAATAGCAAAAGATTTTAATCAAATTAGCAAAGAAATAACTTTATAGTTTATTATATCACATACTTGACAAACGAGCATACAGTCCACCTGATGTTAAGTGGATACTATGACCCATAGACATCTACATTCATACTCCATTAAGAATCAAATTGCAGATGCGTCACCCCTGAGGATTAAGATGGAATACCTCATATCAAGTCAAAAGGGTCTCTGGTTCTCTCTACTCACCATACAAAACACAGCAGCATGAAGCTGCTATTATACGCTGGTATTCAAGAGTTCACCACGCTGGCCCAATGCGTGTAGGCAGACTTCAACTTTGAAATATTTTTTTGGAGTTTCTTTGACTTTCAGGTCTCCTCACGATGTTTTCATTGACCGCCAAGCACGTGGTAAATCAACTCTTAAAATTGCAATTAATAATTACATTGATACCACGTATTAAACCATGGATATGTGGTAGAGATACTCTGCAGCTATTTTATGGTTGTAGCACGAATGGGTTGGCTCGACCGGGGAAGGACCACGCTCTTACAGAATACCAGCGTAAGATAGCAGCTCAATGCTGATGTGCTTCGTATGGTGAGTGTAAAGAACCGGAGACTCTTTTAACTATATAGTAGGCATTCCATCTTAGTCCTCAGGGGTGACAACGCATCTGCATGAGGATGTAGATGTCTGTAGGTCACAACATCCACTTACCATCAGGTGCTATTCCATAATAAATAAATACTGAAATTAATATGATATTATTTCCAATCAAAAAACCATCACGTATTAAATAGTCACTGACGTGCATTTCTCTAAAAGTATTTTTACCCGCTTGCTTCAGAAGTAAGATTAAGTATTATATTGTGTGTACGTGAGTGTGATGGCACTGTCACCGCCTCACATTGACACATTCTTTTCCCCTTCTTCTCACTAGGGCTCACGTACTCATTCAAAAGTATGAGCTTTGTAAAGGCCTGTTTCGAATAAAAAATGGTTGACTTATTCTTGTGACTAAAAATAATACCAGTTTTAAAAAAAAGCATAATATTCGGTTTAAACATGGCGGATGTAGAGACAATTTAAACCGGTAACCAGGCGTTCTCTTTGTCTTAAAAGGTTACAACGCATTTGCATTTTAATTAGTAATCGATGAAAGATGTACAAATGTTTACGGGCAGCAGCGTCTATTTGCTATAAGGCGAATTTTAGTCCCTTTTAACCCTTAATTGTACAAAAAAATATTTAAGTAAAATAATATTTCACATTAACAACTTTTTATCTAAAGCTATTTTTTACGGATTTTAGCGCGTATATTAACTTATTTTATATTCCCAACGTATTGAGCACTTAACAGCACCCAGGTCACGGTGGGACTGAGGTGTTTGACGTCCCAATGTCATAGTTAACCATTTCTACCTTCAGATTAAAACTATTAATTTTTGGTCCGATCTACGCAGTATGAATTTATAGTATCTTGAAGTCAGCAGTTGAATGCTTAGGTTGGAATTTAATTTTATTAATTATTAATAGGATTCTTAATCCTTAACCTTACCTTATTAATTATAGGATCCCAAGCAGATGGTAGCACCCAGTCAACTTCACAATTGAAATTAGGATATTTCTTGATTTCAATAGCCTCGAATCGTTCTAGGAAGGAATCGGTGTTCTTTAGGAGATTGATTGCGATGATCTCAGCTACTGGTGATATTGTTAAGGCGTAGTTGCCGATTTTCTTCGGGATGGAGATCACATTATTCATGTTAAATGATTCCCGTCTTATTACCAGAACCTTAATTTCAAACATAAAAATAATCCTTTGTCATCCTGGATCTGATCTTCATGAGTTTGTATAACTTGCTATAATCTGTATGTATATTTTCAACTGGCAGTGTTATGTCTTTGGTTAATAATCCGGCAATAAAATTTAGTTGTTCTTGTAATTGTTGCGGCGTCAACAAATGTAAATTGAATTGGCCTTGGTAAATATCTGTAATCGTTTCAACCATCATTGCCTGGATTTCTTTCAATTTATGGATCATATTGGTAGCCATATTTGCCGACATAGTGAAATCTTCTTCCTTATCGACTTCGATTACTTCTCGTTATAGTGTCTTTATAGCCTCACCAAGATTGTTTAGTTGTATTATAGCTTTATGTTGTTTATCCATAATTCCCTCCAAACCGTTTCAGATAGTTGTATTCGGATTTCACCACAGATGTCTGATTGATCCACAACCTTTTAGGATGGGCGTGGTCTTGTTTGATAAAGTTAATGTCACGTGTATATTGTTCGGCGAATCGCTCATCCAATACTCCGAACAATGTATTGGCCAGGTAACCGACCCCATTGATAAGGCCGCGTCGTCGCCGTCTGGAGCGCTCGGTAAAATGTTGGGTCAGCAACAGCTGATTATAGTATTGTAACTCCGTATACTCGTGACGTAGCTGTGGAACAATCAGGTTACATTTGTTGTTTGTATCCATACTTATGCATGATTTTTCTAGGTAGTCTAATAATTTCTTGAATGCTTCTGTCCCGTCCCAAAAGGGTTCCATCTCATAGTAGGTTACTAGGGTCCATTGATCTCTCAGAAGCTGTAGTTTTGCCGACGAGTTAAAGTACAATGTTCGTTTTTCATTCAAATGTGTTATGTTGCTTGTTCCATTCACCGAAGACGCAATAACGATGAAGTGTAAACTGGATTGACCTATTGACCTCTTGTTTCTTGTTTTATTTTATTGCAACTGTTTGCTGCTATCGCTGTCACCGCTTGCTTTTTGAATTGGTAAAATGCTCAGCTTTACAATAGGCCGTTTTAAGTAACCCTTTTCCGTTTTCAGAGCTACAACTCGAACGTGGCCGTCACTGCCAGAATGTAACTCGACCACTCTTGCCATAGGCCACTTCCCAGCCGGGAGGATCCATGATCCATGACAACATCATGGATTGTTACCAGATCCCCAATTTCTATGTTCCGTTGTGGTCGAAACCAATTTTTTCTTACAGTTAGTTCTAACAAGTACTCTGACCTCCACTTCTTCCATATTTGTTGGAATATTTCAGTTGTTAGATGCCATCTAGTTCTAGCGTCTTCGGTAGTTTGAATGATGGTTAATACTGCTCGTCCAGTAAGGAAGTGCGCCGGCGATAAATATTCTAGTTCTTCAATATTCTCCGTGGGTGCTAAGTGCTAAGATGGTAGAGTATTCTTCAAACGTAAGCCGCTGTTCACCCACGACTCGCCTTAGGTAGAATTTGAGGCTCTGAACAGCTCTTTCCCAGAGCCCCTCAGCGCTCGGCCACGAAGGGGCATTAAAATGCCACTCAATGTTCATGTTAGCCAGCACACTCAAGAAATTGTTATCAAATATCTGTCGCAGCTTGTCGTACTCCTCTTGCAAAGCACGGTTGGCGCCAACAAAGTTCGTTCCAAAGTCACTATATAGGTGACACGATGCTCCGCGACGTGCTGACATTATTCGCATGGCAGCAAGGAAGGCGGTGCTGGACAGGTCGGACACTAACTCCAAGTGCACCGCCTTTATCACCATACAGATAAAAACCGCTATGTAGCCCTTCGATAATCTTGCGCTTCTTGTTCTGTTCGCCTTGACTTCTATGAAACCGGTGTAATCTACCCCGTATGGAAGAATGGGGGCGCAAGCTCCGTCCGTGCAGGTGGCAAATCACCCATCAATTGATGGGATAGTTCTGGCTTGTACTTGCGACACGTTACACAGTTTCTCAACTGTTTTTTCACTGCGTTTAGTCTTCCAACGATTCAGTATTGTTGTCTGAGATTAGCAGACGTCAATTTGCGACTGTTTTGAGGAATCATTTTGGGATTTTTTGCTTCCATATTTAACTGCAATCTTGTTAACTGACCACCAACTCTTAACAATCCGGCTTCGTCAATAAATGGATTTAAATTTAATAATTTACTTTTTGTTGTTACTGTGCCCGATTTACGTAAATTTTCAATATCCGTTTTAAATTCATTGTGTTGCACATACTTCACGATTGTTGTTACAGCACTAGAATACAATTTTCTCACCGATTCGATTTAGAAGATTTAGTGGTTAGCTTAAAAATCCTCAATGAATACGTTTAGGCGCTCCAGTTTACTTTTCGCTGCAGTATACCTCCGTTCAGTGTTATTTTTCTTGAAGCTATCTAACTCCTTACAGATGTCTGCTGTTAATTCTGACTATTTTCGTACAAGATCTTCCATTTTTTTTGTCGTCGCTCTTGATGTTATGTTATGTTACGCAGGCACTACACCCCTGTTGATGTTTTGTTGGATTTTTAGTAAGCTCTCATGTGATTAACGCACCTCAATCCACTGGTGAGACCCGCTTGTGGGAGGTCAGTGGACCGATTGCTCATACTTGAAACTCACCAAAAACCACCGCTCGAAGGACCAGATGTCGGAGGTGTGTCTGGTTGTTTCTTAAGTATGTTGAATTGATAACGTCCGAAATAGTAAAAATTACTTTATTTGAAATAGTTACAAAAATGTTAATAAATTTTTATGAATGCACCCGACACTGTTGCGTAACGAAAATGCACTAAACAAATTGGCGGCGTAGCGCCAATTGCTGACAAAGGTCTTCGGTTTCCCCGAACACGTTTTTTCATTTAAAGTCTTCAGTTACTTAGAAGTTGCCTTACAGTTCTGATGAAAATTAATTCAGATATGTACTCAGAAATTTGGAACAAGTTAATCTTATTTGAGTGGGAGTTCAAACAAGCCGCGAACATGAAACTTTTCGTAACTGAAACAAAAGCTTTTTATAACAATTTGTTGTAATACTATGAGATTTTGGACTATAAAATAATAAATTACATTTTCTTTTGTTATTGAATCGGTACGGCAATACCTTTGCCTGAGTTAAGTTATAAGAAATTATCCCTTACAATATATTACTGAAAAAACTTCTTTACAATATACTGATGTGTCTAATATACTGATTCGATGTTTTGGGAGATCGTGACAACGGCTTTACCCAGCGGATATTCGTACAGTATCTGAAGTTCTTAAGCCGTCTAAGCGAACAAAATAACTTGAGGTTTATATCAACATCGAAGCGCCTTGTTCGTCATTTCCAAAATGGTTCACATGTGCAGACACTTAATACACAAAATTTATATTTAAGTTTCTAAATTCACAACAAAAAATTATTTAAACGATAAAATAGGGCAATAACCTGCCAGATGTGAATCTCCCGCTTAAACTCTAATAAATATAATTTAAAATTAAAAAATTTGTACAACCGACTTCAATGTAAATTATGAAGAATAACTCAAAAATTATTGGTCAGATCTTGATCAAATTTATATGGAACATCATGTGAGGCATCAGTTTCAAACAAAAAAGAGTTATCGAAATCGGTTCACCCAGTAAAAAGTTATGAGGTTACACACATAAAAAAAATCATACAGTCGAATTGAATACCTCCTCCTGTTGAAGTCGGTAGAAAATTATATTTAAAAGTAACTGACACAGCTCAGCGGATCAGTAAACTGAAATGCTAATAGGCCAGCTATATAGCTACCAACCGCTGAAGGAAAATATAGTTCTTGAGTGGCATCGTCGTACTAGAAAGTGCAGTGTTGGGCGACTCCCCACTAGATGGAGTAACGACCTGATGAAACTTGCCGGTAGATGCAGATGGCTCAAGAATTTGTGGCAATGTATTGGGGAGGCTTATGTTCAGGAATGAACTTGTTACAGAGAGCTCAGGCGCAGGATTCAATGACTTTGCGTTTTCTAAAGGTGAACGGATATTTATCAGCTCCGTACGCGGCGTACGCGCCGCACATCTCACCCGCACCGTACACGCCCTATTTTATAAAATGCGGTAGGTATCCGAATATTGAAGACATGCTGATGACGTCATATAATGCGGCACTTTCTGATACTCAGTGTTGCCTAATGTTGCCAACTTAGTGGATTTTCCACTTAAACTGGTGGTTTCGACCACCCTTCTAATGACGAAATATTGTTTACAGTGGCTGGTATTTTACCAGTGGTTCAGTAGAATAAGGTTTCAATTAGTGACAAGATGATCACTCCACCATTAATTCCACTTATACTTTTCGAAATATAAAATCCAAAAGTGCACGACTCATAATGCTCATATGACAATGAAAATAAAAAAAATGTAAATTGTAGTTCTATTCGTCAAAGAGTTCCGGTAACAGTCATCGAAGTACAACTTCAAGTCACTCCGTCAAGTCTGGATGTAAGGTCTATTCATAACTCAAAAAGGAGTCCAAACTCGGCACATCTAGTTCTCCTCGTCGAGGAGTTCCAGTAGCAGTTATCTAAGTCCACCTTCAAGTAAATCTATCAAGTTCGGAGGTAAGGTCTCATCATAACTAACAAAAGGAGCCCAAAATCGGCACACCTATTACTACTCGTCGAGGAGTTCCAGTAGCAGTCATTGAAGTACACCTTCAGATCACTCTTTTAAGTCCGGAGATAAGGTTTTATCATAACTAACAAAACGAGGCCAAACTCGGCACACCCAGTTCTACTCTTCGAGGAGTAACAGTAGCATTCATCGAATTACACTTTCAGGTCACTCTATCAAATCCGGAGGCAGAGGCAGATTAAATATCTACTGCGCCCTAGGCTAGCCTAGCACCTCATCAGCGCCCCTCTAGGGGCCCTATTATATCTATTATAAATTAAATATTATACTCATTTTGCAAATAAACTATATTATAATTTATATTATACTTAGTTTAATAATTGCAAAATAATTAGACTAACAGGGGGGCATAAATGAAAAATGTGATGAGAGAGTAAGAGCGATTTAGGAGTTACCAAATACGACGATTTTTTTTCGTTTAAAAACTTCTGCGCGCGTTTTTTTAACCTTGCGCCCCTAGGCATGTGCTTAGTTTGCCTTTAGGATAATCCGGAGGTAAGGTCTCATTATAACTAAAAAAACGAGCCCAAACACAGCACACCTATTACTATTACTACTCTTCGAGGTCCAGCAGCATTCACCGAATTACACCTTCAAGTCGGGGTACTACTCATTGAGGCGTTTCAGTAGCAGATATCGAAGTACATCTTCAGGTCTCCATAAAATCCAAATCGTATAAGTATATTTATATATAAATCCTGCGTACTTTTAGCGAAAAAAAATATTGTAATAAAAATCTGTGATTATAAAAATAATAATAATATCTTACCTTGGTCAAGTATGTATCAAATTTGGTTTTTGGAATATTTTATATTTCTAAAACGATCGATATTTATCAGCACGAACCGCTGTTAACAAACGACCACTCACGAAGGCGGCTAAGCCCGGAGTAAAAAAGTACTCTGTGGCCGGGAGTGAAGCAAAGTGTATTTATTAAAATAAATTAATACAAGGCTGCTCAAAACACCGAAAATATCGCTATTTCTCAGCCGAAATTATAAATATTAATTATAATTAAACAAAACATAGTAAAACTGCCATTTACATTCCATGGCTTCCCACATAATAGATGAAGAGTTTAAAAAATAGATTGAGTTGAACAATTGATATTTTCAAAAGTTATCGTGTTTACGCCGCCATGCGGTTATTGATAAATGTATTATATTATTATTTAATAAATACAAATAAATGAATTGCTAGCGTCTATTAAAATAAAGCGTCATATAAAATAAAATAATATTTCTTTCATGGCAAGATAAGAAAAAGTGCGAGGGAGATGGACATTATTCCATCTCGCCTCCTTATAGCCGCCAAGGCCGTCTACACTACGTCAGAAGGGGTCGTGACGGAAAAATCTTACACTGTTTGTCGCCTAGCCCCAAATTCATCCGCCAAATTCATACCGTCCGATAAGGAACTTCGTTCCAATAAGTTCAACAATCATTTATCTTTCTGACAATGTGCTTTTTATATCATTTATATGTTCAATATGATTGTTAGATACGATTTCATGCGACAAAACGTTGGAATCTTGATTTTTAGACGCTCGTAGACGGCTCCGTGGCGTAGTGGCTTAGCAATGAGTTGTTGTGCTGGGGGCCGCGGGTTCGAACCCCGAACGGAACAAGTATTTGTATGGCCTACAAATAATTGTTCCGGGTCTGGATGTTTGTCCTCGTGCAATTTATGTTTGTGAACTGCCTCCACGATACAGGAGAAAATCCTAGTGTAGGGGTAATGTTTTTTAAAGAAAAAAGAAAAAAAAAAGTAGAACGTACCTACGCGCTTTGCGCTTAAGGTATGCAACTTCAAAAAAATGTGTGCAGTTCACACGCGGTAGAAGTTAAAACCTTCAGAAAACTAAACTTCGAGCTAATGAGACGAATGCAGAGTTTCAGCAGTTGGATAATTAGAAGGTTTATGTAATTAAAATATAAATAATTTTAAAATTAACACTGTATACTGAATCCTATACCATTCTCTTGTAGGCTAAAGCCTGTAGACGTATATGTTTGTCTCTTTTCACTGTCGCTTTTTCGTTTTATCGATTTTGAAATCACAACGATTCTAAAGAAGTTTCACTTCAAAAAGAATGATAGGTGGTAAAGAAGTTTCATTTCGTAGGTTTGTACACAATTACTCAAACGATTTTTTCATAAGGAAATGTATGTAATGTTTTATTTAAGATGCATATTGTTTTTTCTTGGAAAATTATCAATGGAAACTCGTAATCATTTGAGTATCACAACTTCGTCGATCAAACAAACAAAATGGATAAGGTTGGGTGACATAATTTATTGTAATTTTTGCTTGCATTGTTGTCACACATCGTCAGCTTCATTTTTTGTGATTTAGATATACACATGTACTTGTCAGGTATACAGATACCCTGATGATGCCGTGAGGCGAAACCGGTCGGTCTTTATAGTAAGTAAATTTAAAATACAAAATAAATATTGTGAAACAAGTGCAAGTGTATTTTCAAATCACAAATAATTAGTTATATGTTAAGCACTCAAATATAAAATTATCTTACAACCCTACTCCACGCTGTGCGCTGTCTGCGTTTCCTCGCTGAATGGCTATACTTAGCCTTTGCGCTAGAAAAAAATCAGCCCTCTTATCACCTGCGGCGAAGACAAGTCGCAGATATAGTTAGTTCCTTTAGGAACTTTACAGCACGTGAACGCCACAAACCGATAGCCTCTACAGAGTTCATATTAAAAGTCTGTTTATTATTAGAATATTGTGTAACTATTTGATGTTCCAAATAAATAAAATAAAAAATGAAATTATCTTTTGCGGATGGGATGCAGCGCGTTGCTCAAACTTGGTCTTGTACTTCGTTCCATGTACCATAAGTTACGCATTATTGACGTACCTTCCTTTTTTATAACATTGACAAACGAACTTACAGTTCGTTTAATGGTAAGTGGTTACTGCAGTACATGGACACCTGTAGCTAGCTCCAGCGACGACGATAACAACAACAAAGACACTGCTGCCCATTTCCAGGTTTGATTCCTTCTGCTGCCTCTTACAACACTCACGGGATAATACGGGGGAGTGGATATTCTAACACCGCCACTACACGGTCAATGTCGTGTTACCATTGGAGCTGGGGCGAATCTATCTATCATTCCATAGGGTACAAGTATAAAATCATCTCGTTAGAACAAATTAATATTGATCTGAGCTAAACAGTGTCTAAATTTTCATATCAATACTAGCGATCCGGTCCAATTGTGAATCGAAACTATCCAGGGACACACTCAAATACACACAAAAAACTTCATCAAAATCGATCGAGCCGTTTAGGAGGAATTCAGTGACAAACACACAAAACAATTATATACATAAAGAAGATATTAATGGTTCATAATAATTGCCCACTGCTTTTTATTTATTAATGCACAAGCAGTCTAAGAATGATGCGTGCTTTATAATTATATTAAATTGTTTACATTGTATTTTTTTATTACTATTACTATTTGTATTACTATATTACTATTTGTAACTTAATAAGTTAAACGGTTATAACTGCATTTTTGCATTGAGCCGTGTTAGCTTAGGGGCTAAGCGCTCGCTGTAAATTTCACAGTAAGCGAGTAACCCGGGTTCGATCCCTGCCTGCACCAATGAAATTGTTAATTGCAATTTTAAGTGATGATTTACCACGTGCTCAGCGGTGAAGGAAAACATCGTGAGGAAACCTACATGTCTCATAAATAAGAAAAAAATATTTCCGAAGACATGTGAAGTTCATCAACACGCATTGGGGCAGCGCGGTGGACATCTCCTTGCCCTAAAACCCTCCCAGAAATGGGCGGAGGCCTGTTCCCAGCAGTGGGACGTATATAGGCTGTAACTTTAACTTTTTAAGCTTTTATAATTGCATGGTGAATATCTTTTGCTAAGATTTTAATTTTTTTGCCTATTGCAACTTCAACTGACAAATTTTTAACCATTGTCAGTCATATGATAGCATGACGCAGAAAAGCTACCACAACCCTCGTCACCACATTTTTTATATAAAAAAAAAAATAGTGACAAATAAGCACACAAACCACCTGATGGTAAGTAGATAGTGTGGCCCGTAGACATCTATTCTCGATTAACAATCAAAATTCAAATGCACTGTAACCCTTGAGGTCTAAGATGGAATGCCTCGTTTCCAGTAATACCTCCGTTTCTCTACATTCACCATATAAAAAACAGCACCATTAATCTTTTACGCTGGTATTCCGTGAGAGCGTGGTCCTTCTCCGGTCGAGCCGGCCCATTCGTGCTACAAATATTATGAAGATGTAACGTGGCGCTATCACGCATAGGTATAATTTTAGTATTACAAACAATATTCTATGCATCTATGCATATAAATAAAATTAAAATGTCAGTTTTAATATAGAAATAACTGCCTTATATTGTGCTGAGGGAATTATTTATATGCCATTTAGATATGAATAACTATTTTTAAAATTTTTGTCTGAAAGATCTAGGCTATATATTTTCCAAAAAATACGAGTTTTTTTTAAATAAAATAAAATAAGATTGGAAAAAGTATGGTCTTTGATTATCTTAAATCGAAATAACACTACATAAATAGATTCTACTCATGCGAAGTCCGTGGAAGTCGTTAGTAAAAACATCTCTGAAATGTTTTCTTATTTACCTATAATTTATATATTTATAAATTGGCGGCTCGCATCACATAAGCTCACTTAAGTCTCCGTATAATGATGAACGCTCCGGCAATTATCTGAGTGGTCAAGCCCTAAATCCCTGCTACGGTCAGCTGAAAGGCGCCATAATCTGTTGAGCTCTCACCCCACCCGAGGTCGAACTGTGATCAACCACAAGTAGGAAACGTTGTTCTATTAAAGGGTTCATAATACTTTGGTCACATAAACCCCGTCGTTTATAACTCTTCGTTATTGATGCCTAGCATTTTTCTTTATAAATCGTTTCGGCTTTGTCTGAATGATCGAACACTCTTTAAAAGGCAACATAAAATATTTAAGATTTTATTTTATAAACATTTACAAACACCTTTTTACTGGAAGCGAGACATCTTAGTCCTCAGGGGTGACATCGCATCTGCACTTTGATTCATGAGGTGGACTGTGTGCTCGGCTGTTACCCTATTCTATAAAAATAGAAAAAAAAACAAAGAGAGATATACAGAGCTACAGATAAAACTACGTACATTTCTATTTCCAGTTCTTTATCAGCCCGTAAAAGTCAACTACTGGAGCCATACATTATGCACCTAAACCATTGTGTTGGTTGCAAATGATTATTACATATGTATGCATATGTGTGCGTGTGTGTTTTTACAACAAGTAAAGCATGGTTTCAGCTCAGTACGGCGTCATTCATATGTATTTTATAATATTAAGATTTTTAATGTTTTAGATTTTAGGCTTTGTGTTTTTGGCTTTGAGAGTGTATGTGTTTGTGACAATCAAATAAATCATCCACATTTATTTTACTAACTTTCCAATGATAAAATTTTAAAACATATAATGAGCCCTATCTAATAAAATATATAATTTACAATTTATAATTATGATTAACTTATCACATTTCTACACATTAGTGTTCAATAAAAATTAAAAGTTACAAGGTTGTCTTGTTAGAAAATATACAAATTTGTAAAATAGTAGCTATATTTAGCAGGGTTACTTTTACAATTTTGTAGCTTTAATAAGCGTGTTTACTGTTAGAAACCTTAAAAGTTACAGCCTACAACGTCCCACTCCTGGGCACAGGCCTCCTCTCATTTCTGGGGAGGTTTTAGGGCTGGGAAAAGTCCGCCGCACTGTTCCAATGCGTGTTAGTGACTTTATTTTTTATTTTTTAGATATGCAGGTTTTCTCACAATGATCGAACCCGGGTTGCTCGCGTAGGTACTGTAATAGTTACAGCGGGCGCTTAGCCCCTGAGCAATAACGGCTTAAAAACTGTGTTTGTATTTTCCGTACAATTCGATAATTATGTCACTTTTAAAAAAACATCAGATCATAACGTTTTAAGATAGAGCTCTGATAAGAGGACCTAAGGTAAAATTTACTTTTAAAATTAACAACACTTTGACGACCATAATTTTACAGTAGTTTTAATGGGGCTACACAGTTGTTTTTCCATCTGTACCTCTTGTAAGGTTTGCTAAAAAAATAACTAAAAGATTACTATTTGAGTACAATAATGTTTCTATGTCATTATCATGCTATATTATATTATAATACTAAGCTGCTATTTACCTGCGTCTGTTTACCTGCGTCTGTTACCCGTATCTATTTCAGCTGCCAAATAACATTCCTTGCACTGCTGTGTTCTAGTCTGAAGGGTATAGAGAGCTGGTTTAATAACAGGCATTCCGTCTTTGCCCTCAGGTGTGACAACGCATCCGGCTTTCTTTATATGAAAGTTATTTTTTTGTGTTAAAATTATTTGTATTGGCTGCAGGTAGTCCATGATCTGCAATAGCCACTTACCATCAGGTGGACTGTAAGTTCGTTTGTCATTTTAGCTGTATAAAAAATATCGTGGTATAATTATAAATTTTAATTTTAAATTTAAAACCAGACGTGGCGTGGAAGTTAATTTGTTAGGAAAATGTAAGGTTCGTAGGTTAATTTTTGTAATATTAGTTATATTTTACATTAATTATATTAGAAATGAATAAACCAAAATACGGGTATTCCTAAAAATAGAATAAATAAAAAAATAAGATAAATAATGTGAAAAACATTAAGGAAAAAACTACTGGGGCATTGTTTTGTAGTTTTGTAGTTTGACTAGCAACATCTGATGATGAAAGATTACGCTCTCATTGTTAATCACCTATTGTATAACCTTATGGGGAGTAGCAGCTAAATCTGCACTGCTGCCACTGGAATGTGCTCAAAGAGCTGTATTGAAAGTTGTAACATTCCTCTCTATCTTATTTCCCTCCCATCTCTTAAATAAATCATGTAATGTCCTCTCAGTGCGCCAAGCATTCGTTATGAGTACGTTACTAACACAGCACTCAAAATAATTGCACGACAGAGTTCGCTGATGAAAACATTGGTGGAAGGACACGGCGCGTCGCTCGGCGTCAATCCTTCAACTGAAAGGTCGCAGCGAACATTCGACGTCCATCCTTCAGCTGGCTTCTTAATCCGGCTGCGAAGATCCAACTGAAAGGGTCCAATCAGACGGGGATTAGTCTTTCATAGACGTTCTACCCCGAAATTGAAATCACACCACGTTGGGTTCGGGAGCAACGAGGTGGATGCGACCCTCGTGAAGAAGTGTCACACAAAGACGGTCGCCGCCCTTCTCAAAAGAAAGGTTAGACGACTAAGATTACGGGTCCTCTTGAAGTGGTCCCAGTCTTGACGTCACGTAGTGGACTGTATTCAATAGGTGGTGGAAGATACTTTAGGAAATAAAACAGCAATTTATCTTCGAAATTTCCCCATAAGAGTGCAATGTTGACTTTCACTAATTTCCTATCACTTCCTATGCGTTCTTTCTTGCTTTAAATATAAACTGGTAGTTGGTCCCGAACTGTCCGAACTTTCCCGAACAAATTGCCAATTTACCAGTTTACTAACCTACTAGCGAGTTATACTCGAAAGAGAATCGCCCACCGCGCGCCGTTTCGCGATATGTTAACATCAATTTTCACCATTGCGCTCTTATATTTTTCCCCAATATCTTTATTCATATAAAAAATGTGGTCTTACAATTTTATCCATTAGATTCAAACAAAAAGTGTTATTATTATGACATACATTACATCATTATCACATAAAAACTTATTAAGTTATTCAATAAAATATGCTTATTTTACAGAACATTTTCAAAGTTAGAAATTTTAAATATCTAACACACAAGGTTGAAACAACAATCTTTATAATAAACATAAATAACTTAACTAATACAATAGTTTAATTCACAATTTTACAAGTATTTTCACTATTTAAACAACTTTGATTTTCTTATATAAAACTATCATTATTTCACTATATTTGGCACAAATTCAAACTCTTTTAACACAGAACTATCTTATTTTGTACATACAACAATTCTGAAACATTTATGACTTATTTTTACATACATTGCTGAAATTTTCACAAATTAATAAAATTTATTTTTCGTATTTATTTCACATGGTTTTGCGCTCGGCTCACATCTCACACAACATGAATCGACACGACCCTAATCACATCGGTAGGAGGCTATTGTCTTCCTTGTCTAAATTATATCTGTCTCTGTTCATTATGAAACACCATTGTTTACATATGTTATCCTTATCAGTCATAACGTTTCTTATCTGTTATCACAAGAACAAAAATAATCTCAAGTGCCAAAATATATTTCCATCTGAAATAGGTATATAATTTAATATAATACTTCTATTCGTATTGCACAGCTGATCACTATTTAACACACGACTCTAAATTGGTTTAAGAACCAACTTTCATGAAATTAACGCTCGACCGGGGAATCGAACCCCGAACTTTCGTTCGACATTATATTGAATCTATTCATTTTTAACATAGATTACTTTCTATATGAAGTGCCTCTGACAATTTATAGCAATGTCTTAAAACATTATATTGTTTATTTTTGAAAGGAATTAATTAAATAAGCTGTTTTTTAAGCGCGTCACCAACAATCTCACAGCAAGTCCTGTCCCTGTCCCCCTGTGTCCCTGTGCGTCAGCACCAACATTTGGGAGGCGTCGCGGGTACCAGGACTACTAATCTGGACCTAGGTCTCCTCAAGATACCTGTCTTAGTAATGACGTCAACCACCCTAGTGTGACCGTCTTGTCCTGGTAATGTCCTGTGAATCTTGCCTCGTGGCCATGTATTACGTGGTAACGAATGATCTATTATCAAGACAATATCGCCCACTTTTGGTTTTATGAACTTTCCATTATCGCCCGTTCCAGGTATTAAAGCAGTCATGTACTCCTTCAGCCATCTCGTCCAAAAATGATCGGCTAACCTCTGAGCGGTTTTCCAGATGAGTAATGGTATGGAATTTACGGTGTGCTCTGCTTCCAAGAGCAACGAATGCAGAACTTCCTCTCGTGGACTTCTTTCTTTGAGCGTTGCGGTCAACGCAGTATTAATCATATGTGGTGCTCCGGGCAGTATGAATTTCCAATTAAGATATTTTTTACAGAACTCATCTTTCATGTTATTATAGCACTCTTCACATGCTTGCATTAATTATTTATTCGCAGCTTTTAAATTCGTTCCGTTATCGCTATATATAACTGCTGGTTTTTCTCTTCTGGCGATGAATCGCCTCAACGCCATTATCGTTGGCGCTGGTGTCAATGATGCTGCTAACTCCAGATGTAATGCTCTGGTGGTCAGACACGTGAATAAAATACCCCAACGTTTTTCATGTCACCTTCCGATATACACACTCATGGGTCCAAAATAGTCTACGGCTAAACACGTGAAGGGTGGCTCATGATGAGCTATTCTTTCCAGAGGAAGGTTTCCTTGTGGCACGACCTTTGACCTGTATGCGGCTATGACCTGTATGTCCTGTGCACCACTGACAGTGGTGTGACACACTACGAACTATATAACGTAAGTTCAAGACATAGAATTTTTGGTTCACATCATTCATCACCGTTTGGTAATTGGCATGTCCGAAATGATGATGAACTTCTCTAATCATCATTTTAACGATTTCGTGTTTACCGTCTAAGATTTTCTACTTTCCTCTGTCAAATTAGACTTGAAAGGTAAACGCCCGTTCAAACGGAGGAGCCGTTTGAAATTTTCGTTTTGTTTGTCTTTCGTCATCTTCTCCTAGTTCTAAAGATAATTTACTTAAGCGTGAACTTCATTCAACGCTTCTGCCCGCTTTTAGGCATTTTATTTCTGAGTGGAAACACTCGTCTTGAACGAACTCCCAAATTAATAATTCAGCCCTTTTTGAAAGTGCTATTTCCAACGCATTATCTGGTCCTTTAACCGACTTTGCTAAAATTTCCTCGGAACACATAAATGACTTTTCCGGCGGATTATCGGGTCCTTTAACCGACTTTCCTAATCTTTTGAATTTTTCTAACACTTGTAAAGTGCGTGCAGTTGCCCTAAGGAATCTTCTAAAGCTGCTAAATCTTCCGTAGTCGGGTAGACGGCTGTCACTTTCTTAGCGTATTTACGCTTTTCGGTGACTTTTCTTCACCCGTTTCTAAATTTTCTTTTATGCCCACTTGCATGGGCCATAAATCAGGACTTATCCTGATTTATGACGTCCTCAGCAGTGGGTCTAGGTACTTCTGAATGACCTAACTCCTTTTTCAATTCGATATTTTTATCGAGTTTCTTTTCGAAATTGATCAGGCGACTTTCAGCCTGCGCTCTATTTGTTGACATGCGTTCTTCATGCGTACGCCATAACAAACCAGCCTCATATCTGTTGTCAGGTATACGACGTACAGTTTTGTTCAAAATATTCAACGCTCGTTCTTCTGGGTCGTTCGTTGGCTTACGCGCAGATACGCCCAAAGACTCCAAACTAAAATAATCCTTAATTAACCTCTCAATATCCTCTTTCTTCTTGGTGGAAATGTGGTTAACGATTCCGATTGGTTTAATGCCACTTGTTATGTGACCATGTAAAACCCATCCAAGTTTGGTGAACGATGCCACAGGTAGGTATTTACCTCCTGAAAATAATTCACGAGTAACTATTAGATGCCTATTATCCTGACCAATTAATATGGTAGGTCTGGACCTTTCATAAATTAACTCGTTTTCTATCGGTGTCAAATGAGAACACCGACGCAGTAATTCTCGACTCACCGATTGTGGAGGGAGATTAAGTGTCTTAATCGTTTGTACACTTATATCCTCTAAGTCACTTGTGAAAATCCCTTTAATTTTAATATTCAAGCGATATGAACTACTGTTGTTGATTCGCTTGCCCCCTATTCCTTCAATACGTAATTCTTCTTTAGGCCCGCGAGGCGCTAACTTCTGAGCCATCTACTCCTCTATGAGCGTCATGGTTGAGCCTTCGTCCAGAAGAGCTGTGGTCTTAACCTTTCCTCTAGGTCCATACAACTCGATTGGTATAATCTTTAAATACGCACATGCCAGTGCATTTACTGTATTCACAGTCGTAATTTGGGCCTCTTTACCCCCCTCGCCCCCTTGCGGCGAGATATTCTTATTGGGGTATCGGTGCACTCCACATTTTTTCGCTCGACACTTTGACCTCCTATGGTAAGGTGTCAAACATTGAAAATATATATTCGCTTTCTTAACCGCTTCCCACTTTTCACAGTTATCCATATTCTTAAATTTGTAACAACTCTCTATAGAGTGCTCTTTGCTACATATAACACGATTACGTGCTACCAGACTTGCAGGTTTATGCTGAGTTGTCATAACCGCTTGTCGGTCGTGACTCTATTATCTCGGCGTTCATAAGGCTTACTATTAATAATACGGTTGTGTACATACCCCTTTGCGGAGTGTACGGTTAGCTTCCCGATTTCAGGACGTTTCCGTTTTTCAGGCACGTTTTCAGCGTTGAATGACGCTCCAAATTGTTCACTCAACGAATTAAAAAAATTCTCCATCTTCTACAGCTCTGGCTCTGTGGGATGTTGAGCTCGATATTCAAACCATTTAAATTTAATTACAGTTCCGAGCTTCTCCACTATACGGCTCACTAATTCGGGTGAGTACAAATACTGTGGTTGGTTCAATGCTTGTATTGAAGCAACCATGTTCGTTACGCGACTTGCAAAAGATCCGATGTTTCTTCCATCTTCTGCCAGTCTTGGCATACGCTTTACATTCTCGATCTCGGCTTGAATGAGTATCTCAACCCTACCGAATCTTCTTTCGAGAGCATTTATTATCTCATCTGGTTCACATAAAGTAAACAACAATGACTTAACCGCTTCCTTGGCGGTGCCCTTTAATGCCCTTCTAAGGCGTGCCACGATCTGCACTCCTGAAAAATGACCACGTGTGTCTTCAAACACCGTTTTGAAAATTATCCATTCATCCGGGTCTCCATCGAAGACCGGTAAATCCTGGAGGAAATGAGGCGGGGACGTCTCATCTTTACCCGCTATCTTTATTGCACTCACAATTGCGTCGGTCAATTCGGACACTTCACACGCGTGTGCCTTCTGCATTTCTGCATATCTGTGGGTAAGTGGATGCTGTGGCCTATAGTAGACATTTACATTTATCTTCGATTAAGAAGTAAAATGCAGATGCTTTGTCACCCTTGAGGATTAAATGGCATACCTCGTTTCCAGTAAAAAGGGTCTCAGGTTCTCTACACTCCCGACCCATTCGTGCTACAACTGGTGGCTCTAACACGTATATAAATATAAGTTTCTACCTTATCGCTCTTCATCGAACAATGTATAATAAACAAATAAATGGTGGGAAATTCGTGTGACAAATTAAGACAGGTTATGTATTTTATCATATGGCGGGACGCCAAGTCGCAAGGAAGCCTTATTGTATGGAGTTGCATCTGAATAGTTAACGTTAACAATAATTGTGCACTGATTAAATTTAAACACATCATAATAAGGTGAAACTCATAATGTAACACTTGCCCAACTTTTGAGGCTAAGGAACTTATATCTAGAGATACATAGCTAGAGATACATATGTCAGGATGTGTCCCGAAATGTCAGGGCTTTTGGCTCAGGGCTCTTCTCACGATTGCAGTCGCATTTTAGAAATGTCAGGCTTTTTTGAATTTTCAATAAAGTACAGTAGGTTATTCTGAGGGAGGAGTGGAATCTTTGACTTGGATTGGGAGTGCACAACACTGATTTGTTTTTCTTTTACGCTTGTTAATTATGTTTGCACAAAATGTCAGGATTATACGGAAATCAGGTTATTAGTCAAGACTTTAATGTTACATCTGGTAACTCAACTTATATCAGGCTTTAAAACGGACTTAAAACCCTAATATAAGTTCATTAACCTCATAAATAAGCCTCCGTTAAACGAACTCCGTTAGACAAATGGAGATCAATGTCCTGTAGGAACGCGCGTCTGTGATTGGCACTGGTGGATGTGCGAATTTGTGAAAAATCTTAGCAGCACATTGGTCAGCATAGAGTAATCCTTCTTGGTAAACACTCTCTCAGAAATGATAAATGAAGATATCTGTCCAATAGCTGGGCACATTCTTCTGAAAGATAATAATTTCTCCACACACACACACACACACACACACACACGCACGCATACCTCAACGATTTGATGCGAAATGGTCTCTTACGATATCTTAGAGATGAGATGAAGGATTTTCGTAATTCACTACCATACGCCCGGCTTATCTTCATTGATTTTATCTGCCTTCAAATATTCATTATAACCTCCTCCAACATAGTCCATAGGCATTCAACATATCCCCCCCATTGATTGTACTTAGGGGGGATATCTGCCATAGTTACCACGCTAGGCAGGCATATTGGCAACCGCAAGTTTTTTAGTATTTAAGCTCTTAACTGGAAGATGCTGTTGTCTATCTCCTGTTACAGTTTCTGTGTATCGTTGCTTACAACACACACGGGATGGAGGGACGAGAAAACGATGATGGAACGGGATTGTACCATACGAGTGTTAATATTGTAGAAAATATGTACCTAGTCAATATTTATAATAAGAAAAGTATTAAATATTCTTCAACATATTGATGAGACATAAAAGATATAAGATGTATGGATCTTTTACTATAATATTATTCATTTTATGGAACAGACTAACTCTATTGTTTCAAATCTTCATATCACAAAAACACATTCTTATTACAAATATTTCATTTTTTACCTAGTCTTTACAAAGGGTCCTTTTAATGCCTTTAGGCATTAAATAACCCTTTTGTCATGGAGTGTAACCATACAGTGGTAAATATTTAACGCAGGTGTAGCAATACAGAAATAAATAAACACAACATCTAATTTGATTATAATAACATAATAAACTTACCCTTGTAGTAAAATTTTGCAAATTCTTTTGTAAGTTACGTAACATATTATGTTTTTAAATAAAATTAAATGTTATTGCATGTAATTACTTTTTAATACTAACCGTTGGCTAAACCTAACTTCAGACTATATATTTCGTTCATATAAATAATACCAGTGCCAAATAACTGCATTAATCTGCTGAGTTTCGTGTAGTGAGTGAAGAGAATCTATAAATTATTTTTAGCTAGGAAATTATTCAGTAATTTATCGAATCCGTCACAAAACAATTGCAGATCTGAAAAATAAATCCGGTGAAATTGTTTATCAAGTATCTTATTTAAATTCAGCATTCACAATATTATGAGTTACCCGCAGCCCGCGTTCACAAATAATATTTCAGTGATTGTATTTTTTTTCGCGCGCTGTCTCCGGTGTCTATAACGGCATTATGCGTCGTATGTGTGGCAATTTTACGTAAAACCAGGTTGGAATGAGACCTCTTTTTATCAAAAAATATCATATATTCAAATACCTGACGAAAGTAACACCATTTATGGTAGTGTTATGAATGAGGATGGAAAATAAATGAAAATGCAATGGAGTGAGAGTTGTATGTTTTTGAAAGTAATTTCTAACAGTTCTTTATGTTTGTGTAATTATGTAGTATCATGCTAACGCTGTGTCATTCCTCAGGGGTGAAATCACAACTGAATTTTGGTTGTTAATCGAGAATAGATGTAGACGGATATGGGCCATAGCATCCACTTACCACCGAGCGGACTGTTTGCTCGTTTGTCACCCTTATTCTAAAAACAAAAAAATCACAACCATAGATGACATAACATTTCAAGCAGGACTTAAATAATACTCGAGATTGTCTTAAAAATTGTGTATTTGGAAATATTTTATTGAACAAATATTGAGAAGGCAGCTAAAATAGTATTTACCTACGAATCCACAGTATTTTTCCATTGAATGTCAAACAAACGCTACCATTTATTATCCAATATTACCTTCGCCTAACGTAACACAATAGAGCTTTGTCCTAATCCAATTTGAAACCTTTGCGTATGTCGTCGTAATTTTTGCTTTGTGGTTTTTAAAAGTCAAATGAGATATCATTACGACAGAAACAATTGCGCTACAAAATGTTAAAGGACATTAATACTAGAAAAATTCGTTGAAGCTAGCAACACAAAGCAAAAAATAAATTGTTTTAATATTTATCCCTTGTTTAAATAAAACAAAGGACTTTTTAAAGTCTAACACTAAACATGTTTGATAAAGAAATTTAAACTAATATTGATTTTAAATTTTGAAACTGTTCTCGTTGTTTATTAGATTAACTATCTCTGCTACAGTATCATGCTAAATCGGATGCCTTTTTTTGCTGCAACCCAATGTATTTGTGCATATTTTTTGCATGCCTTAAGCGCGAAGCGCGTTATTATGTTTTACAAGGGCCTAAAAATTAATATTACAACGTTTCGTCGCATGAAATCGTATCTAACAATCATACTGTACATTTAAATGATATAAAAAGCACATTTCCAGAAAGATAAATGATTATTGAAGTTATATATTTTTTTTAAATGGATAATTGCTATTTTTACATAAAAAGTGGCTTATGGTGTGGATTTATCAAGTCCGCATGGAGGGGTAAACACGATAACTTTTAAAAATATCAATGTTTCAACTCAATAATTTTTTAATCTCTTTATCTATCATATGGAAAGCCATGGAATGTAAATGGCAGTTTAATTTTGTTTTGTTTAGTTATAATTAATTTTTTTCTTGATACTGTGGCTTGACTTGATAGAGTAACCTGAAGTTGCACTTTGGCGAATGCTACTGGAACTCCTCGAAGAGTAGTAATAGGTGTGCCGAGTTTGTGCTCGTTTCATTAGTTATTATGAGACCTTACCTCCGGACTATAGAAGTGACCTGAAAGTGTAGTTCGGTGAATGCAACTGGAACTTTTTTTATAGAGGAACTCTTTGACGAATAGAACTAAAAGGCACAATTTTTTTTTCACGATCATATGAGCATTATGAGTCGTGCACTTTTGGATTTTCCAAGATTTTGAGAAAATTGGAAATATAGTAATAAGGTTCTTAGTGAAAACTTATGTGTATTTAAACTACTATTAAAAGATTACTTTTTTTTTAATGTGCTTAATGCATGCACAATTGAATTTACCAATAGTTGTTTGTTCCGTATTTTGTTTTCATTTCTTTGCACACGTAGAAAGGTCACTTAAATACACTTAAATGGAAAGCTTTATTCCAATTTCTGATGAAGGATGTTATCATGATGTATAGAGTCACACGAAAAGGCTTTTAGAATAGAATAGAATCACTTTTATTCAATATAGTACTACTACCAACAGTTCGGATAAAACCTCTGTCCTGGGAAGAACCAGTAAGAAACCTGGCGGGACTTTCTTTTAAATAAGATTAATTTACAATATTTTACTTAAGTTTTATACAAGCAAAACAGTCACTATCGCGCCACCTGCGCCATTTCGCGCCATACACCTGCGCCGCGATATGGCGCAGGTGTGCGGTGCACGTGTTGTTTACAAGAATTCTGTCTAGCTACACCGGCGCCGCCGCACGTGCAATGGCGCAGGCACCGTCACGGCCGTGCTGACATGCGTGCGTCCTCGCACGCGCTCCATCACAATCTTAGTTATCTGTAGACAGAAAAACATCGTTCGATTATCCTGACAAAACAGCGTCTAGTCCGGTCTATATTGACCCTTCAGACTTCTCCGACAATCAGTTTTGGTTCTGCAGCAAGCCCTACAAAACTATTATCAACTTTATGCTAGATCAGAATGATAAGTCTCTGTAGCCATACCATTGGATCGGCACAAGGCCCTGCAATGATAGTAAGAACTTTTATTTTTTTCTTACTATTTTTTTTTTCAAGTACTGTTTATGCTAGTCCAGAATCACTATTCCATGTAGCCATATCATTGGACCAGCAAACGCCCTGCAATGATAGTAAGAACCATTTTTTTTCTTACTCTCTTTTTTTTCAATTCAGTATAGAAAAATTACAGTCTGGCCATACCGCAAACATGTCCCTGTCACAATCACACAGTAGTGTAACGTGAGGTACGTAGTGACATGATAACACCAAAGTATGCAAATCAACAGCAACACGACACATCCCTGTGCAACACAGACCAGCCTCCCAGCAACTCTATCTTCCTTCCCTGCACTAGAAGAATTACTCCGCTAGAGTGATGCAATCTCTGTATTTTCTAGACGCACAGACGCGGCCACCTCCGACTCTCGCAAGTCCTCGTGTGGTTGACAGTAAACAGCATATGGTCTATGAGTTATCATCACCTACTAACAGATATTAACACTCGTTAAATATGAAAATGCTCGATCATCCCAGACTTCATTAAGGTCGTAGGCGCACCGACACGGCAACCTCCAGACAAAGGCGCTCCAGCATGTGGTTCCGCTGCGTTCGCGCCATGGAGCCGTCGCCCTGCTTTGCAAAATTAAAAATCAAAAGAAATGGAGATAAATGTATTGCAAACCATAGAAATTTGAGCTTCCAACTGTATGACACGACACACACAAACCATTGCATACATTGCAAAAACGGCAACTATGTGGAGACCGATACCACCACATAATTCAAAGGGAAGGAGGCAACTGCGCGAAATCTACGAAAGCTGACCAAGCCTCAGACGTCCATTTACAGCGCCAAAGCACCATGTGTTCGGCGGCCGCTCGAATTGCCTTGTCGTAAGATCCGCCGATAAGTTACAGACTGTAGCGGTGTAGGCTCAATCTTACCAGGGCTCGGCCGCACCTAACCATGTCCAATTTAGCCGGCAATAACGGGGACTTTATCCCACTTCTGATGTAGAAAGGTCATTTAAATGTAGAGAACTTAAATGGAAAGCTTTATTCCCACTTCTGATGAAGGATGTTATTATGATGTATAGAGTCACACGAAAAGGCTTTTAGAATAGAATAGAATCACTACTACCACCAGTTCTGATAAAACCTCTGTCCTGGGAAGAATCAGTAAGAAACCCAGCGGGACTTTTCTTATAAATAAGGTTAATTTACAATATTTTACTTAATACAAATTATAAATTTCACCGAGACTAATTTTGCAGTTGAGAATAATAATTAATTCTTTTGCACGAATTAATTAGCCAATGTGTCAAGGATGAGCTAGTAACGGAATACGACAAGTGCAGTGTTCCACGCCAGAGCCAAGACTGCCTTAACGGCGGCAGCTCCTTCCGTTTTATACAAGCAAAACGGGCGCTACCGCAGGTACAATGGCGCAGGTGTGCAGTGCACGTGTTGTATACAAGAATTCTGTCTAGCTACACCAGCGCCGCCGCACGTGCAATGGCGCAGGAACCGTCACACACATTCTTGTATTCGTTTTGTTTTGTTTATTTTTTTTTGTACATTATGTGTGTGACGACTACATAAATCAATTATTATTTAATTTTAAAGTATGTATTACAACTCATTTTGAAGCACATGAATTATAGTTAGTAACATTGTAGAGATAGCAAACAGTTTCGGGAAAACAGTTTGGTCAAATTACACAATACAAAACCGCCAACCGCACTCTGCATGTTCACACTTACAAAGTTAATTGAAACAAGAGCACCCGCAAACAAGGTCTTTGGGATTTCTGAAAAGATACTACATAGTATAGAATCAGATGTTACCCAGCGGCAATACATATTAGGATCATAAAGATGTAAAATTAATTAGCTCAGATTCGCGTGAAAACTTAAATAGTGTTTTTTATTATTGGTTTAAAATAAAACCTTTGAAAGCTTTGTAGACAACCCGAATAAACTCGTTACTTTTGTTTTATCTTTTTGAATTATATTTCGAACAAAATCCGTTTGCTGTTCCATGCAATGGAAGTTCGATTTCGAACAAAAGTTTTTTTTTTAAAAAAGGCTTTGAATATTGAAATAAAATATAAAATCTGTTACTTTCTAAACCACTGTGCTCTTTTTTAAATAGAAACAACATGTTTAAAAATTCAAAAACTATCGATGAGAAGATAGAATGCTTTAACCTTTACAAATAATCCCGGTTCTCATATCTTACGACACGATATATAGCAGTTACTATTTTACGCAGGTATTCCTTACTGTGAAGTAGTGGTTGCCGACCCGTTTTGTCCAGCGTGGCAAAGATGGCAAATATCGCCGCTATGAGACCATGTATGAAGGAGGCCTAAATTTAGAAGTGGAATTTAATAGACTGTTATGATGATGGTTGTTATGTAACTTATAAAGTAATATTAAAGTAATATTATACTTATATATATATATAATACTTATAACGTCATATTGTATACTCGTACTTATGAATTCGTATCTTAGCGTAAGCTCACTTTGACTTATAAATGAACACGGTGATGATTTCTCCTAGACAATTTCGATCGCACTAATCTCTAAATAAGGTCACAAGCTATTCACAGAAATATCATAGACAGAAATATTCAGCCGCGACTGTACTGTATCACAGAGACGCTCACCCGTTTAAATATATCTGTCTGCGATGTAACGCTTCTGAGAATATATACAAGGTAGTATGTGCCAAGGTGCCAGAATTAATTACGACACAAGACTTACAATTGTACTAGGGGTAGGACTCCTTTTCAGAATATGATTCTGCCTGGAATAGAAAGGAAGATAATTTTATTTATTTTATTTCTCATACAAATAACAGTTAGCGTGTAATAGCGGTGTAAGAATATTCAGCTCACCATATAGTCTAATGGGTGTCGTAAGAGGCGACGGAGGAAAACAAACCTGGAGATGGGCAGCAGTGTTTTCCTAGAAGTAACTAAAAAAAACTGCGGTTTCCAACTTGTCTGTTAAGCGTGATAACTACGGAAAATATTCTTAACTAGGCAATGTATGGGGAAGGCTTATTTTAAGCAGTGCACGTTTGATAGACTGTAACGGTAACAAACAGCACTTAAATCTCAAGAACATTCATCCAAAATTTAAATCATATCATTCAATTCACAAAGAACAACATTGCATCTCTTAGGATGAATACTAGGTTAAAAACGATGAAGTTCTAAATGTAACTATTTAAACGACATTGAAGTTGTCAGCTTGAGCTTGTTATGTGCCTTACTCCACTTAAAATGGTCAAAAACTTAGGCTTTTTATAAAAAATTAAAGAGACTAAAAAGCAATAAAAAATCCTCATTATTTAATAGCTTCTGAAGTCGGGACTTTAATTAATCGATACACTCACTATGTTATCACTAACTTTAGAAGCTATTATGTGAAAATTAATATATTCTTTTTACGTGGTAGAGCCACGCTGCAGCTATATTATGGTTGTAGCGCGAATGGGTCGGCTCGACCGGGGTAGGACCACGCTCTCACAGAATACCAGCGTAAAGTAGCAGCTGAATGCTGTTGTATTTCGTATGGTGAGTGTAGAGAACCGGAGACTCTTTTTAACTGAAACGAGGCATTCCATCTTAGTCCTCACGGCTGACAACGCACCTGCATTTTGATTCTTAATTGAGTATAAATGTAGATGTCTATAGACCTTACTATCTACTTACCATCAGGTTTACTATGTGCTCTTTTTTCATCCTTATTCTATAAAAAAAAAACTTGTAGGTTCTTTAATGTCGGCATTTAAGTTCTCGGGTGTAAAATCGCAACTAATTTTGATTCTTAATTGTAAAAATACAAGAGTGAATAGACTAAAAAAATTTAGGTATCTCTGGGCCACATCATTTGCTCATCATCAGGTGGTGTGTGTGCTCGTTTGTCACCTTAACCACTATTAAACCCATTTAAATGTCACACCTCGTGAGTGTAGAGAACCAGATACCCATTTTAATGGAAACGAGGCATTCCATCTTAGTTCTCAGGGGTGACAATGCATCTGCATTTTAATTCTTAATTGAATACGAGGATAGATGAAGATATCTAAGGGCCACAGCACTCACTTATCATCAGGTGGACTGTGTGCTCAATTGTCACCCTTATTCTATAAAATAGGTGTCCATGGACTGCAGTAGCCGCTTCCCAAGCGGACTGTTGGTTCGATTGATGTTATGTTAAATCAAATTTTATATTTTTTAGAATTTAAATTTTATTTACAAAAAATAAAGAATTAGCGGTTACAATCTGATGAAATCAACTAGAAACCTGCCCGCGGTTCCCTGTCGATCACCCGCGTCACTTGCCGCTCATGTCATTGTCGTCCCAATACACTCTGACGTCATCCGAGACAGGCTTTAAGTTAATTTCTGCGTGTAGTCCGTGCTGATAAAGATGCGTACGTGCGTGATTGCGTGCGCGCGTGCATATATGTGTGTGAGGGCGCGCGTGTGCTCTCTTTTGTGTATTTTGTTTAGGCGTGTGTTACTAAAATTTTACAGAGCGCAACCCAGTACCTAATTATCTCACAGAGCAAGTTACTATAGAGATAGAGGCTGACAACTATCCTCAAATTTTCATACACCGCTCTACATTTGTACATTCGCTTGGGACTTTAACAGTCACACTTTGCATAAGCGTGGACATTTGAAAAACATTTCTTTTATTGTGAGCGCAGAACGCTTCATTGTTATGTAAAAAGTTTATTCGCAAGGGATATCTGAGTATATTGTACATTGAGGTTTACATTTGCATATTATTAAAATGTATTTTATTGAAATTTGTGACACTTGTATTTGTTATGTATTATTATAGAAAAACACCTCTGTCAGTATTATGACTTAAGTACGATATAAATATACTTTAAAAAGTAAAAACAAAAAATAAAAATAAAAAAGAATATACTAATAACATCATTTGTTAGATTCTAAAGTCAACGCTGTAATTCTTTGATACACTATATATTAGTACCGACTTCAGTATTTACTAAATTATGTGGTTAATAATTCAGTATTTATAAATTAAGTTATTTTATTACTTTTAGTTCTTTTTGGAGTCGGCTAATACTTTTATAAAGTGTAATCACTTGATCCATTTGAGTGGTCTAATAAATCCTCAAGGGAACAACTAGAATGTCGTCTGCGTGTGCGCGTGCGAGTGCGTGTGCGTGTGCGTGTGCGTGTGTGCGTGTGAGTGTGCGTGTGCGTGCGTGCGTGTGCGTATGCGTGCGTGCGTGAGTGTATGCGTGCGTGAGTGCGTGCGTGCGTGCGTGTGTGCGTGCGTGCGAGCTTGCGTGCGTGCGTGCTGCGTGCGAGGCGCACTTGCGTGCGTGCGTGCTTGCGTGCGAGGCGCACTTGCGTGCGTGCGTGCGTGCGTGCGTGCGTGTGTGTGTGTGTGTGTGTGTGTACTATAAGTAGGAGTAGGCCTAATCTAGACTAGACTTATGTACAATATACATTAACCATTTCACTGTCCCGTGAGTCATATATGAACAACGTCAATTTTTCGCGGATAGGAAAATGTTAAATTAAGACAATGCAAAGTTACAATAGCTAATAAAATATATATATAAATATATTTTATTGGCAATAAAATATATTATATATATTTTATTTATAATATATAAATACATATATAAATAATATATATAAATTCGAATACATATAACATAATATAAATTAGGTCATATTGTGGTTAATGTATCTCGTCCTAATCTTGGAGCGACAACGGCAATTACGATAGCTAATTTTATTTACGTTGGTTATTTTTTTTGCTGTTAGATCTTAGAGATGGGCAAGCTGACTCATATATAGCAACGTAACCTAAAAAATACACATTCTGTGAAGATTGAAAACTCAACCGTCTACCTATCACAGATCATGAGATATAGCCCGCTGACAGACAGAAGGACGGACGGACGGACGGACAGAGGAGGCTTAGCAATAGGGTCCCGTTGGTTACCCTTTGGGACTAACAGGCGATAAACTATGTCAAGGGGTCAACTTTGAATAAAATTATTTGCTTTGATATATATCGATAAGAAGCAGAGTAAAAATAAAGCAAAATTTGACTAAAATTAATAAAAATACCATTTAATGGTGATGTAAACAATGTTTCTATTTCTTCTTTAGCATATCTAAGACCACCGCTGAAAACGGTTCATTATAAGAATGTATCATCATCATCATAGCTCTTCACAAGTCAACTGTTGAACAAGGAATGCCACAAAGCACAGTCTTTTAACAGGTCGAGGCTACCATTCGAGACATCGAACCACATCGAACTTGAGATTCCTCATACGGCCAGTAGGGAAGGACCACGTCTCAGATCGATAAGTCGTCAATGCCAACGCGCACTAGTTGTACACACTAATCTAAATTTAAATTAGCTAGCAAACTTAGTTCTGCAGAATATGCTGTAAATAAGAATAGAGGCTTTACATGGTGAAACAGATAAAAAAGTTTATTTTAGTTATTTCCATAGCATAATGTCATATGGAATCTTGCTTTCGGGAAATGCGACTAACATTGAAACTATCTTTGTATTTGCAGAAGAGAGCCACAAGAGCAATTTATAACTTAGCTTAGAAGGAAGCCCTTAGAGAAAAATTTTCATCATCATTATCATCATTACAGCCCTTCACAAGTCCACTGCTGAACATTGGCCTCACCCAAGGAATGCCAAAAAGCACGAGCCACTTGTAGTCATTGAATTCCTGCTTATCTTATCATTTCGTCACTCCATATAGTGGGGGGATGCCCAACACTTCGCCTATCTGTACAAGGCTGCCACTCGATTCTTCCCCATCGGTTGTCAGTTCTTCGAGTTCTATATGACCGGCCCATTGCCACTTCAGCTTTCTAATTCGTTGGGCTATGTTGGTTACTCTGGTTCTACTGCGGATATCCTCGTTTTTAAGTCTATCACGCAGAGAAACCCCGAGCATAGCCTCGCTGAGCAACCTTGAGCTTCCTCATACGGCCAGCAGTGAAGGACCACGTCTCAACTCCATAGATCATCACTGGCAACACGCACTGCTTGTACAATCTTGTATTCAGGTTTTGAGTTACCTGACGAGGAGATGTGATGTAATCTTCGGAACGCTGCCCACCCGAGTCGAATCCGTCGATTGACCTCCCGATCGAAGTTGGACTTACCTAGTCGGACTATTTGTCTCAGGTAAACATATTTGTCAACAACTTCGAGCTTAATGCTCCCAACAACTACCGGCATAGGTGATACATGACTTTCGTTTTTAGAAACTATTGAGGTCATTGAGCATAGTGCTTGGGTCCTCCAGCAATTCGCCATAAGGACTATATTCTTATAACTTCGACTGTGTACCCATTTTTCATACTTATTCTATAAAACAAAAATCTTCTTTTAATTCTATATACAAGCCAATGCTACCTAAATTCGCAGCGACGTAACACTAATTACAGAAACACGGTAGGAACAGACTCTTATCTTTGTAACCGGGCTAACTCGCGGCGAGCTCTAGATCGCATTTCCTCCATTAAGCCGAATGCGATAAAAAGAACGTTCCTTCTGCTACTTAACACTGTTTGTTGTCCCAAATAAATAAATAAAAAACACTAATTGATCCTGATATAATACACTGAACTAGTATGACACTTGCTAGTTTGTTAGATGAAGGTCGTTTGTTATCAAACTTAAAATACGCTTATTTACATGTAAAATATAGTATAGACAAAAGTATTCCAGAATTTTAATATTAGTATAAACATAACTTTCAACAAGTGGTAAAATTAAAAATGTTGACAGAAATGATGGTGTACCGTGGCATACTGAACACAGCTGCGTACCCAATTGGAGGGTATAGGCGTGATGTTATGTTGTATGATTACGTAAACAGTGCATAGATATGCAGCAATCGCGGTTAATTTGCTGGCATTTATTGATGAGTTCCGTTGTCTGTCTCCGAAACTCATCATCAGATTTTACGAAACTTAAATGGGACCATTTTGGAATAAACCCTCTTCATGCAATCTATGTGGAAGCCTTATGTTCAGCAGTGACCTTATGATGGGCTGTAATGATGCTTTGGAGGAGTCTATACAAATTAAAAAAAACTGTTTCTATTTATTTATTTACACCCACGATTGTCATTTTGTAATATACATCTGAATTTTATTATATTCTGGAATCAACATTTTTCTGTCCTAAAACAACTTTAATTCTTAATTCCGTTAAAACTGAACCGTCTATGTAATTGGAAACGTGCTTCCTCTTTGTTCTTTCGTATATGCAGTAACACTACAAGGAGAAAATTAATTAAGTCTCTCGAAGACTCGGTTTTAACTAAATATTTCTTTAAGTGCGAAATTAAAATGATGTCATCTAACTATAATTATTTAAATGTCACTAAAATTATAACAGTTTTAATTTTTCCTCCCTCATATTTGCCATAGTTGCCACGCTTGGCAGGCAGTTTTTATTTTTCATTTGTAATCAGGAAGACGCTCCTGGCCATCTCGTGGTTTGTTTACCTCTGTCGCCCCTTACGTCACCCACGGGACGATATGGGGTTGTGGATATTCTTAGACCGTTTCTACATGGTTAATATGAAAATTAGAATGATGATGTCTTACTATATATACAGTAAGAGCTATTTATAAGAATTATAAATAGCAGCTGTTTTTGGCTTATAAGAGTTATAAATAGCAGCTGTTTTTGGCTGGCCGCTCACTTAGTGGTCAGCCACCGTAGAGTCTACTACACCTGAAGATGCCTCGTGTAGAGGCGAATCACGTGTCGTATTTTCATCTATCGGTGGTGTGTCTTTCCAAGTGTAGTAGGTGGTGGGAGTAGTGGTGCTGGGATTAGTGGTGACGGGGATAGTGCACGCAATTGAGGGAGGGCGGGAGGTGCTCTTCAAACTAGGTAAGACACATCATTTTATTTTATTAAGCGGATATTGGCAAAGTAAATATTTACAACTTTAGTATAATGGATTTCCACAAAGTAACGCCTGAGTCTATTAATTTACAATTTTTTTACGGTGAAATAGACACTTATTAGGTAATTGACTTTGTGTGTGTAAATAGTGTTTTTAAGTATGTTTATTTTTATTATTTTTTCACTGTGATATTGACACTACTTGACTTTTGTGTGTACGTGTTGGCGGCGGGGCGGAAAATGCCAAGACAGCAGCATTTTATAGTGCGGCAGAGTATACAGACATGGTTTTATTGTATGGCGAATGCCGCCAAAATTCAGCGTTAACTCTGCGTACTTATCGTGAGAGATACGGCGCAACTCGCGTCTGCCCTACTAGCGTCCGGACAATCCTAGGTGCTGTCCAAAGAATCAGGGAAAATCAGCGCATAGTGCCCAACACTCATGAAAGAGTTGATTTCATCCTCATTGGAACAACGAGTCTTAGACCATTTCGATCGGAATCCAACCTGCAGCCTTAGACAAGCTGGGCGTGTGTTTAGAGTGAGGTATAGAAAAATACACTGAGTGCTGAAAAGGAACAAACTACGTCCTTATAAATATGCTAAGGTGCAGGCGCTGCTGCCCGTGATAAGCCGATTAGAGAGTCTTAATGTCACTGGGTACTGGAAAAATGTCTCAAGACCAACGTTTCTTATCAAATGTGTTTTGGACAGATGAAAGCACGTTTACTCGAAACGGCATATGGAACCGACAAACCATGCGTCACTGGAGCCATACGAATCCCCATTTATTTAGGGAATCGGCTCATCAATACCGATTTTCCATTAATGTTTGGGCAGTCATTCACGGAGATCAAATAATCGGCCCTATTTTTATTGACGGAAACCTAAATGCACAGAAGTTTCTCAATATTCTTAACGGCCCAATAACAGAATATTTAGAAAGATTGTCTGTGGCAGCTTACGAGCGGGTATGGTTCCAGTTAGATGGAGCTCCTCCACACTCCGTGCTCCTCGCGAGAGAGCGGCTTAACACCATGTTCGGCGAACAATGGATAGGGCGCTATGGCCCTCGCAGGTGGCCAGCTCGGTCGCCCGCCCTCACTCCTCAAGACTTCTTTTTATGGGGCTTTATTAAAAATGAGGTGTACTCAAAGATCTCCGAAACCGAAGATGAACTTCACAATCGTATTGTTGCCGCCTTTGACAAATTAAAAGCCCTGGCTCTGGATCCTGAACGAAATTTGTTGAACAGACTTCAGGACAACATTATGCGGCGATGTAACTTGTGCATTCAAGAACGTGGAGGACATTTTGAAAATTTTAAAATTTAGGGTTCCATTAAATTTTGCAACTAATATGCAATAATACGAGTATTTATTTCGTTCAGTTCCATTTTCGCGAAATAAAAAAGTGGCGGTAAAAATACCTAAACAGTTTAATGAGTAAGTTTTTATTTCGTCGCACATTGTCAAACGAACCAAAGGCCGTGCCGACAATAACGGTGCCTGCCGCCAACCGCCATGCCACCCGCGTGCAACGTTGCCACTCTTCCAAGGGGTCAAGGTACGTCGTCTAAACAGAGTGTTTACTTTTACTGAATTTATTTTGATTGAAAATTTCACTTTTTTATTTTACGGGTTTTATAATGATTTCTTATATTTACGCGAACACTACACATTGAATAAAACTATTTTTACGGATTTTATCGCGTTTAATTTTACTAATTTTGATTCCCGACGTTTCGGGTGCTTTACAGCACCCATGGTCACGGGGGGGGACTGAAGTGTTTGACGTCCTAATGTCATAGTTAGCCCGGCTACCTTCAGTTTTTTGAATATTAATTTTTGGTCCGATCTACGCAGAATGAGCTTACAGTATCTTGAAGTCTTGCAGTGGTATGCTTGGGTTTGGATTTAATTTTGTTAATTATGCGATCCCAAGCAGATGGCAGCACCATCCATCTTCTCTATTGAAATTAGGATGTTTTTAATTTCAATAGCCTCGCGTATCATCCTTGGTAGGAATCGGTGTTCTTTTGCGAGGATTTGTGGTCTATCAAATCTGATGTAATGGCGGGGACGATCTTGAACATGTTCACAGACTGCAGACTTCCCAAAGCGTCGGTGCCTCACATCAGCGATATGTTCTTTCACGCGGTTTTAATGGATCTTTTTGTTTGTACTATGTAAGTGACCATATTCACAATCAAGCTTGTACACTCCTGCATCTTGTAGAGGGATATTACACTTGACGGATGGTAAAAATTGACTAATCTTCTTCGGCGGCTTGAAGTATGTTTTTAATTTTTCTACACTTCTATGGACTAGTATTACTTGTGGTTTCATTTATTGCATGTAATGTGGACTCCTTATTGTATATATATATATATATATATATATTTACATTAACAACGATTAATAATACATGTTGGTTTCTGTAAGGATTGGGGTCATACTCAATTTAATTAAGAATTCTTGAAAAACGTTTCTCTAAAGGGTTGTTATGAAAAGGGTTATTGTATACCGCTAATCTGCTAAAGATTACAATTGGTACACAAAACTGCTATGCCGTGTAGTGGCAGTGTAAGGCAATTCACTAGCCCATATCATCTCGTGGAAGTCGTATGAGGTGACAGAGGGCAATGAAATAGGAGATGCCCCAATGAGCCAATCTATGGGGGACGAATTCATTCGACATTAAAAGAAATAAAGAAAGAAGGAATCATCCTCCAACTCAACATAACGTCGCAAGACCTCACGCTGCTCACCTCAGTCCTCCCATGACCATAGGTACTGAAAAGTATTCTAAACGTCAGTAATACATATAAAGTAAGTTAAAATTAGGCGCGATAAAATCCATATAAACTAGTTTCATTTAACATTCGACAATAAAGCAGTGGAATTTCTATAGGTTATATTAATAATTTAGTAATAGAATAAATTTTACTCTTTACACATAAAAAACACTTTTGTAAATATATTTGCAGACTGTTGTAAACAGCTAAAAATTTTCTAAAATATTAGCACGACCTGTTTAATCGCAAATAAAGAATTTGATTTTGAACATTTTACGATAAAACAAAATAATAACCCTATTCTTTACCTCGTTATAAAGCTCTATTTTGCCAAGGAACGCGATAGGACACTTAAACTGTTGGTAATTAAGACTTGAATGACCATCCTGAATCTGCCAAAGACTTAAACAATTACAGAGGGCTTATTTATAGGATCTGTTCACTTTTGTATTTTTAAACATCCGTCCATTACAACCTATTACTCTCCATCGCCTAACATAGGCTTCCCATTTTGCCATAGTTGTCACGCTTGGATTAGCAATTACAGTTTATTATTATCATTTGTTATCAGGATGATTTTGCTGTCCATCTACTGATTTAGTTTCCCTCTCCCACCTCTTACGACATCCACTGGAAGATATGGGGTAATAGATATTCTTATACCGCCAGTACACGGTTAGATTATATGTACTACCACGGTACAAGAGAAAAGTCTAATGTGGGAATAGCACTTTCTTTTAAGAATAATAAGAAGAAAACTTACTCAGGTTGATTGCATTGACTTTTGTATATACTCGTAATAAAGCTCATTTAATCATGAATTAAACGTTATCTGAAAGTAAATATGATTTTAGAGTTGGCTCGCTCCAACTTCTGCGTCAAATTCCAGTCACGTAGATTTTGGGCAAAATTGTTTTCATTCAACGGTCAGTTGTTAGAGATGTTATGATTTTATTAAAACTCGGACGAGCGGAATAATAACCTTAAACTTTTGAAACAATTTTAAAGTGTAAGTTAAATACATATTTAACGTTTAATTTCCTATGAATAAATGTTTGAAGTGAAACTTATTTATCGACGTAGTGGAGAAATTAGTACGGTACTAAAAATAAAAAACGTCACGTTTTCTTGCAACGTTTCACCGCCGGACTGCATGAGTATACTATTATTTAACCCACTTTTGTAAAATATAAAATAAAAGAAGAATGATATGTCGTAAAGAAGTTTCACTTCGTACGTGTGTACACAATTACATGTACACACGTACGAAATTTTTATGAGCCATGAGAGCTCAAGGCTTAGCTCTTGAGTTTCTTAGAAGCAAGAAATCAAAATTCGATTTCGTCAACATTCATTAAAACTTTTAACTACAACTTTAAGTTCTGGATTACCAAGTGCTTGGCGAGGAAGGATAACACGATGAGGAAACCTGCATGGTTGAGCAATAAAATGTTTTTTCGCACTAGAGATCTGCTCCGTAATCCTTTCAAAATTGAAAGGGAGGCCTACTTTTACTTTTCATCTCTACTTCAAAAACTAAGACGAGGTTTATAATTCGACTGCGTTTTTTTGTATGATACGTTTTGTATCAACGGAGAACCGATTTTTCTGATTTTTTTTACGCTTAAGTTTACCTAAATAAAGAATGATTTTTTATATAACTAGTTAGACGTCATTGAGATTATGATATTCCCTGAATCACTCAAAAGGGTAAAAATAAATTTTTAAAAGTAAAAGCGAATCATTTTCGCATTTCCTATAGTTGACACTTACGTCACCCACGATATGGGATTGGGGTCTTAATTTTTCTAGAATACACCTAATATTTCTAGTGTATTCCACATGATTAATTGGTGTTTCAAAGAAGAGACGTGTTGCTTGATGGATACTAAACATAGGCCTCCTTTTAGACAGTTTCATTAGGGGGGATATTTGCCATTGCCAAGAGGGATTTTTATTAAAAGATAAGGGTGACAAGCCAGCATACAGTCCACCTGAAGGTAAATGGTTCCTGTGGTTCCTATGGCCCATAGACATCTACATCTATCCTCGTTTGCGAATGAAAATGCAGATGCGTTTTCAGCCGTGAGGACTGAATGATGGAATGCCACTTTTCCAGTAAAAAAGGTCTCCGGTTCTCTACACTCACCATGCGAAACATACCAGAATTAAGCTGCTATTTTACGCTGATATTCTGTGAGAGCGTGGTCCTTCCCCGGTTGAGACGACCCATTCGTGCTACAAATATACAATTAATAAAGCTGCAGCATGGCTATACTACGCAAATGGTCCCAATAAAAAATTGGGAATTGCCAAACTGCGGTTATTAACCCGCCTGGGATTGGCTGTTGTACTGCTGCTCATCGCTTAGTACGTTTCCCTCTGACACCCTCGGAATGATATGAGGTAGTGGATATTCTGACACCGCCACTTCACGGGCATATATATAAATACTATCTCAATTATCGATCATCAGTGCCTTGTTCATCAAGTTGCACTGCGTACAGATGAGATCGGCTTTTGAAGTAGAATTTTTCACCCCCTTACACTCTAGCTCCAGCTGAAAAACACAATACTTTTTTTATGAAATACGATTTTCAAACGAACACACAGTCTACCTGATGGTAAGTGAATTTTGTGGCCCATAGATATTTACATTTATCCCCAATTAAGAATCAAAATGCAGATGCGTTATCACCCCTGAGAACTTAGATGGAATGCGTTTTTTCCAGAAAAAAGTTTTTCCGGTTCTCTACATTCACTATACGAAACACAGCAGCAGTAAGCTTCTATTTCCGACGACTCCATGGCGCAGTGGCTTAGCAATGAGTTGCATTATGTTGCGTTATGGGCCGCGAGTTCGAATCCCGCATGGAAGAAGTATTTGTATGGCATACATATATTGTTCCGGGTTTGGTTGTTGTACCAAAATTCCACGATACAGAAGAAAATCCTAGTACAGATAACGTAATTAAGAAAAAATATTTAAGAAAAGAAAAAACAATTTACGCTGGAATTCTGTAAGAGCGTGGTCTTAACCCGGCTGAGCCAACCCTTTCATGCTTCAACCATAATGTAGCAGCAGCGTAGCATTATGCGGGTTACGAGTGAAAACAAAAAAATGATTTCAAAATAAATCAATCGCTCAATTCGCTGCGACTCGGAAATACAACGTCTGCAAACAAATTGCCTCATTGGAGATGAATTGCGGGTTTTGTTCTGTATTTTTTCCTATACAAAATCTATGGAATAACAGGGGAAAGCGTTGGTTTTCTGCAAAAATTTTGTGAAAATAATGTATAGCTTGTCGATGTTTGCCATGCGTGGTAAAAATATACGTGTTAGAGCCACGCTGCAGCTAATATTATGGTTGTAGCACAGGCGACTGAAAGCAGCGTCAAAAGTGCGAGATGTCTAGTACTGCAAACGTTAATCCACCTGCAAAACGTGACTAATAAGCCTGTAGTGTAAATGGATCGAATTATAACTGCAGCTTAACTCACGCTATCGAAGTTTTCGAATGTATCCACATATTGTATATAGAACCACACGAAGCATTGGCTGCTCCCCAGGCTGATCATGACCACCTTGCCCGAAAGATCTCTTCTTTTCCTTCCCAACCAAAAGTCAAATCCTCCGTACACTGGAAGTGGCTTATATCCAGAAGTTATCTATCACGGATTTTTTTATAGAAAAAGGGTAAAAATTAAATTAAGTAGACCGCAGCACATAGTCTTAGATTAAGAATCAAAAATCAGAAATAGAAATAGAATTTTTTTATTCAATATAGATTATAAATAATACTTACTGAAAGCCACTATTTTGTTTAATTACCACTGGTTCGAAAAACATAACCTCTGTCCTGGGAAGAAGCAGGAAGAAACCCAGCGGGACTGTTTTTTTTTTAAATAACAGCTTACAATCATATATGTTATACAATTAACAGCACAAAACAAATTAGAAATAGCTTGACAGCGATCACCTCATTCCCAGGGGTTATTATCATCCATAAATTCCTTAATATTATAATCAACCTTTTTATACAAACTTAGTTTAATAAAGTTTTTGAACTTTGAGCAGCTCAAATTTTGTATATTTTCTGAGATTTTGTTGTAAAATCATATACATCGCCCCAAGAATGAATTACTGATTCGTTGGAGTCGAGTAACTGGTACCACTAGCTTGTGTCTGTTCCTAGTATTTACGGAATGAATATTACCTATTTTTATAAAACTACTTTTATTTTTGTTTACGTGAACATTTTCATAAATGTATTGAGGGGCCAAAGTTAATATACTAATTTCATAAATTTTTTGTCGCAGCGACTCTTCAGGCTTTAAATCATAAATTGCTCTTATGGCCCTAAGAAAAAATATAATTTCAGTGTCAACCGCATGTCCCCATAGCAAAATACCATACGAAATTATGTTATGGAAATAGCTAAAATAAACTAGTCTAGCTATTTCAACACTGGTAAGGTTTCTAATCTTTTTAAGAGGATATGCTGCAGAACTGAGTCTGCTCGCTAGTTTTGATTAGGGCTAGGGCTCCATTGAAGCTTCGGGTCTAGTGTGATTCCAAGAAAAATGATGGTATCGACAAGACTCCGTTCCCTCCCATTTCAAATTACATTAGTATTTAATTGTTTGAAATTTTGAGTCATGAATTTCATACATTTCGTTTTAGTACTATTTAAATGCAAATTATTAACATTGAACCTATTTACTAATTTAGATATAGCATTATTTACTTCGTCATATTTTAGTAATTGTCGTTTTAATTTTAAAATTAAAGAAGTTTCATCAGCAAATATCATGGTTATCCCCTACTATGTAAGGTAAGTCATTAATGTATACAAAAAACAGAAAGGGCCGAGAATTGAGACTTGAGGCACGCCCATTTGTACCATCGACCCGGAAGAGCTCATACTGTTAATGATAACTTTTGTTCATCATCACTTCTTGTACCGTAGTGTTGAAGTTTCCTGATTAATGTTTCATGATGAACACAATCGAAGGCCTTGGATATGTCACAGAATATACCCAAAGCATCCTGTGAATTCTTCCATGCATTAAAGATATATTTAATCAGTTCAACACCAGCGTACAGCGAACGACTTGTGAAACCAAATTGAATTTTATGAAGTAAATTATTTATATTAAAAAAATTCAACATTTGATCAAGAACATTTTTTTTTCAAAAATCTTACTTTGTGTTAGTAGTACAGAAATAGGTCCAAAATTGGCGGGTTCTAATGTACTACCACATTTAAATAAAGGTATTACTTTACTACGCTTCACTAAATCAGGTAATACACCAAGTTCGATACTAGTATTAAAAAATAATAGCGAGTTGAGGCGTGAATGTATCTATTATAGACGTAATAACTTTAACGAAAATCTCTCACAGATCTGCAGTTTTCTTAATATCAATAGTTTTAAAATATTTTACAAATTCTAAAATTCTTTGTACACGCATTAACATTTTGTTATGTATAAGTCGGCGACGGAATTTTCGGCGACGAAATTCAGTGACTTAGTGGTTAAAAAGTGGTTAAATATTTCTCAAAAACCATTGCAGCGTCCTGATCTGATTCAGTTAATTTATTGTTAAAACTTAACTGGTAGTTTGAATTGCGAGAGTTGATCTTACCAGTTTTGCTATTAATTATACTCCATGTCATTTTAATTTTATTAGAAGCCGTCTTAATTTTGTTGCTCAAATGCAAAGACTTGGCTGTGGAGCACAGTTTTTTAAATATACCAAAAATTGAAAAGGAAAAATTGGTATGAAAGTGATGGAAGTTTTTTCACTATGTTACTTCTAAACTTCTCCAAGCGACGCGCATTTACTGGAACAAACACAACTTTCTCACCTACTTGCTTTTTGTAAACATAAGGTAACGAAACTAATTGTCCACAGTGATCAGAACTTAATTTGGACATTTATGCAACGGCTTAACATTTGTAAAAATGTTATCTATACATACAAAAAGACCATATGATTTAAACAATGATTTAAATTTAATATTGGCGAAGGAAGCTTCTAGGAGATTAATTTTAGTCTCCACATATTACAACAGACTTATTTTGTTTATTAAGCTTAATATAAACTTTCTCCATAATATATTCAAAAGTATGTATTTCAAAAGTATATAGAACATGGGGTCTGTAGACGCTCACAAAAATGAGATGCTCAAACTCAACACATACCATTTCTACAATTAGCTCAACAGAGAGGCTCCCAATATCTTTACGTTCTTTACATGATAATAATTTACTAGCTAATATTAAGGAGCAAGCTCTGAAAACCGTTTCTCTAATGAAAGAACTGACCACCTGGTGATTACTCAAGTTAGACATTAAGATATAAACTTTTAACCAATGTTCAGTAATGCATAAAATATGAATATTGTTGCTATTTATGAACAATTCAATTTTTAGTCCTTTGTTTATCATGCCTTGTATATTTGATGCACCAGATGTAAACAATTTTTTTAATATTACTCTGTGGAGTCATACAACTAAGGATTTGCAAGCTACATTCTAAATTATTTAAATTATTATAACTGCTAAAGATTACTTCTATTGTCTCATTTTCCAATTTAAATTACTTGGAACTGATTCCAAATTATATATTAAGTCATTATACTGCTCAATAGAAGCAGATGTCTATGTAGTCAAGTCCTTGGCTGAGTTAATATATAAACAATAAGATAGTACATTTGCTATCTGTATATTATAATTACAACAATTAAATGTCAAGTTTAAGTTATTATTACATGAAAAGTTATACATTAATAAATTTTAATCGTATCTTATTTTATTTTCCTGTGGCCAACCCTGTATGTAAGGTAATGTAAACAAGATAATTTTATGTACATTTAAAGTATTTAGATAATCAATGTATTTTAATCATTGATTTTTGTTTACATTGCCTCTTCTCCCAACAAGAATTATTAATGTGGTAAAAGGCAAAATTTAATAGCTAAAACTTTATTCATTATATCACTAAAAGATGCTCCAGGCATGCAATAATTACTGATCAGATGTCCTTTTAAACAGTTATTTAACATCATGCCCAAATTTTTGCCTATGCCATCACAATACATAATAACTTTACTTTTTTTAATATTTAAATTATTTCTTAAGTTTATATTCTTTGTCATGACACTGTTATAGAGTGTAGGTAAAAATAATGAGTCCTTACTGTTTACATTATTATTTACACATATTGTCCCCGATGAACCTGGTATGGAGCGCTGATACTCACACTGATGTTTTATTAAGGAGTCAAATCGCTCCTCATTATGACTGACATGACTTTATCAGATCATTCATGGCCAATATGTGTTCTTTTATCTCATCCTGAGCCGATGCATATTTATTTTATATAATCTGTAGGAAGTTTTTAAGTGATAAAGTTGTTGAAATTAGACACTCTATATCAGTACCTCAATTGAATATAATTTAAGTTTATTAATTAATTCTTGCTTTTCTTTACATACATTTATATAATTTTTAACATTAATTTTAGTTTTATATAACTTTTGCACTTTCCTTATATATTTATTCATTTTTATGTATTTTTTTATTTTCTTCTACTGCAGGTAATCCTTGCTGCTGTTCTTGATGTGACATAATCATCACCAGTCAAATCGATTGTCGTGGAGGGTTTGCAATGCTTTAGAAGATTCACATTCTATGAGCTCATTGAACAGACTTAGAGTTTGGGATGCTTTCAAGTTATCTATGTATTGTTTTAATTGCACAATCTACTCATTAGCCTCACTTAACTGTAACTGCAATGCAGCAATTAATCTGAGTGATTCCTCATATTCCTTGCTGCATTGGTCAAACTCATCGACTGTTCTCTGAAGTTGATCCCTTTCTTTTAAAACAAATGTATATTCTTTATGCAACTTAACCATATCACTTCGTAACTCAAAATTGAGGTGGATATTATCAAATCACAATATTTAATTTTTTTAAATAGTTGGGAGCAATTATTTTACAACCTGTCACCGGGGTTGCCACAGAGCAAAAAAAAACAACATATGCGTTGTAACCCTCGAGGACTAAGATGGAATGCATCGTTTACAGTAAAAAGATGAATTTTTATCATCACTGCATATGTAACGTGTACATGCGTGTGTCGTGTTCTGGGGAGGTGGATATTTAGAGAATCATTATTCTATTATTTTAATAAAACTTTTCAAAACACCAAACAAGGATTTTAGGCGTTTAAAATACAAGTTAATTAATAAAATAAATTGCACATGGACAAACAATCAGACATGGAATAATTATTTGTAGGCTATACAAATATTTGTTCTTTCAAAAAATAATCAATGATTCCCGAATCCGGGAGAAAAACCGACAAGGTTCGCCACCCGTCACGTTCTGTCTCCCGAAGGGGCGAAAAGTGAACTGAGGAGGCCCGTCTGTGAATGTATGTGGAGCAATGAATGATAGGGTGGATGAAGTATGCGAAATGATGAATGATAGAGAAATAGATGTGTTATGTGTAAATGAGACGAAACGAAAGGGAAAGGATGCCAATGCACATGGCAAGTATAACGTTTACTGGTCTGGTGTAGACGAGACCAAGCGGGCATGCCAGGGAGTCGGTGTCATCCTTTCAGAAAGAGAGAGCCAATGTGTGAAAGAGTATGAATGTAAGCCCAAAGCTGCTATGGATACGAATGAAAGTGGCTTAAAGAAGTTGTTTGTGCTAGGGTGTACGCCCCAGACATGTCTAAGCCCACTTATATCCGAGAGCAGTTTTGGGACATGGTAAGGATGGTGTTGATGAAATGTAAGGAAATGAAAATATCATTATGTTAGGAGATTTTAATGGAAGGTTGGGTGAAGAGGTCTGGTTATGACAGGATATTAGGAATGTTTGGTGATGAAAGTATAAATGAGAATGGTGAAGACCTCCTCACCGTATGTGTGGAAAATAATCTTTTTGTGACGAACACTTTCTTTCGCCATTAGAGGATTCACATGTATACATGGGAAAGAGATGATGATAGAAGCATGATAGATTTCAAAGTAGTGGATGAAAGAATGAAGAGCGCAGTGGTAGATACAAGGGTTTATCGGGGGTCCAACGTAGGGACGGATAATTACTTGGTCTTATGCCGAATTTATGGTCTATTCAGGTGTTGCCGGCATCGGACATCTGTGTCTACCACTGCGTTACAGCGTATAAGAATAGAGAGCTTACAAGATGAAGGTGTGAAAGAGAAGTATAAATGTAGACTGAGGGAAAATATAAGTGGTTTGAATGAATTATGTACGAGTGATTTAGACTTGAACACTGTATGGAATAATGTTAAAAAAGTTTTGGTAGATGCAACCACCGAAGTATGTGGTGAAAGTAAGAGAACGAATAAAAGGAAAAATAATACGTTGTGGTGGGAAGATGAGGTACGGATGGAAGTTGTTGAAGCAAAGAAGAGAGCATGGCTAGATTTACTAGCAACCAAAGCTGGTACTTTTGGCGGTATGAGTGATGAGATTGAAAGAAAAAAAGGCAGACTTTAGACGTATATATAAGAGAGTAAAAGAAGTTATTGAAAGGAAAAAGCAAAAAAGAAAGGATAAGAATGATAGAAGGATATCTGATAACTTCCAGGCAAATATTAGAATGTTCTGGAAACTCGTAAGAACTGCCAGGGGAAATTCAAAACAGCCTAGAATGAATGCTATACGAGACGAAAATGGCTGTATGCCGAATGATGAAGCTTCGAATTCAAAAAAATGGAAGGAATACTTTGAAAGCGTGTTTATGAGTGAAGAGTCGTCTGAATTAAGTGAAATATAAACTACAAAAGAAGTGGAGAGAGGTAGGAGATAAGTGTAGATGAAATAATGAAAGCAATGAAAAGGATGAAAGCAGGTAAAGCAGCCGGATATGATAGATTATCTCTCGAAATGCTAAGGGCTGGAGAGGGAGTGGTGGCAGGCCTGCTGTACACCTTGTTTAATTTATGTTGGGAACTGAAGCGGGTACCGGAAGACTGGCGCAAAGCCGTTATAGTTCCAATGTATAAGGTAAAAGGGCCACAGCAGGACTGTAAAAACTACCATGGTATCAGCTTGCTTAGTATTGTGGATAAACGGTATTCTAAGGTGTTAATTGAAAGAGTTATGGAAGAAACTAATGGAAAAATTTGGGATGTGCAAGCTGGACTTAGAAAGGGGATGGGGTGTACGGATCAAGTCTATTCCATGCGCATGATTACGGAGAAGTTTTTGGCCAAAACCAGAAAGTTTTTGTTCGTTCATGGACTTGGAAAGGGCTTATGACAGAGTGGACAGGAATGTGTTATGGCAAACACTGAACTCATTTGGGTTGAGCGCTGGTTTGATACAGGCGTTAAGGTCTCTTTATAGGGACTCTAGTGCTTGTGTCAGGATCAACGGGGTCTACTTGGACTGGTTTAGCATCCAAAAAGGTGTCAGACAGGGCTGTGTAGCTTCCCCGTGGCTGTTTAACCTATTTATGGACAGTTGTTTGCAAACTTTGAAAGTTGAAGAATGTAGTCTGAGAATGAGTGAGTTAACCGTCAAATGCCTTTTATACGCCGATGATCAAGTCATATTTGAATCGTCGGCAGCCAAGTTGCAAATGATGATTACTTTAACGAACTGGTCATTAAAAGAAAGGGGTATGAAAGTGAACGCAAGTAAGACGAAAGTGATGGTTTTTGAAAGAGAAGAAAGTTAAACGTTATGTAAAATAAGAATAGAAGGGGAGTTGATTGAGCAAGTGAATGAGTTTGTATATTTGGGATATTTATTTAGCAGGGATGGTAGATATGATAAGGATATAGAACGACGAGTGAACGCAGGAAATAGAGTGAATGGGGCTCTACACGCTATTATGAAGAGTCAGAATGTGTCAAAAAAGGCACGTTTGGCAATTCATAATGCTGTGTTAGTCCCTACTTTAATGTATGGTAGCGAAAGTTGGGTCTGGCAGAAGAAGCATGAGAGTAGAATAAATGCTGTAGAAATGCGGTCATTAAGGGGTATGCTAGGGCTGAATCTGAATGACAGGGTGAGAAATAGTGTGATAAGAGAAAATTGTGGTTTGCAAGTTGACGTTGTTACCAGGATTAAGAAAGGAATGTTTCGGTGGTTTGGTCATGTAGAAAGAATGAACGAGGAAAGAGTGACAAAGCTCAATAAGCTAAATTCTCGGTCAGGCCAAAATAAGTTCTTGAGTTTTTCTGTAAAGAAATTCTCAGTAGCAACCCCGTATCAGGAAATTGGCGATGTTTTACCCCCGTGCCTCGGGAAGCACGTAAAGCCGGGGGTCCTGCGCCTGATCTCGTTCCGGTCGTGTATGATTACCGTCCCATCGGAATATGAGAGTGAGGGAATAGAGAGTGCTCAGTGCTTGCGCAAACACTCGGACACTATAATCATGTCCTGTGCAGATGGCTAGATAGATAGATAGCACTTTATTGTACGCCAAAAAATAACATAAATATTAAAAAAAAGAAGAAATAGAAATGTGGTACAATGGCGGTCTTATCGCTAAGAGCGATCTCTTCCAGACAACCTTTGGATGCACGGGATTGCAAGAAAACATTAAAAACATGTGTGTGGTTTGACGACAGAAATAACATTATTTTTATTAAAGCCATAAAATAGAAATATAGGATGGATATATAAGTACATAGATAAGATAAATACATACATACATATTAATATATATGTGTATATATATATATATGTATATATATATATATATATATATATATATACATTATGTTATATGTAATATATAACTATAACATATAACATAAATGTGCCATACATATAAACAAATATTGTAACTAGATAAAGGTAGAATAATTATATATAAATGAACTTGATAGAATCAAAGTTGAAAAAAGTAATCATGTACATGTTTCTTAAAAACCGTTAGGGATTGAGCGCGTCTTGCTGATAACGGCAAGTCATTCCATAATCGGACAGCTTGTATTGTGAATGATCTGTCCAAAAATTTGGTAGTGTGAGCTGGCATTTTTAATATCAAATTTTCTGATGATCTCAAATGTGAGTCATGGAGGAATTCAAACCGATTTTTTAGGTAAGAAGGATAGAAAGGATTAAAAAGAATATTATAAAGAAGCGAGAGAATATGAGCATTCCGGCGAAGACGGATTGGCAACAACTTAAGCCTTTTATGAAAATCTGACACATGATCATATTTACGCAAACCAAATATGAATCTTATACAAAAAAATTGAAGTCGCTCAAGTTTTTAAGTTGCATTTCAGTGAGATCAAGATAGCTGACATCTGCATAATCGAGGATTGCGGAAGCAGAAGAGTTTGCGCAAGCGCAATCTTAGTGCCAGTTGGTAAAAAGTTTCGTAGTCTTCTCAAAGAAGAGCAGTTGCAAAAAGTTTACGACTAACTTTGTTATTATTTTTATTATTATTAGCGGCTTAATATGTCTGAGACATTCCTTACAAAATTAATTCGACGTAGCAGATGGCTTCAACTATTGGCAGTTCATCGGATCCAGGGCCAATGCAGCCGCTAGGAAACTAAGTGTCTTTGCAAGGTTACGGCAATACTTCACGCTAGGGTATTTTGTTACATCGTCGTGCATAGGAGTATTGCTGTTACATATTGGCTGGTGCTGCAAAATGCGGACATATGGAAAGACTTATTGCATGATTGGTTGAAATCATTCTTGTCAGCCTCGAGCAAAGGCGCAGAGTAGCCAGCCTCTCTGTTATTCTATAGGATGTATTTCGAAGAGTATGCCTTAACTCCTACCTCCCCTTTGCGCCATCGAATAACCTGGTAGTCGGCGGTCTTTGCACATTTGTTGTCGATATTTCACGCTATAGAACTAACCGGATTGTATCGTCTATCATAATGTGTACAGTAAAAGAGGGGAATAATCTGCTGGCGTCTGTATTTCCGTCCGAATACAATCTGCGCGTTTTAACTTTTAAGGCAAGCATGAATAGGTTTTCTTACACTAAGACAGTGCGATTTACTATCTAGGGCTTCATCATCAAATACCACCAGGAATTTTATGGAATTGTAGTCAATCACTGGCTTGTAATAAGTAAAGGAAAATACTCCGATTCCTACCAAGGATTATTCGCAGCGAGGAAAATAAAAGCATCTTAATTTTATTAGGAAAAGCGAATGAACCAAATGCTTTGAATACTGTTACTTATAAAATTATTAAAGTTTCACATAAATTATGAACCGCCTAAATAATGAAAACCTGACATAAGTGTCATTTTTTATTTATTCTAGATTTTGTTTCAGAATCTAGAAATAGAATACAATTTTTTTTATTTAATATAAATTATATATTGTAAGAAACTCTTCCACTTCTGTGATAGAAATTATTCTCAAAATTATTTAAATAAAAACTTTAAATAATAACTTTTTCATGTGTGTTACCTCATAACTTTTTTCTGGGTGAATCGATTTCGATGATTCTTTTTTTATTTGAAAGGTGGTGCTTCTCATGTAGTTCCATATAAATTTGATCAAGGTCTGACCAATTTTTTTGAGTTATTCTTAATAATTTATATTGAAGTCGGTTGTACAAAATTTTTAATTTTAAATTATTATAATTTTCTGACACAACACCGATTGACCGTAGTTACTATATAACAAAACCTGAAATTCAATACGGTAAATAAATATTCCGTGTTTCACACGACACTAAAAGTTTCCACTACGTTAAATGTTTTGCAATCATTGTGTTTAGTTTGGAACAGTTAGTACAGGGACAGTGTCCCCGCTGTACGTGCCGGCGCGTGACGCTACGTGACTTGTTTCCATTGTAGGTGCTGCACCGAATATTGGGAAGAATAATTTATAAAAGTTGTACGTGGGTCCAATGTATCATTTCAGGTTCACGTCACATCATATCAACTGCGTTTTCCACTGTTGGACACAGGAATTTCCTAGTATTTTTTTTAACAAAAGTAAAGCGACAAACGAGTACATAATCCACCTTTTGGCATGTGAATTTTATGGCCTACAATCTAAGTTCAATTAACAATCAAAAATCCTATGCGTTACATAAATCAAGGACTGAGATAAAATGCCTCGTTACCTATAAAAGAGAAGACGTTTCTAATTAGCCGTTAATATTGCGCGAGCAGCTATTAAACGAACTACATTCTTCACACTTTGGCGTGGTAAAAACAAAAGAGCAGGCCAGAGCCCGGATGTGGTGGCCACATATAGATAAGCATATTGAGAAAAAAATAGGGTCCTATGTTCAGTGTGTAATAAGTTTCGATGCGCACCTCCGCGCACACCTATTGCTTCCTGGCCCTACCCGGCACAGGTATGGGATCGTTTGCATATAGATATTTTTTCGTTATATGGTAGGAGCTTTCTAATTGCAGTCGACGCATATTCTAAGTGGGTAGAATGCTACCAACTTACTAGTACAAATAGTGAGGCTATTATTACTAAGCTATGTGAGATATTTAGTCGGTTTGGATTAGTAAAAACCTTAGTATCGGATAATGCTTCAAATTTTTGTTCTGATGAAATAAATTATTTTTTTGTTTCTAATGAAATACAACATTTGACTATCGCGTCTTATCACCCCCAATCAAATGGACAAGCAGAAAATAGCGTTAAAACTATAAAAAGAGGAATCAAATTAATTATAGAGGAAAATGGATTAAATAATCAAATTATTTTTAAAAAAAAATATTTGATTATAGGAACAGTCGACATTGCACTACCGGTTTTTCCCCAGCTCAGTTAATGTTACGGCGCTCCTTGCGGTGTCGGCTCGACCTGTTATCAGTCACTACTGAATCATTACCGTTGTCATCGACATCCGCCGTTAAAAAAATGTTTTGTCTCAACAGATCCCTCAATGTAAGCTGTATAAGGGCCGTCGTACAACTTTTTTTGCTATTGGCGATAAAGTATTAGTTAAAGTGTTTTTATAATAATATTCCAAGCATGTGTGGAAACTTGGAAGAATAGTTAAGAAAGTTGGTTCTAGAATGTATGTAGTAAAAATTGAAAAATCATGTAAAAGTTTAAAAAACATATTGATCATCTAATAGCTTATAAAAGAAATTGTACATTGCAAGATGACTTAAAAACGGATATCTCTTGTACCGATAATGACGTCATAAATTATTATACATCTTCAGGAACTGCTCTGGATACAGCGAAAGAACAAAATGTTCAAAATAACTTACAATGTACTCATTCTATGAACAATTCTTTAAGTAGCATTCCATTGCCCTCGAAATTTGAACTAGGGGAGGAGAGGACCGTTAGCGTTGAGCCGAGTGATACGGTTAGTACGGCTGATAATGTCTTGACAGACTCAGCTCTTCCAGAATCTGTTTCTGTACAGGCTATGCCCAACCAGGCTGTCACAGAGCATTCAAAATGTGTCTGTTCTACTAGAAATAAGAAACCTATTTATAAAATTTAGTTTACATTTTATGACATGTATAATTCTTTACTATTGGTGGAGGGAACTGTGGTGTTTTTAAAGAGTGAAAATATAATAATATGAGCGGGTAGGGAAAGAATTGTCAGTCTGCATTGAGCGACTACACTGCAGGCAGTTTACGTAATCCGTATTTTATTGTAAATTTATTCCTAAACAGTACAATTATATATGTCTCTACCTGTCTCTTTCTATAGTCATTAGGTGAAAATAACGAACAACTTTAAGCATTATTAAAATGATGTCGATTTTTATAGTAAGGCCGTGAGTTATTTGTTAACTATAACTACATTTTCCTGCAAGTATATCAGTCTGCGAATTCAGACTGTCCTGCAAGTATATCAGTCTGCGAATTCAGACTGTGAACAAAAACAGTAATCACTGTGCGAGGCGCAACAATAAGTTTTGTTGTCACGTAAACCATTGAAAGTTTTCAAAGTAAAGAACGAAGTTTGTATATAGGGACACACATATTCAAACAGAAAACATGTTTTTATAAGGGTTTTATAACTTCTTTAAAAATTCATAAAATCAATCACCGTGTAATAAATTTTGTATAGTGGCTCTTGAAAAGGCGATCCCTGAAGACTAAGGTGGAATGAATCGTTACCTAAAAGGTCTTTAGTTCAAAAAAAAAGGGGTCTTTAGTTTTCTATGCTCATTATACGTAACACAGTGCGTTATGATGCTACTTTACTCTGGTATTCTGTGTGATCGTTGTCCTTCCCCGATTGAGCCGAACCAAACTAAACTAAAACTAAAGGCCGCAGGTTTGAATACCGCACGCAACAAGCATTTGTATGGCCTATGAATAATTGTTCCGGGTCTGGATATAGGTGTAAATCCTAGTGTGGAGGTAACGTGTTTTTTTAAATAAAAAAAAAGAAATGAAAGAAAGCTAACCTAAAGGCTGTACGTCTAAAAGGACTGGCAGTATGCTTTAAAAAAGCGTTAACATTACCGGCCTAGCGCATCGTGCAAACCTGCGAGCATATTGCAGCGGACAACCAGCATACTACGCTACCATCTATGCTTATGTTATCCTTCGAATCCTCCAAGATCCAGTAACCAAAATACTTGCAACTCTGCAACAGTCTGAAGGCGACTCACTCAGGCTTTTTTTTAAATAAGAGGGAAAAACGGGCATGAGTCTCATCTGATAGTAAGTGACTACCGTCGCTTTGAACAACTGCATCACCAGGGAAATTTTAGGTGCGTTGCAGTGATATCTTAAAGTATCCGACTTAAAATGCATCCACTCACTCTTACCCCTGTTTTGTTTTGCCCACGAGCATACGATTCGCAAATGTAAAGAAGCCTCCGGAGGGCGCCGAAAGATAGGCTTAGCAACAATATATGGTATAATGTGGCTTTCCTTCAAGGATGCCATTCAGAAATGGACTTGTGAAGAGCTGTAATGATGATGATCGACCATTACCCAATCTCATTCTATGGGTATCGAAAGCTTTTTCGACCGTCGTATGCCCGATTCCTATACTTACGGCACGTTTCGTTCAGCAAATTAGAACAGTTATTTAATACTTAAAACCTTAAAAAATATTTAAAAAAAGGAGTTTTCATGGATGATAGATATATTTTTTTTCTTTTTTTTAGAATAAGGGTGTCAAACGAGCACACAGTCCACCGGATGGTAAGTGGATGCTGTGGCCCATATACATCTACATCTATCCTCAATTAAGAATCAAAATGCAGATGCGATACCCCCTGAAGACTAAAATGGAATGCCTCGTTTCCAGTAAAAAGGGCCACAAGTTCTCTGAACTCATCATATGAAACACAGCAGCGTTAAGCTGCTATTTTACGCTGGTATTCTGTAAGATACCCCCGTGTAGTGCTAAGAATCTCCGGTTTAGGTTCGGTTGCCACCTACGACGACTCGACCTGGCAACTTATGACGCACGCACCCTGAGGACTGACGAGAAGATCCTGGAGCTGGAAGAAGAGATAGACAAGTTGCGCTGGCATATTATAGGATAATCCAAGGTCCGAAGAGAGGGGGAGGACACGGTAATCTTCGAATCCGGCAACTTGTTCTATCACCGGGAGGGCGACCATCTGTCCCAAGGAGGTATCGGATTTATCGTCCACAAGTCTCTCGTTAACAACGTTGTAAAGATTGGGAGTGTGTCGACGCTGAAGGTCATACAGGTTTACGCACCAAACTGAGCACATCCCGATGAGGAGATGGGGGAAATGTATGAGGATATCTCTAGAGCCATGCATTCCTCCAAAACCCACTATACGGTGTTAATAGGATACTTCAACGCATAACTGGGCACAAGAGAGAACGGTGAGCTGAAAGTAGGGAAATTCGGATTAGGGCAATGGAACCCAAGGGGCCGACTTCATGGAGAAAGAGGGACTCTTTATGATTAACTCTTTCTTCCAGAAGCCGCCCCACAGGAAGTGAACCTGGTCGACGGTTCGACAAAATGAGATTGATTTCATTATGACGACTAGACGGCAACTGTTCAGTGATGTCTCAGTGATCGCGAGGGTGAAAACTGTTAGCGATCACTGAATGGTGAGAGGCAAACTGAACCTAAACGTTAAATTGGAGAGTAGTGTTGCCCAAAATCGGTCTTGGTCTTGTTCTTGCATTTTTGCAAGACCAAGACCAAGACCGCCTAATTTTAGCAAGACCAAGACCAAGACTGACCGTGCAAGATTTGAGCAAGAACAAGACTAAGCCTGCGAGACTCTTGCGTCTTGCAGTTAGGACTGAGTGTCGTTTCAGGGAGTATAGGAGTTCGGGTATACGCAAAAATATATTAAAAAATTTGGAAAATTGGACTTATGCGCATTACGAACAATACCATAAACATACATAGCGAATGAAAATATCCATTAAAAGAAAAAAGAGTGCATCCCTAGTTTTGACCATCGGCACTTTGATAGTGCGCGGCGTCTTGTTGTCGGCATCATCAAAGGTCGGATACTGACCTGTCAAAGAAATTTTGCAGCTATTCGGAAGTACAAGGTCAAGATACACGCGCCGGCGGCTTCTATTGATATCGCATACAATCGTCGCTGCCGCGCCGCACGCACAACATTTGACACTGTTTGATTGCCGCCACAGAGTACATGTTCCAAAGAATAAAATAAGTTTCCGGGTGCTCAGAATGGAAACGAATACATTATGCTGATCTCGCAAGGAATATTGTAATTAGATAATGGTAAGGAGAGGTAGATATCATAATTTATTCTAGTAGGTAATTATTATAATATTAACTATATGGGTTTATAATAATTACTTACTATTATAATTATATCAAATCTCGATTTTTGGAAGCGTGTGTTTGACAAATATTGATAAATATTGTAGACACTTTTAACACACTTGAAACATACAAATTTTCTAAAATGCTAATCGAATAATATAAAAGCGTGCATATAAAATAAGCGTGCAATAAGATCTATGTACTGCTTAGGAGCCCGAGTATCTCTGAGAGAACTGTTTAAAGAAATTGATATCTTGACTGTTGCATCACAATATATTTTTGCAAATATCATGAATGTACGACAAAATATTCACTTGCATGTAAAGAATAGAGATTTGCACAATTTTAATAGTAGATATAAAAATAAAATCACATTACCTGCTTTCCGGTTACACAAAGTATACAATTCGTTCTTGGGTAGCGGTATACGGTACAAGATTCCAAAAGAAATGTTAGATCTCTCACCTTTTCAATTTAAGTCGCACATTAAAGCTTGTTTAACCAAAAAAGCATATTATTCTGTAAATGATTATCTTAATGACAAAAATGCTTGGAATTGACCTCTCGTACTACACAGGACTAACTAGAAATTTCTATACCGATTTGGTATCTACATATACATTTGACATTTTATGTTTGAGTTATCGCGTTACATAATTATAGTACTATTATAAAAATATTTTGTTGGAAGTAAAGACTTTAGAAATGAGTTGGAGGGCGGCTCAAACTTTAGGCGTAGTCAGTTTGAATAGCCTATCATGTAGAGGATGCCATGGTTGAATAGGGGCAAAAAGTTGCCAAAAACCAAAAAATTAAAAATTCTTATTTCGGCTATAACTCCGCCTCCTATGGAGGTTCTTACACAGTCTTTACTTCCCGCATCCCACTAGTTTGATAAGAGCAACTACTAAGTTTCTTACTTTCTTCCATGATTCTTCTCAGTAGAATCAGCACCCCTAAACCTGGAAAAGAAAAAATTGGGGATAACAGTGATTATATGACTATTCGGAGGTGTATATTTAATGCCTACGTGAATAAAAAATATTTGAATTTTGAATTTCGAATGAGTGAAGTCATATTCGCGCATTTTGTGTTTTAAAATCACACACTTCCAAAAATTGATTAGCAGTGTCGGTTTATTAACTTCTATCGTACTCTAGTAGTTAGTATCTAGATAAATGGGTCGTTCTACTTTTCTACCGACAATGGCGTGTCCCCTCAGGAAAAAAAAATCACTATTCGTCCAAAATTACAGTTTCTCAAATTTTATTTTCACAGGATTTTTTTGAACCATATAGTCATTATAATAATACTAAAATCCCGTTTTTATTGTTTTTGCTTTTTACAAAATCATTGTGACATAGTATTCGAAATGTGTGACAGAGGTGTTTTACATACAAATAAAATGTGTCTCTTTGCGCCGCCTAATGTTACAAAATGATCTCGCTTAAAAAAATCATATGGAACAATTTAATATAAAATTATTTATTGAACTACAATATTATCATTGAATTAATGAGAATACAATAAACGTAAAGGTTCATACTATTAAACAAAAATATTTTATAGTTGGGTCCCGCTGTATATGTTTTTTTGATATCTTCCGTCACGCATTTCGCAAAATAAAAACGCGCCTTAGCTGTTTGACCTTCAACACTAAGCAACAGTACGGTTTCCTCTCCTTGGCCTCACGCCTGAGGCCCCACCGGCAACGAGCCGAGTTAGTCGCCCGCAGGTAGTGAATAGAGGTGCGTGTGTTTATTCGGCGACCGCACTGTCACGTAAGTTACTACTTTGAAATCTTATTGTAATTCCATTTATATATGTATTATTATTTCCCAGTAAACTGTCATATTCACCCACTTTTACGATCAATTCGTAATTTTGTGAACGCTGAAATCCTCGAACACTGTTTTTTTACACCTTTGTCACGAGGCAACTCTGTCACAAAAAAACTGTGACGGAGTGGCATAACTCGTGACGGAGTGGTAATTTTTGTCTGGAACTTTGCCTTGATTGATTTTCACAATAGTTAATTAATATTTTTGTGTTCTATATATTACATTATCAATTATTTTATTCATTTAAGGTATTATTATCGGGGTAATTAAAAAATGGCGTTATCTGCGGCGGAAGGCAGCGACGTTGTCGTGAAAAAGGAAACAAGACCACGAAAAGTTGCTGCAAAGTGACAAGAAAAGACTTAGAAAGATATCATGCTCAAAAAGCTAGTCAAAGATATGACACCAAGAGAACACAGACAAATGAAAAGAAATGGCAAGTTAGAAACAAGAAGAGAAGAGAACAACAGAAAGCTTTGTAGAACGTTCTAATAAATACTCCGTCTTCCACACCTGTTCCTTCAAGCCCCAGGTTACTTCCTTTAAGTCCAAGATCTCGTTCACTAACTCCAACCTCATCCGCTGCTAGAGCAAGGGGAAGAGAAAAAGTTACTGAAACCGAAATTGCTTTACATATTGACTATAGTGAAAACTACGCCTGTAAGTACCACGAAGAAAGCCGTCTGTAGACAACATCCACCCATTATTAATAAAAAATCGTACACATATGTTAGTAAAAGTACCCAGTAAAAACAAAGTCGAGTACACCTACTTAGGAGTTGCAAAAAGTTGTGTGGATGAAGATGGAGATGTTCAGGTGATGTTTTATAAAACTGTTGATGACACTGGAAAAATATTTAAATTAGTAAAATCAGATGTATCAGATGTGATGTTTGAAAACTTGATAAAAATAATTCCAAATCCTAAAGAAGTCAAAAGAGGAAGGCGTGTTTATTACGAATTTGATAAACCAATAGAAGTATTTGAAAAGTAGAATAAGAGAAAAGAGAAGATTAGTCTGATTTTACGTGTACCAAAGAATGGTTCTACCAAGAAATAATATATTATGTAGTATTAGAAGAGAAGCATTATGTTTTGTTATCGTTTTAAAAACTTTAAAAATGTTAAAGGATTAAGTTCAAATGTTGGCTTATTAATATCTACTACTCTGTCACAATTTTGTCACTTGTAATTAAACGTCAAAGTAGCATATGGTTCAGTTTATTGAAAACATATATACTAAAATAACATATTATATTATTACATATTTACCATACTAATACCTTGTATTAGCAGAATTTCAGCTATGTTTATTTCAATTTTTTGCAAAATATTTCAAAGTTTGTTGTCTTAACGATCAAAAATGTGACAGAGTGGTATTAAATGTTATTTTTTATATATTTGTAATAAGAATTCCGATAAATCGAGTTAGATAATAATAAATGCTTGTGTTCTAGTTAAGCAAAGTTAAAAAAAAAGCGGAAAATTTGATTTTACATAATAACTAATAAATATTTTTTTTTTGACTGAGGTGTTTATTTTTCCTTACTATTCCGATAAAACTTAAAATAAATAAAAGGTATAAAATAAAACTTCGATGCATTATACGTTTCTAAAATCTTCGATAACTGGACAATTATTCAAAAATACATTTTATAAAAGAAATACACTTTTATTTTTTCTTGAAATCTAAAAATTTATCACTCAGATTGTCGGTAGAAAAGTAGAACGCCCCAAATACAGCAAGTAACGTACATAGGCAAATTTAATTTAATTAACGTAGATTAATTGCATCACAAGAAGAGCATAATATATACAATTTTATTTACATATTTACATTTCATTGTTACGTAGGCACACTATACCTATCCGGAAACGCATCTGTTTTATTAATCTTCCAAAGAATCATTGTTTTTATCAAAGGATACCGAACATTCCTTTTTAATTTAATTTGTATTGTATTTTATTTTTTATTTAAATAAATGGTCAATTGTATAACTCTTTTATTCCATTTTATATAAGATGAGGGTCTATCAATCACTTTCTAGACAGATAATGTTATTTAAAATACAGTCAAGATAATATCATTAATTTGTTTTTTATATGTTTTAACCATGTTTTAGCACATGTCTATTTCATGTCTGTTTCTTAACAAACGTTTACATTTAATAAGCTTATTAAATGTAAAGTTTGTTTGTTAAGAAACAGTCTGACTCCCGTGGCCGCGGGACACGGTAGATAGCTCAGTTGGTTAGAGCATCGGCATGGATCGCTTAGGTCGTGGGTTCAAACCCCACCCGGTGTCAGTTGATTTTTCGAATTTCTCATTAAATGTTTAGACATTTATTAATTTGGTTGGTCTTTACTATGGCTATGTTAATTCCAGCTCAAAATGTACCTACTCTGTTAAGTTGTTCTAAGATCTAAAGTAACGTTTAATAAATAGCAATAGGCTAATAGGTAATTGCGAGACTTGCGAGACTCTTGCTGCAAGACCAAGACCAAGACAAAGACTGGCGGCGCAATACTAAGACCAAGACCAAGACCAGGTGTATTTGCGCAAGACCAAGACCAAGACTGGCTAAGTCTCGTCTTGTTATTGCATTTGGACAATACTATTGGAGGTGTCGTCAAATGAAGTGAAAGCTCCGTTCCCCTCGTGCTCTAATCAAAAGTGCCGAAACCTTTCAGTTCGAGTTAAAAAATCGTTTTCAGTGCCTAGAAGATTGCAATGTAGTGGACGATATGAATTACAAGCTCGTGGAAACTGTTCATGCGGTCGGAGCTAAGTTTTGCAAGACCCGCCGCAGAAGAACACAAAAACTCTCCAATCACACTCTTAATCTCATGGCTGTTAGACGGGAAATGAAGCTGCAGTCTTCAGCAGATTTGACAGCAGTAGTCCAGATCCGCAGTAGAATCAGAGTAACCAACATAGCCTAAAGAATTAGTATGCTGAAGTGGCAATGGGCCGACCATATAGCTCGAAGAACCGACAACCAATGGGGAAGAAAGTTTCTCGAGTGACAGCCTCGTACCGGCAAGCGAAGTGTAGGGTGTCCCCCCACTAGATGGAGTGACGACCTGGTAAGACATGCAGGAAGTCAATGGATGCAGGTGGATCAAGACCGTGCTTTGTGGCATTCCTTGGAAGAGGCCTTTGTTCAGCAGTGGACTAGTGAAGGGCTGTAATGATGATGATGATTCTGTAATAGCGTGGAAGACCACGGGTAGGAACCCCGGTTGAGCCAAACCATTCGTGCTGCAACCATGATATACCTGCCCGGGTGGCTCTACCACATATAAAATAATAAAAATTATTACTGCAAAACGGTTCGTAAAAGGAAACGAAGCGTTTTTAAATATAGAAACCTAGCATTAGAGAAATGCGGGAATATATACACGATGGATGGTGTGATAAAACAAGAGTCAAATAAAAATACCGACAGCGTGAAACACCTAGATATGACGCGTCCAGCATAGTGATTTTCAATTCCCCGTTCAAGGCGGGAAACTTACAACAAATTCTAATTCGGTTTTAGTTTTTGTTTTATTTTATATCTTATTTCAATGATATATACTTGATAAAGGGATGTTATGAATGTTCATTGTATTCTTAAATTTCCACTTGATTTTCGGTGGTACAATAAACTCCAGTGATATATGCAATAATCTCCATTGTCATTACTATTGCAGGCCTTTACAAGTCCACAGCTGAACAAAGGCATGGTCCTGAGCCACCATGCATCCATCGACTTCCTGCATGTCTTACCAAGCACAAAGCATGGTCCTGAGCCACCATGCATCCATCGACTTCCTGCATGTCTTACCAGGTAATCACTCTATCTTGTAATGGACAACCCTAAACTCAACTTACCGGTACGAGGCTGCAACTCGAGAAGTTTTTTACCCATCGGTTATCTTTTCTACAAGCTTTCTGACTTACCCAATAATACCACAGCTTATTGTTTCCATATGGTTGGTAAATTTTAAAATATTCATACAAGCCTCCGTGGCGCAATCGGCTAGCGCGTTCGGCTGTTAACCGAAAGGTTGGTGGTTCAAGCCCACCCGGGGGCGACGTTTTTATTGCATAAAATAAACAGTATGCTGTGTTTCGTATGGTGAGTGTAAAAACTTGAGACCCTTTTTACTGGAGACGAGGCCTTCTATCTTAGTCCTCAGGGGTAACAAAGCATCTGCAATTTGATTTTTAATCGAGGATAAATGTAAATGTCTATGGGCCACAGCATCCATCATCCATCAGGTGGACCGTGTGCTCGTATGTCACCCTTATTCTTTTAGCAAAAGTATTCCCATTTCAAAATGATGACAAATATTTTTTTATTAAAATAAACTAATATCAAAGGTCAATAAATTGTGTGCAACATTGAAGATTTCAACCAGCCAGTCGTAATTTGATCAAATACACCCAGCACTGTCAATGTACGCTCGAACGCTGCTGGACAAATGATGTGCAGTTTATCAAATAAAGGTTTTTCAAGAACAGTTAGGAAAAGAACAATTTGGTTATCACAATTTCACATTTGCACCACTAAAAATAAAAAATAAGAAAATTAAAGTTGTCCGATAGTTTGGTTCTATTTTTAAGGTCAATATATGACATAATACTTAGGTATGACGAGTGAAAAAAGAAACCTAATATAGAACATTAATAATTAAAGGCAGCAAGTTGGGAGCCCCTTTGAAACAAATCGCAGACCGAAAAAATAATTTTCAGTTGATTAAGTACCGATGTTTGTGCCTCGCCGTATAATAAATTCTGAAGACAAATGCTTTTTTGCGGTAAAAAACAGATTTGTATGTTTCGTATTAATTGAATGAATGCTGATAAATGATGTACCCAAAGATTTTTATTTGAAACTAGAGTGATAAAATGCTATAATGGACATTCTTTAAAAAAATCTAATCATACACTAAATTTTTTATGCTTGACCACACAAAGCTGACATTTAAAAACAACTTTAATAAAGTAAAGAGTGTAGTGGCGGTGTAAGAACATACACTAACCCATATCCTCCCGTGGCTGTAATTAACGTTACGCAGGGAAACTAAAACAGAAGATGGGCAGCAGCATCTTCCCGATAACGAGTCAAAATAGTAAAAAAAATATTGCCAACCTGCTTGCCAAGCGTGCCAACTATGGCAAAATCTTCACTATGAGGCAATCTATTGGAAAAACTTATATTCAGCAGTTGACTTATATAGGCTGTAGTATGAAGTGTGACATAAATACAGGAGAAAATCCTAGTGTGGAGGTAACGTTTTTTTTAAATAAAAGAAATAAAATGATTAAAAAAAAATTTTGCGAGGCCTGTATCGCCGCGGCTAAGGATGCTTGCATAAAGACACAGCCGGTACAGATCGGTACCGATCGATACGGGTAAAATATATGCGTGGTTTCTATTTTCTTTTCTAAACAAGTTGACACTTGTCCAATTGATCTTGTCTCCTAATTTGAAATCTTTAATAGAGGACAAGGTAATATGGCGCGTATTCGACATTCCCTCTGCTTGTTGAGGTTAAAGAGTTTAAAAATCCCGTTGAGATGACGGGCGATGTGAAAGAGTCAAATTATGTTACATTGCGTATTTACGTTGCTTTCTTTATCAATAAACGTCGATAACGATACCATAACAGCACTTTATTGAAAACAATATGATATCCTCTATTTTTATCCTATGTCCTATATTTATTTCTTATCAAATCCTCTTAAACATAAATCAGGAGCTGGCAACCCTAGTACCGACAGGGTCTCAGCGCATAAGAAAACACGGAGATATTTTACCCGTATCGGTTGGTACCGGTCTTAATCGATTAGTGCACACTGGTAACATGCTTCTTTATGCATGCACCCAAAAGACTTCTTTCGTAACAAAGACCCGTATTGTTATAATACAAAAGCTTCCTCGTTACAAAAAGTTGTTATAAATTATTTAAAAACAATTATGCGAAATGAATTATAGAAATGAATGATGGTAAAGAATTTGACAGCAAATGTCAAATTTCGCAAAGTAAAGGCTGTAGGGCTGCGGCTAAGGGACTTTTTTCGTTAGACTCTTATTAAGCCATCGTTTAAACTCAAGAATATCAACAAACCACATTTGTAATAAAACGGTTTATCGTGTTTTAGAAAAACACGAAGGCAGTGGGACGTGTAAACATCTTACACAAATAAATTGGACAACAAACATAACGCATATCTTGATGATATAAAATACCTTAGTAGTTTTTCTCGGAGTCGAATAGAGTCATGTGCAGTATTAATGCACCGAAGCCGGCTGCCGGTAGAGAGGGAGCACATGACATTTACTCTATAAAAAAGCCTGATAAGTAACTACACGACCTGGGATTAATCCCCGCCTCGAATGAAATTGTTAATTAAAATTTTTATTGCTGATTTGCCACGTATTGTTCGGTGAAGGAAAACCTTTTTAAAAATATTTCTATGAAATTTAAAAAAAATTAAATATTTCCTTTTTTAGAATAACCTGATCAATACCTTTCCTGTTCACGGCGTGAACCTTCAAGAATATTACATTCCTTTGTATAAGTATGAATAAACCAATGGTAAGTGGATGCTGTGACCCATAGACATTTACATCCGTCCTCGATTAAGAGCCTAAATACAAATGCGTTGTCACCTCTGAAGATTAAGATAGAATGCTTCATTACCAGTAAAAACGGTCTCCACTTCTCTACTCTCACCATACGAAACACAACAGCATTATAAAAATTAATTGAAATAAATAAATTAAGTGAGAGCGTGGTCCTTCGCCGGTAGAGCAGACCCATTCGTGCTAAAAGCACAAAATATCTGCAGCATGGCTCTACCGCGTATAAACAACGGGGATAGCCATCTGCGCAGGAGAATTATAGTATACGAGCGTGAGCGCAAGCACAGGCGCTATCTCATAGTTCGGTGGGCCGGATTTTTTCAAAGATCTATTCTGTGTGTACCTATTACCTGTATTCACAAATAAAAATAAATTTGAATTTGAATTTGATCAAGCCAAGTCATGATCATTTTTTGGCATAACTTATGGCAAAAAAAGTCGTTTTTACCACATTTTTAAGTACTCGCTTTCGAGTATGTCTGTTCGGGTCGAATTTAGTCATCATCATCATCATCATTACAGCCCTTCACAAGTCCACTGCTGAACATAGACCTCCCCCAAGGAATGCCACAAAGCACGGTCCCGAGCCACCTGCATCCATTGACTTCCTGCATATCTTACCAGGTCGTCACTCCATCTAGTGGTACGAGGCTGCCACTCGAGAAACTTTCTTCCCCATCAGTTGTCGGTTCTTCGAGCTATATGGCCGGTCCATTGCCACTTCAGCATACTAATACTTTGGGCTATGTCGGTCACTCTGGTTCTACTGCGGATATCCTCGTTTTTAAGTTTATCACGCAGAGAGATGCCGAGCATAACCCTCTCCATAGCTCGCTGAGCGAATTTGAGCTTCCTCATACGGCCAGCAGTGAAGGACCACGTCTCAGATACATAGGTCATCACTGGCAACACGCACTGGTTGTATAATCTAGTTTTAAGGTTTTGAGGTATGTCTGACGAGAAGATGTGTCGTAATCTCCCGAACGCTTTCCAGCCGAGTTGAATCCGTCGATTGACCTCTCGGTCAAAGTTGGACTTACGTAGTAGGACTAGTTGTCCCAGGTAAACATATTCGTCAACAACTTCGAGCTTAGTGCTCCCAACAACTACCGGCATAGGTGTGATATGGACGTTAAACATGATTTTTGTTTTGTCCATGTTCATCTTAAGACCTATCCGTTGAGAGACACTATTGAGGTCATTGAGCATAGTGCTTAGGTCCTACAGCGATTCTGCCATAAGGACTATATCGTCGGCAAATCGAAGGTGAGTGATGGCTTTTTTTATAGAATATGACAAACGAGCACACAGTCCACCTGATGGTAAGTGGTTGCTGTTGCACATAGACATCTACATCATCTTCGTTAGCGAATTTAAATGCAGATGCGTTGTCAGTCGTGAGGACTAAGATAGAATGCCTCTTTCCAGTAAAAGGTCTCCGGTTCTTACACTCACCATACGAAACACAGCAGCATTGCTGCTATTTTACGTTGGTATTGTACTCGCCATTGACGTTAATACCATATCTTTTCCAGTCTAGTAGCTTGAAAACGTCTTCCAATGCAGCGATGAAGAGTTTCGGGGATATGACGTCACCCTGTCTTACACCTCTCTGCAGTTGGATAGGTTTCGTACTCTGGTTCTGTACTCGGATAGCCATTGTAGCCCTAATGTACAAACACTTCAACACTTCGATATACCGATAGTCAACATGGCACCGCTGAACGAACTGCAGCACCGCCCAAATTTCGAAGGATTCAAAGGCTTTCTCATAGTCCACATACGCAAGACATGATGGCAAATTGTACAATTCTGTACCATTTTCCGAAGGGTATGTATGTGATCTATGGTGCTAAAGCCTTTTTGGAAACCGGCTTGTTCGGGAGGCTGGAAGTCGTCGAGTCTGCGTGCGAGACGATTCGTAATGACTCTCGAAAATAGCACGTAGACGCGGCCCTTAAGGGAAATCGGTCTGTAGTTTTTCAAGAGGGCGTTGTCGCCTTTCTTGAAGAACAAGACCACCGCACTTCTGCTCCACGCCTCCAGAGTAGTGCCACCATGGAGGACCGAATTAAGAAGCTTCTGAAGGACTTCAAGTACCGGTTTTCCACCCGCTTTCAAAAGCTCCGCTGTAATTCCATCCTTGCCGTTTTTAAGGTACTGGAGAGCCATTTTAATCTCGCTCAGACTGACGTCTGGGATATCGTCGGAATACTGTCGGATAAGACTTGCTCTTGGATCGTTACTCACACTTGCGTATGGCTCCAACAATGACGTGTACAGCTACCCATAGAACCTATCAATCTCACTCAAATTCTCAGTTGTCCCGGAAACGATACTGCCACATTCGGTCTTCAGCTTCGAGAGTTGGCTTTTTCTGGCAGAAATATCTCTGGCAATGACTTTGAAGCCCTGGTTTCGCTCGATCTATTCTTCAATACGAGCAGTATTAAAGTTGCGTAAGTCCAACCGCATGCACTTGGAAATATGTCTGTTCAGTTGCCTGTATGCTGTCAAATCTGCTGAAGACTGCAGATTCATTTCCCGTCTAACAGCCATGAGATTAAGAGTGTGGTCGGAGAGTTTTTGTGTTCTTCTGCGGCGGGTCTTGCAAAACTTAGCTCCGACTGCATGGACAGTTTCCACGAGCCTGTCATTCATATTGTCCACTACAATGCAATCTTCTAGGCACTAAAAAGGATTTTGAAACTCGAGCTGTAAAGTTTCGGGACTTTGGATTAGAGCACGAAGGGGACGGACCGTTGACTTCATTAGACGAGTCGAATTTAGTAATTGATTTTAAACATAGCACACAATCGGATGACTTGTTTATTTAAGTATAGTTTTTATACATATTTGTATAGTGTTGTTAACTTCAATAGTTTATGCCAAAATAGCTTAAATATTTATGTATTTCTCCATTGCAATTAAATAAATAAATTACCAGAACGAAAACCTCTGAGATATACAGAGAGTGAAATAGAGATTCGATCCTGAATGGGTGGAACAGTCTTCTCAACTTAGTTTTTGTGAATTGCCACGTGGTTGGATAAAATCAACACGCCCATGATTAAATAGCCTTATTTTTTCCACGTAACAATTGTTACTAACAAAACTATACGTAGTAATTTCTTATATTTACGCGAACACTTCACATTTAAATAAAATTAATTTTACGGATTTTATCGCGTATATTAACTTTTTTTATATTCCCGACGTTTTGAGCACTTAACAGCACCTATGGTCACGGGGGGACTGAGGTGTTTGACGTCCCAATGTCATAATTAACCACGGCTACCTCCAGATTAAAAATTATTAATTTTTGTTCCGATCTACGCAGTATGAACTTACAGTATCTTGAAGTCTTGAAGTTGTATGCTTAGGTTGGGATTTAATTTTATTAATTATAGGATCCCAAGCAGATAGTAGCACCTAGCCATCTTCTCTATTGAAATTAGGATGTTTTTTGATTTCAATAGCCTCGTGAATCATCCTTGGAAGAAATCGGTGTTCTTTAGCGAGGATTTGTGGCCTATCAAATCTATTGTAGTGACGGCGGTGATCCTGTATGTGTTCACAGTCTGTAGACTTCCCGGAGAGTCGATTCTTGATATCAGCTATGTCTTCTTTAATGCGGGTTTTATTGATCTTTTAATTTGTCTTATATAAGAGAGACCACATTCACAATCCAGCTTGTACACTCCTGCATCTTGTAGAGGGATATGACACTTGACGGATGGTAAAAATTTACTATATCTTTGAATTATATTTCTCTCGCGTAAAGAAACATAAAGCTGACTTGAAACACTGACGTTCTGGGAAGTCTGCAGTCTGTGAATATTTTCAAGATCCTCCCCGCCATTACATTAGATTTGATAGACCACAAATTCTTGCAAAAGAACACCGATTCCTACAAAGGATGATTCGCGAGGTTATTGAAATTAAAAAACATTCTAATTTCAATAGAGAAGATGGATGGATGCTGCCATTTGCTTGGGATTTTATAATTAATAAAATTAAATCCAAACCCAAGCATACCACTGCAAGACTTCAAGATACTATAAACTCATTCTGCGTAGATCGGACCAAAAATTAATATTAAAAAACTGAAAGTAGCCGGGCTAACTACGACATCGGGACGTCAAACACCTCAGTTCCCCCCGTGACTATAGGTGCTGTAAAGCACCCAAAACGTCGGGAATTAAAGAGTTATAATAAACGCTATAGAATCCGTAAAAATTAGTTTCATTTAAAACTATACGTAATATTGAGACCAATAGTATACGTAATATTTAGATCGTATTAATTCATTCGAAATCTGAAGTCAAAGGAAATTCCAGCCAGGAATACTTGAATAAGAAAGAAGTAATGTTTTCCTCTCGCCAGCATTCTCATCACGTTTCCATTTATTTCGTATTCAGAGTTCTTGTAATGGATTGAACTTATTCTGAATTCAGAATTTATATTTAGAGATTGCTTCATACTTTTATAAAGTTTATCCGGATATTCGTCTACATTGCTATTTACACTCTGTGAATTGTACAGCTTTCTCAGAAGATTCATTCTTATTCAGAAGATTTTATAAATTATTCTCTTCATGTATCGAATATGGGTGAAACAATACAGCACAAAGTCTACCTGATGGTAAGTGGATACTGTGAAAATGAGCACACAGTCCACCCTATGGTAAGTGGATATAATGGCCCATGGACATCTACATCTATCCTCGATTAAGAATCAAAATACAGATGCGTTGTCGCCCCTGTCCTCTGAGGATTAATATGAAATGCCTCATTTCTAGTAAAAAGGGTCTCCGATTCTCTACACTCACCATATGAAACACAGCAGCATTAAGCTGTTATTTCTCGCTGGTATTCTGCGAGAGTGTTATCCTTCCCCGGTCAAGCCGACCCATTCGTGCTAAAACGTATTATTTAAATATGTTTATGTTTTATGTATGTTACGTTATTATGAAATATTATCAACACTGTTACTAATTATTCATGAATAGTTAGTAACGGTTTAAATACTCTCTACTCACAGTTTGATTGCTCATGCTCGCTGGAAACGCCGCGCGGTAAGCTTCAGTGCGGTGTTTGAACGTAGTTTTAAATGGAAACACATTTCAATTATAAATTATTTTATCGTCATATATATTTAGTATAATATAGTATCGCTCGAATTATATAGTAGGAGACAACAGTCTACTCCATTGACACCTGCAACCAACTTGAAATAAATAATGCTTCCGGTGCGTTGTGCTTTCTGAGGATTAAAATGGAAAACCTAACCTGTAATTATCGGGCTTCCCATGGCCTTTAAACCAAAACACACATGAATGTACTACAATTGTACAACAAATTGTCAGAATAAATAATATGTAAAAATACTACCCAAGGAAGTGCATACTAATTTCTTGCACAAATGGCTATGGCTGGGGGCCGGACCAAGGACAGACTAAGTAGTCATGTAGTCTAATTACAAGGCCATCATTTATCTAGTCAACCGTTATCGTTGAATCTTATAATAATGTCCTGGATTGTCTACATAATATTTATTTTTATTTTGAAATTGATAGAAAAATTTTGGCGTTTGCAAAAAAAAAATACAAAATAATTCAAATATTCTACCCTCTATCATTATTATTGATAATAAAAATTCATAAGAAATATATCCCAGTCATACTATTTGCCAGAATGAATAAAGATCTATCAAAAACTCAACTCACAATCAAAATAATTTGGTCTGTAATGCCAGCATCGCGTGTCCGAGAACTAACCATCTCCGAAGCCTAATGAGCAACAACATCATATTACTAACAAAAAATGTTTTTGTTGGCTCTTTCATAAACGATATTATATTTAAAAATGTTATATCGTAGGTAATTATATACAGCCTCGTTGGTCTAGTGGTTGTAAACGCGACTGCTGATCATGAGGTCTCGGATTTGAATTCCAGGTCAGGTCAAAATAAAATCTGTTATTGTGTTATTCCGTCAATAAATTCTCAGTAGCTGCCTGGAGTCAGGAAGTTGGTGGTGTACTGTGCAACCGCATATATAGCCTAATTTTTGCCCCTAATTTTTGCCCCATACACTTATTTCATTGTTCATCGAGTCGGTTCACATAGCATCGCCACACACCGCGTTCTTGTACTCATTATCAGCTATTAGCAGTTTTTAAATATATTTATCATTTTACCTCAAGCAGCACATTTCATTTATATTATCAGCAGCATTTTAGGTGTAACGTACTGGTGGTGTCTCAACCCCGTACCTCACAAAGCACGTAAAGCCGTTGGTCCTGCGCCTGATCACTCTCCGACCTTGTCGGTTTACCGTCCCATCGGACCATGAGAGTGAGGGAATAGACAGTGCGAGTGAGAGCTTGCGCATACACTTGGCCACCATAATCCTGTACTGAGCCTACGGCTAGTCGCCGTTGAGGCTGGTCGCCATCGCCGGAATTCAGTCTGGAGGATATTATTATTTTTATTATTGTAGGTAAGCAGACGCCAAATGCCTTTTGTACGCCGATGATCAAGTCATATTTGCATCGTCGGCGGCCGAGTTGCAAATGATGGTTACTTTAATGAACTGTTCATTAAAAGAAAGATGTATGAAAGTGAACGCAAGTAAGACGAAAGTGATGGTTTTTGAAAGAGAAGTAAGTAAAACGATATGTGAAATAAGAATAGAAGGAGAGAGATGATTGAGCAAGTGGATGAGTTTTTATATTGAGGATGTTTATTTAGCAGGGATGGTAGATATGATTAGGATATAAAACGACGAGTGAACGTAGGAAATAGAGTGAATGGGGCTCTACATGCTATTGTGAAAAGTCAGAATGTATCAAAAAAGGTACGTATGGCAATTCATAATGCTATGTTAATCCCTAATTTAATGTATGGTAGTGAAATTTGGGTCTGGCAGAAGAAGCATGAGAGTAGAATAAATGCTGTAGAAATGCGGTCATTAAGGAGTATGCATTAGCTAAATCTGAATGACAGGGTAAGAAATAGTGTGATTAGAGAAAGTGTGGTTTGCAAGATGACGTTTTGACCATGATTAAGAAAGGAATGCTTCGGTGGTTTGGTCATGTAGAAAGAATGAACGAGGAAAGATTGACAAAGCAAATTTATGTTGCAGAAGTGAACGGAAGAGTCGGGAAGGGACGCCCTAGACGAAGGTTTATCGACCAAATTGGCGATATATTGAAAATGGGCCAGATTAGGAGTACCCTTAACCGACGAGCGTGTATGCGTAGATATATGGATGTAAAGGAGGCGAGAGAAGTGTGTCAGGATCGTGCCAAACGGAAGTCCGTAGTCTCTGCCTACCACTCTGGGTGACAGGCGTGAGTGTTTATGTTATGTAAGCAGACGCACTCCTAAGGCGATGAGCCCTACAACCTAGAAATATCTGGCGAGCTTTCAATTTCTGAGGAATAATGTCTAGAGTATATTAATTATTTACAGGTTTTAGAGAACTTACTATTCTTCATTTTGCATCATTTATTTTCATTTTTCTTAACAGCCTATCAAATTCTACTGCTGAACAAATGCCTCCCCTTTCTTATCTTAAGGGTAGAGCCAACGTAATTACAGGCTGTGAGGTATTCCATATTAGTCCTCAGAGGTGACACACCTGTAGCCCTTCTTTATATGAAGTTGACTGCAGATGTCCATGGGCTGCAGTAGCCACTTACCATCAGGTAGACTGTTATATTTTAATAAGAATTATTTTATCCGCAATGGAACTAACGATATTTTATTTAAAGTTATCCTAAGTTAATGTTCATATATATATATATATATATATATATATATATATATATATATATATATATATATATATACATTTTGTCTGTTTGTCTGTCTATCTGTCCGGTCTAATCTTTGGAATGGCTGAACTAATTGTGATGAAACTTTACAAACCGATAGAGAGCAATGCCAGGAGGATATATTTTATCGAAGATATGTATAAATTTATATAAAAAAATAACGAAAAATTTATAAAGTAAATGGTCATTAATTATCTTAAATTTAAAAAATGCCACATAATTTATATCCAGTCGAATCCAAAGTGGGTTGCTAGCTATAACAATAAACTTGTAAAGATCATAAACTTCTTAACAATAGTACAATACATAAAAATACTTAAGTTTCCTGCATTCAAGCAGAACAACCAGTCAATACAACTTTACATTATCTTTATCTTCCGCTCCGCTTCACTCGCAAAGTTAAATTGGCTTCCTGTAACATAAGCACTTTGTATCAGATTTAACGTGTGGCGACACAAAGGCGATTGAACAATAAACATGTTAGTTGTATTAGTTAATAAATGAATTAATTAATAATAACTATCTTATTGTTTCAACTGGATAATATTAAACGAAGATGAAATTTGACTCTTCACCATTGAAATGAACTATTTTTTTTAATAAAGAATTAGTAATAACTATTATGTCATCCAGACCAAATTTCATTAAGGGTGACAAACAGAACACAGTTCACTTAATGGCAAGTGTATACAGTGACACAGTGACATCTATCCTACATCTATCCTCGATTAAGAATCAAAACGAAGGTGTGCTGCCACCCCTAAGGACTTTAGTGAAATAAACATCTACTACAACTAGCTTATATCATAATTTAATTCCTTCTAAAGTTTTTAAAACGTGTAATTGCAACGAAATCAAGCTAAAAGTATACATTATAAAATATCAACCAAAATATAAAATAGATATGAAATCGATCTCTGAGCTATCCGGGAACAGATTTTCCTTGAGGAGAGCTTCGTGCAATCTTGTATTTTGAAACCAATTTCCAAGTGCATCGTACGAGTACAGGCTGCGTGTCAAATGCTGCTTCCACCAACCCGCTCTCTCTCTCGGGAAATTTTCCATTGATAATATCTGATTTACGTTGACAATGTTGCTTTATTAGGAATATTTTTAAAATTTAAAATGCCACTTCATTTTGTTTAGCTTATAAATGCTTGTAGCTACGAGCCATTCATCATCATCATCATCATTACAGCTCTTCACAAGTCCACTGTAGAATATAAAAAGCCTTCCCTAAGGAACGCCACAAAGCTATGTCCTGTATCACCTGCATCCATCGACTTCCTGAATGTATCAGAAGGTTGTCACTCCATTTAGTGGAGGGCCGCCCTACACTTCCTTTAACGGTATTAGGCTGCTACTCGAGAACCTTTCTTCCCCATCGGTTGTCATTTCTTCGAGCTATATGGACGGCCCATTGTCACTTCAGCTTACTAATCCGTATCCGGATTACGAGCAATAAATAATTTGTAAATAGGTTATCAAAAAGAAAGGCGAACGGGAAGGGCAATACTAGATGTCTCTCACTTTGTCGCTGCTTGGCCACTGAACAGTAATTTTATCTTGAATTTACGAAACCCATGAGAAGTGGTGAGGTGATTTATCCGTCAATAGACGTCACGCACATTAGCTATTAAAAAAATTATAAACGCTCTAGTCCAATCAAATACAAAAGAGCCTAGCACCGCTTTTCCATCACTGCTCGATTTAATTCCATAAAAAACTGTCAGTAGTAGGACTGCACGTCAGAAGTGAAAAATTCTTAGCTTCAAAAACTTGTAAATAATATTTTTGGGTTATTAAGAACTTTTTATGAAGAAATTTTAAAAAAATATTTATCAACATACCAATTTATTATGCCGTGTAGTGGCGATTAAGAATATCCACTACCCCATATCTTCCCGTGGGTGTCGTAAGAGGCGACAGTGGGAAACAGGCAGGAGATGGGCAGCAGCATCTTCCTGATAACAGCAATATCATAATAAAAAAACTGCGGTTGCCAACCCGCTCGCCAAGCGTGGCAACTATTGCAATATACCCCCCCCCCCCCCAATGAAGTTACGAAGAGACGGCCCTCAGTCGCCGGCGGCCCCGCTATTCCTGGCTACGGTGGCGACCATGGTAAAGGCGGGGCAGGGGGTGCTAAGAATCTCCGGTGGAGGTTCGGTTGCCACCTACGACGACTCGACCTGGCGACTTATAACGCACGCACCGTGAGGACTGACGAGAAGATCCTGGAGCTGGAAAAATAGATAGACAAGTTGCGCTGGCATATTATAGAATAATCCGTAATAAAGAAAAGTCCGAAGAGAGGGGGAGGACACGGTAATCCTCGGATCCGGCAACTTGTTCTATCACCGGGGGGCGACCATCTGTCCCAAGGAGGTGTCGGATTTATCGTCCACAAGTTTCTCGTTAACAACGTTGTAAAGATTGGGAGTGTGTCGACGAGGGTTGCGTACCTTATAGTCAGAATCACCAAACGGTATTCGCTGAAGGTCATACACGTTTACGCACCAACCTCGGCACACCCCGATGAGGAGGTGGAGGAAATGTATGAGGATATTTCTAGAGCCATGCATTCCTCCAAAACCCACTATACGGTGTTAATGGGAGACTTCAACGCAAAACTAGGCATAAGAGAGAACGGTGAGCTGAAAGTAGGGAAATTCGGAATAGGGCAACGGAACCCAAGGGGCCAGCAGCTGACTGACTTCATGGAGATAGAGAGACTCTTTATGATGAACTCTTTCTTCCAGAAGCGGCCCCACAGGAAGTGGACCAGGTCGAGCCCCAACGGTTCGACAAAAAATGAGATTGACTTCATTATGACGACCAGACGACAACTGTTCAGTGATGCCTCAGTGATCACGAGGGTGAAAACCGGCAGCGATCACCGAATGATTAGAGGCACACTGAACCTAAACGTTAAGTTGGAGAGGTCTCCTCTAATGAAGTCAACGCTCCGTCCCCCTCGTGTTCTTGTCCAAAGTCCCGAAACCTTTCAGCTCGAGTTACAAAACCGTTTTCAATGCCAGACTGCAATTCAGTGGACGATATAAATGATAAGCACATGGAAACTGTCCATACGGTCGGAGCTAAGTTCTGCGAGACCCGCCGCAGAAGAACACAAAAACTCTCCGATCACACTCTTAATTCATGGCTGTTAGACGGGAAATGAAGCTGCAGTCTTCAACAGATTTGACAGAATACAGGCAACTGAACAGACAGATCTCCAAATGCATGCGGCAGAACTCACGCAACTTCATTACAGCTTGTATTGAAGAAGCGATCGAGCGGAACCATGGCTCCAAAGTCTTTGCCAGAGATCAGTCTTCCAGAAAGAGCCAACTGTCAAACCTGAAGACCGAGTGTGGCAGCATCGTTTCCGGGACATCTGAGATTTTGAGTGAGATTAAGAGGTTCTATGGGCAGCTGTACACGTCATCGTTGGAGCCATACGCAAGTGTGAGTAACGATCCAAGAGCGATTCTTATCCGACACTATTCCGATGATATCCCGGACTACAGTCTGAGCGAGATTAGAATGGCTCTCCAGCACCTTAAAAACGGCAAGGCCCCAGGTGAGGATGGAATTATAGCGGAGCTTCTGAAAGCGGGTGGAAAACCGGTACTTGAAGTCCTTCAAGCTCTTTAATTCCGTCCTCATGGTGGCACTCTCCGAAGGCGTGGAGCAGAAGTGCGGTGGTCTCGTTCTTCAAGAAAGGCGATAAAGCTCTCTTGAAGAACTACAGACCAATTTCCCTTCTGAGCCGCGTCTACGTGCTGTTTTCGAGAATAATTACGAATCGTCTCGCACGCATGTTCGACGACTTCCAGCCTCCCGAACAAGCCGGTTTCCGAAAAGGCTTTAGTACCATAGACCACATACACAACCTTCGGCAAATTGTGCAGAAGACCGAAGAATACAATCTGCCACTTTGCCTTGCGTATGTGGACTATGAGAAAGCCTTTGATTCCGTCGATATTTGGGCGGTACTACAATCCCTTCAGCGGTGCCAAGTTGACTGTCTGATATTGAAGTGCTGAAGTGTTTGTACAGTAGGGCTACGATGGCTATCCGAGTACAGACCCATAGTACGAAACCTATCCAACTGCAGAGAGGTGTAAGACGGGGTGACGTTATATCCCCGAAACTCTTCAAGCTACTGGAGTGGAAAAGATACGCTATTAACATCATGGCGAATACATCACTCACCTTCGATTTGCCGACGATATAGTCCTTATGGCAAAATCACTGGAGGACCTAAGCACTATGCTCAATGAACTCAATAGTTTCTCCCAACGGATAGGTCTTAAGATGAACATGGACAAAACAAAGATCATGTTTAATGTCCATGTCACACCTATGCCGGTAGTTGTTGGGAGCACTTAGTTCGAAGTTGTTGACGAGTATGTTTACCTGGGACAAATATTCCGACTAGGTAAGTCCAACTTCGACCGAGAGTTCAATCGACGGATTCAACTCGGTTGGGCAGCGTTCGGGAAATTACGGCACATCTTCTCGTCAGGTATACCTCTAAACTTGAAAACAAGACTGTACAACCAGTGCGTGTTGCCAGTGATGACCTATGGAACTGAGACGTGGTCCTTCGCTGCTGGCCGGATGAGGAAGCTCAAGGTCGCTCAGCGAGCTAACTTAGAAATGAGGATATCCGCATTAGAACCAGAGTGACCATAGCCCAACGGATTAGTAAGCTGAAATGGCAATGGGCCGGCCATAAAGCTCGAAGAACCGACAACCGATGGGGTAAAAAGGTTCTCGAGTGGCGGCTTCGTACCGGCGGACAAAGTGTTTGGCGTCCCCCCACTAGATGGAGTGACGACCTGGTAAGACATGCAGGAAGTCGATGGATGCAGGTGGCTCAGGACCGTGCTTTGTGGCATTCCTTGGGGGAGGCCTATGTTCAGCAGTGGGCTTGTGAAGGGCTGTAATGATGATGATGATGATAATTTATTATGGTAATAAAATTTTCATGCATTTATTGCGCTGTTTTGTACATGAAAAAGATTATTATTATCTATATAATACAAGCAAATTTAAAATTACACATCAATCTTATAGAATTTATTCCATTGGATTTTCAACATTACTTTCATAAATTTTACGTATCTGAGCGAAATTTTCACTTCAAAAAAATCTATTCGGAGACTATTATTTCTAATTTACGAAACCAAAACATATTAAGGAAAAAGGTTATCTTTTTTCTCTCTCTTCAGTTTCTCGTTTACTTATCTTAAAGGAAGATTACAAATCTTAGGATTGTAGAGAAATTAGCCTCATTATTGAGACGACCTAAAAGTTTGGATTTTTTGTGAGTTCTTTGTACGTTGTTTTTGTGTTCAGAAATGTTTCATTTATTTCTGATGACTTTGCGTTATTTTTCTATGAAGAAGTTTGATATATTTTATAAGAGTAAACAGGCCGTGTATGTAATATAAATATTCTATGTACTTAGGCTCGGAAGCGTCTGGCTGTTGCGCTGAGAGTGGCAGGTTTAAATCCCGCATGAAAAAGTGTAAGTATGGCCTTAAACAATTGCTTCAGCGGTACGATCGTGTAACTCTCGTTTGCCGGAGGAAATTACTCTACATCAACGTTATATGTATTATTTTTTCACGTATGATAGTGATGATAAATATGTGTGGAGGATAATCAACTAAGGCTTTAAATAAAATAGGTTACTATAAATAGATAATATGATTTTTGCCATGTATACCAACATAATGGATTTTTGTTCTCCGAAATAAACGATATAATTATTATTATAAATAAATATTTCCTTGCATAAAATAATTTATTAATATTAAAAAAATATCGGCATACCATCGACACTGATATAAATACACACTACAACATTTCATTTTAATGAAGCATTTGAGAATTAAAAGGCAAGTTTTTTTTATAGATTAAGAGTGAGTGGCAACACACAGTCCATATAAGAGCAGTCTTCTTGAAACTAAAATTTAAAAAAAATTCAAATAAGTAGGTTTTTAAACATTAACAAAATAAATCTTTTCATCGTCATCATTATTTTCATTACAGCCACAAAGGCATGCCACAAATTATTTTGTATTTTTTTTAAATATCCAGAATTTAGGATTAAAAAATGTCCATGTCAAAAAAGGAGGGTCGACTGTATGCTTGTTTTTTGTTTGCGAGCGTCAACTGTGAGCCGAATGACGTTATAAAATATGAAAATACAAAAAAGGAGATAAAAATTGTACTATTTAGACGCAAATGAGATTGTGATGTTCCTAAATCAACTCCAAAGGGTAAACATATTAACTTTTAATAAAAACTTAAAGCTGACTTAAAAGAACTAAGAAGAAATAATTAATTTAACATTCTTTACACGGGGCTTTTGTTCTTTTATACTCTATAAATCGTGGAGTGGCAGTGTAGAATATCCACTACCCTATATCATCACTTGGGTGTCTAAAGAGGCGACAGAGGGAAACATTTAGAAGATTAGCAGCAGCGTCTTCCTACTAACGACTAAAAATAAAAAGCTGCGGTTTCCAACCCGCTTGCTAAGCATGGCAACTATGGAAAATATCCTCCGTATGAGACAAACTATGGGGGAGGCCTATGTTCAGCAGTGAACTTTAACAGACTAACTGTAACGGTATTCTATCCAACGACTTCAGAATGTTAAAATATTTAATTTCTTTTTAATTATTCGAAGTCAGCTTTTACTTTTTATCAATAGTCAATATTTCACAGAACTAAATCCCTGAGGAAAGATAGCGCATCTGCATTATGATGAACTTTTTACTGGAAACGAGGCATTTCATATTAGTACTCAAGGGTAAACACGCATTTTCATTTATATTCTTAATCGAGCAGGTGTACTCTTTGCTCGCTTTTCTTCATTATTTCTTTTAAAAAAAAATGTATCAGTTCGGTGCTTACTAACCCGTGCGCCAAGGGTTGTGAGTACAGTCAGCTGTCTTGCGTAGCAGCCACTGTAACCTCAGGCCACACGATCATTGTAATAAATTATTAAATTAAATTAACATGGCGGGCTTTCTTTAGCAATAAAATGCAATGGAGCGTTTTAAATATAAAATGTTATATTAAGTTTAGAGTAAGAAAATGGAATAGATTGTTAACAATTTTTTCACGTTTAACAATCTTTTGTAAACCATTTGCAGCGCTACGTGCTTTCAGTATATCGTGATGAATCCGATTGTTCGTCGCTGAACTGTTCCGTTGAAAAATGCCCCATTTAGCAAACTGCCTCTCATTCGGCCAGTGTATACTCGAGCGTTTGACAAAACTAAGTGCCGTTGAACGAAATTTATAACCCGATGTGTAGTGAGGCTCAATGGCTGCTACAATTCATTGACTTTCGACACTAGGTTCTATTCGCTTTAATAAAAAGACAAGATATTATACTATTAGACATTATCCCACCTGATCTGATGTACTGATGTTAGAAGTAATTCTTAAGTTATTGAAAGAAAAGCAATATTTCTCGGAAACGAATTTACATTACAAAATACTCATAGAACTCAGAAAACAGAATATAAGATAACACCTAAATAGATGGAGTATACAAACCAATAGGACGGAAAGGCACACATTGGACATAAACACGACGCCGACTTAGGCACCTTCCTTTTTTCTACTCTCATTCCTAACAATACACTATTTTACTGACTGTGCCAAATGTTTAGCTGGTACGTATGATCGAAGAAGCGACAACAAATGAGGAAGAAAGAAGTGGCAGCGTAGTTCTGGCATTCGCAGTGCTGGGCGACCACACACTAGATGAAGTGACGACCTCACAAAACATTATAGGTGACGGATGCAAATGTCTAGAAGCTCAGAACCGTGCTTTTGACAATCTATAGGGTATGTTTATTAGCAGTGGACTTGCAATAGGCAATGTTGATGATGATTATGACGATGAATAATGTATTCAAATAAAGGTGGACATAACTCCTAAAATATTCGTAGGGAAGGTTAATTGCTCCATAACCTAAAAAGCTGTAACTCTAGGTATTTCTAATCTGAATTCTTCATTTTTTTCTCCATGGTTACTTCTTAGGACACTCACGTTTTCTTGTGCCGCCAATTAACAGCGTGAACCGATGAAGGGTGACAACGCATCTACATTTTGATTCGTAATGGATGGTAGATGTAGATGTCTGTGGGCCACAGCAACCACTTACCATCAGGTGGACTGTGTGCTCGTTCATCACCCTTATCTTATTAAAAAAATATATCCCATAGACATCTACATCTATCCTCAATAAAGAATCAAAATGCAGAATGCGTTGTCACCCCTGAGGTCTAAGATGGAATGACGTTTCCAGTAAATGGGGTCTCCGGTTCTCTACACTCACCATACGAAACATAGCAGCATTAAGCTGCTATTTTAAGCTGGTATTCTGTGAGAGCGTGGTCCTTCCCCGTTCGAGCCGACCCACTCATAACTATAATATATCTGCAGCATGGCTCTACCACGTATAAGTGATTAACTGGCTTATATTGCAACTGATAAAAAAATCTTACAGAAATAAGCCTCCGTGGCGCAATCGGCTAGCGCGTTCGGCTGTTAACCGAAAGGTTGGTGGTTCGAGCCCACCCGGGGGCGTGCTTATTTTGTTATAATTTTTTGAAGACAAGGATATTGAAAAAATATATAAATAGAATCCAAGACATGGCATAATAGACAGATATAATAAGCACAAAGGTACCGATCATACGTGGTAGAGCATATGTCCATCATTTTCGTTACGACAAACCAACAAGGTACAATAGCAAAAACAAACAAATTTTTACTAAAATGAAAAATAAAATCGCTAAATATATGTCGACAAAATATTATGTAATGAAACGTTGCAGGACCTCTTATCAGTATCGCTGAAAGTTATTGAATGTGGAACGGGTAGCATGTCTAAATACACTGGATCTATTTGATCTTACTCAACGACTTAAGGTTCCATAATAGGATATCGTTGGCTGTTGAGATGAAACCGAGCAAGCCTGTGTCACCGGCGTATTACTGTTTTACCCTCGTCTTGATCTTACGATACTCTATTGTTACGTTCCTCCTTAGTTTTCCCTTACAATAATAATTTTACAATAATCTATACTTTAAGTGAAACGAAGAACTAAAAAAATCCTTAAAACTAAAAAGCGCTCGCTTTAAATTTCGAAGTAAGCGAGGAACTCAGGTTCTATCCCCGCCGGCACTAATCATGATTGCTGATTTAACACGTGCTCAGCGCTAAAGTGAAACGTGTCTAAGAAAGAATATATTTTTACCAGACATCCCTAAAAGGAGGGTAATGTTTTTCGAAAACATGTATATATGTATGTTTGTCTATTTATTTGGCACGGTCTGTAGCCTAAACGGCTTGATGGATTTTAACATACGAGGTGTCGTCAGATCTGTGTTAACTGTGGGAGTGACTAAGGGTATACATTTTTTCTCTTTTCAGTAAACTTATTTACGCAGTCGGTTTTTTTACTTACTGTTTTAACCTTTAGGCTTGTTAGAGCATGTGAAGTAAGTCAACACGCATTGGAGCAGTGCAGCGGACTGATTGATTCATAACCCCCTCAGCTACTGGACCCATAAAAGTTGTAACTTTAGACTAATAAAGAGTATTATTCAAAACGCGGTAGAATGCACCGGATATGTGTACACTCTGTGTACATTTCTTGGTATTATCTCAGCAGTAGGAGGTTGCTATCCTGAGTTGATCTTGAAGCATATTTTATTTATTTCTTCAAATATGCTGTTTTACATCTAATCACGAGGTTAAAACTTACAATAAATAGTTGCAGTATTAGAGGTTGCTTTCGTATTGTAACGTTTGCAACCGAACTCTTGAGTTGTGGGTAAACTAATTGTCGCGCTTAAAACTCAAACTGCTATTTAGCAATCTAGATGAACTTATTATTACTTTTATAACACCGTAGTGTTAGCTGAAGCATTAGTATGTGTTCAGCGTAAGAGATTCCTCATTTCGTTCAGTGGGTGTCGTAAAAGGGGACTATTAGATATTTATTTATTTGAGACTAACAGCAACATAAGTTTTGCTTCAAATTTTACTTATGAAGTACAAACCTCACTTACAGATAGCCACTGCATGCAGTTATAAAAATAAAAATAACAGTTCAACAAAACAGTTTGAACATATAACATTAAAAACAAACAACTATAAAATAGGGATTGCAACAAACACATTCACACGCACGTTCGCATGCACGCACGCACTCTCGCACGCACGCACGCACGCAAGCACGCACGCACGCTCGCACGCACGCACGCACATACGCACGCACGCAAGCACGCACGCACGCACGCACGCACGCATGCACGCACGCATGCACGCACGCTCACGAATCTAACGGATATACGGGTCGGAAAACTGTAACAGGTTATCCTAGTACAGGTTCTGCTCTCTCACTATGTCCAATCATTAGAATGTTTAGTTTAATTAATACGCTGTCATTTGTGCCATTGTGATTGGAAATAAACGATTATTTTATTATTATAACAAGTAAAAAATAAAATTGATAAATTAACCTATAGTTTAAATGAGCATGATCTAGGTTATGATGATGATGCATGATCAAAAAAGATCATCCCTGGGATTTTTTTTCTAACACCGATCAAAGCTCGGTCACCTAGGTATTTAAGAAGTGCTTATGATTATAAATCAAGTTTTTGTATAGCATTCAATAAAGTAGTTTTATATTTACTCTGCGTATATGACCCTTTTTACTTGATAGAGGCATGCCATCTTAGTCCTTAGGGGTGCAAACGCATCTAAATTTTGATTCTTATTTGAGTATAGATGTAGATGTCTATGAGCCACAACATCCAATTACCATCAGGTGGGCTGTATGCTTGCTTATCACCCTTAATCTATAAGAAAAAAGGACAAAATGCAAACATCGAAATTTTGAATATTTACATGTGGGATATGTCATAGCAAATATTCCCTTATCAAATATTACCTTATTAGCAATCTATGGAATTTTAATGGTCTGTAATAGTGGTAGTAATAGTTTAAACTTGAATGGCACTATTTAGCTATGTGGTAGGACTCCTTTTCCGCCTAGGAGTCCGTCTGGGAAGATAACACCCTCTTACTATTTCTGCAGACACATAACAGTGCACGAAGAGTTCCGAACCGAAGAATATAGGGAGCCAGTATAATTTCAGGCTATGAAACAATCTTACATAGTCCTTACAGGTGACAATGCATCTGCAGTCTTCTTTGATTGAAGTTGGTTGCTAGTGAATTTGTGACTGTAAGTTAGTTTGACACTTCCGTTTTATAAAAAAAGACAGAATTCACAACCAGGAAAAGAACTTAACTATTAACGTTGAAATAATAAAGAAACACAAATAGAGACTTAATTGTAAGAATGTTGTGAACGTGTGGAGAGTACAAGTACTAGATTGAAAAGACCAACTAACTATAATCAAGGCGTCTTTGAAATTAAAGTAAAAAATCATGGCAAACAATAACAATTACAAAAAAGAAATGAAGATCAAAAGGACAGTGGCGAAATGGAAATATGAAGCGTCTACTTATGTCACCATTACAGATATCCATAAAATAATTAACTGTTTTATCTAATCAAGCTTATGAACTATCGAGGTCTGTAGAAAATAATCATACATAACTTAAAACTAAATTGACTAGTTGTTGTAGTTGTTACGATTCGCCAATTAAGGCAGGCAAAGGTCTTATACCATACAGCCTAGTCTGATGTGTATTTTATTCACAAATCTCTTTTCAATATAATAATGCGTCACATTGCGTAGTTTTTGTGATAATTTGGTGGCTGCTCAACGCAGCTGATAGATAATGATGATTATATATGAAGGAACGGATAAAAAACTTAAAATTTATATCACCATCGAAGCGTTTGTTACATTGTTTCCACTAATGGTTCACATGCAAACACCGCCCAGTCGAGTTAAATCCCTCGATTCATCTCTTGGTCAAATTTGAACTTACCTAGTCGCACTTTTGTCCCAGGTAAATATACTCGTCAACAAACTCGAGCATAGTACTCCCAACTACTACCAGCATAGGTGTGAGATGGACGTTACACATGAGTGATAAAGGATGATGAAGAATTAATAAATTTCTAATAATATATTTAAAAATTAAACTTATCATTATTCGAGCGATCAAGTAAATTGTTGAAATAATTGTTAGTAAGGTATGAATAATAAGTCTAAGACAGTGACACGGTACATAAGGGAGTTACAACTCATTTGTAATCCTAAATTTATATGATGATTTACCACTTGCTTAGCGGAAAATAAAACAAATTTAGAAATTCATCTCTCTTGAATGAAAATATTTTGAAATCATAAAGTGAAGGCAGGATCTTAATAATGCCGTGTAGCAGCGACGGAAGAGACTCCACTGCTTCATACCTAGACCCAATACCATCCCGTGAGTAACTTAAAGCCGTGTAGTAGCTGTGTAAGAATATCCACTACCCCATATCATCCCGTGGTGTCGTAAGCGGCAACAGAGGGAAACAAATCAGGAGATGAACAGCGACGTTTTCCCGATAACGACTAAAAATACTCACTTGCCAAGCGTCACAACTATGGCAAATATCTCCTTACGAGGCGATCTATGAGGGAGGCCTTATGTTCCGCAGTGGACTTTAAAGCTGTAACGGTAACGGTAACGGAGTATCCTAAAGGAAAACAGAGGAAATGAAACGGGATATAGGCAGTAATATCTTCCTGATTACAACTCAAAATAATAAAAAATGCGGTTGCCAACCCACTTGCTAAGAGACCTATAACAAATATCTCCCTTATGAAGGAATGTATGGAAAAGGCCTATGTTCAGCAGTGATCTTTTGATAAGCTGTAACTAATTAATAAATGACAAATAATATCTTGAGGGAGTTGTGGTGGAGTGAGAAAAGATGAGATACACCGCGGTGGTGCCGCAGTATTTATAATATCGTAGCAGTGCACTCTGTGTACGTTCCGTGAAGCAAACTCGGTGTCGATTAGACAAAAATAAATAAATAAAATATTGCAAATGGGTAGTTGGATTTTGTTATGCTAATAAGACATTAATTCAGGTGTTTATGGAATGGAAAAAAGGCAACAAACTTGTAAAAGAAAGGTGATAATAATATTGTTATCTTATTTTGTACGACGTAAAACTTCAGTAGCATAAAAAGTTCAACTACAAGAATTTCGTTCTTATTTTAGTAATTATTCTAAGCATATTTGAAAATTAAATTGACTAGTTGTTGTTGTTGTAACGATCCGCCACTTAAGGCAGGCAAAGGTCTTATACCATACAGCCTATACTGATGTGAATTTTGTTTAAACTGGAATATCTTTAATTCCTGACTTCCTGCAGTAGTATGACTGAAGAATGGATCAGGATTTCAAATTCTATATTTCATTTGTAGACGCAAGTAAAAATGTCATCAAATATTTATTTGTAGACGCCATTGTCCTTTCTTATTATATGCTTAGGCATGTAATAATATAACTTTTTAAGCTAAGACAAGTTTTGTTAATTAAAATATGTCTCCCAACGGATATGTCTTAAGATGAACATAGACAAAACAAAAGTCATGTCACACCTATGCCGGTAGTTGTTGGGAGCACTAAGCTCGAGGTTGTTGTACCTGGGACAAATAGTCCGACTAGGTAACTCCAACTTCGACCGAGAGGTCAATCAACGGATTCAACTCGGCTGGGCAGCGTTCGGGAGATTACGACACATCTTCTCGTCGGCCATACCTTGAAAACTCAAAACTAGATTTTACAACCAATGCGTGTTGCCAGTGATGACCTATGGATCTGAGACGTGGTCCTTCACTGCTGGCCGTATGAGGAAGCTCAAAGTCGCTCAGCGGGCTTTGGAGAGGGCTATGCTCGGGGTTTCTCTGCTTGATAGACTAAAAAACGAGGATATCCGCAGTAGAACCAGAGTAACCGACATAGCCCAATAGATTAGTAAGCTGAAGTGGCAATGGGCCGGCCATATAGCTCGAAGAACTGACAACCGATGCAGGAGGTCGATGGATGCGGGTGGTTCGGGACCGTGCTGTGTAGCGTTCCTTGGGGGAGTCCTATGTTCAGCAGTGGACTTGTGAAGGGATGTAATGATGATGATGATGATGATGATACATGCATGTGCTGATAGTAATGTCCTCCAGACCGAATTTCAGTCACGGCGGCAAGTCTCAACGGATACTAGTCATCTGCGAAGGACAGGATTGTAGTGCCCGAATGTATGCGCAATTCCCTCTATTCCCTCACTCTCATAGTCCGATGTGACGGCAAACGAACACAACCAGAGAGAGATCAGGTGCAGGAACAAAGGCTTTACGTGCTTTCCGAGACTCAAAGATGTAACACCACTTCCTTACTCCAGTCTGCTACTGAGCACTTCTTGAAAGAAAAACCCAATAAGTGATTTTGGTCCGACATGGAATTCAAACCCGGAACCTCATGATCAGCAGACGCGTCTACGACTACTAAACCAACGAGGCAGTCACATATAATACTGCTATCGACGATACACTCCCTAGCCTGGCAATTACTAAAAATCTTCTTTTAGCCAACTAAAAAAAGTGGTTGGTTTTCTATTCAACTACATGCTTCCTCTTTATGTTTATATATGTTACGCGATATCTTCGCCAGTTGTGAACCGATTATAGTGATTCCTTTTTATTAAATACGTTCTTCAGATGCGTGGTGGATGACCCAAACAAAATTTGAAGAAAAAGTCTACCCCTAAGGGTGGAAAAACAGTACCTAGATGGAGTTTGTAATGTAGATATCAAAACCTCAAAAGGTAAAATAATTTAACTGAAAAAATAAACAGTAAAACCGACTTCAAAAACAAATAAAATAATTTTCCTCTAAACTATGCCTTAGCACTGTCTTCAGGTATGTGGAAATTATTTTATTTTTATTATTTTTAAGACTATAATATTTTTAAATTCGATAATTGTTCTACATTTTTAGCAGACGACGATAATATCATACTTCTCCCGGACTAATTATTATAGCTTGGAACGATAATGAAGTTGGTAAAGCAAAATTCCACGCGAGCAAAGCCGCGGGGAAAACTAATATTTTATAAAACTATACCACAATGGTATTATCATCACAGTCTATCAAATGTCCGCTGACGAATATAGCGCCCACCACCCACAGATTGCATCATAAAGGGTATTTGCCAAAGTTGCCAAGCTTAGCAAGCGGTTGGCAGCTATATAAATTTGTTATTTCAACTGTAATCACGGAAATGTTGTTGCCCATCTCCTGGATCTGGTTCAGTTTCCTTTGTCGCTACGTACGAATCCACGGGATGATACTCGTATGGGGTAGTAGATATTCTTACACCACCACTTCACGGTTAATATAAAATAAAACATGTAACAATTCCAATTCATTTTTATTTCTACAATTTCTCGTGAGATTTAATTTTCTAAATTATCTTACATTATATACAGATCTAATTTGCAATCACAGCGGCCTTGTCTGTTCTCGTTATTTCAGATTTACAAAGGTTGAACAGAAATTCAATAAAAAATTACGTATACGGGGCTTCAGGCTTCTATTAAACTTCGTATTCGAAATAATTTGATTGAAGAATTATATTGCTTGACGTGTTGGAGCTCGGTGGCCAGGTATTTACTGTCACAGATACCTCAAGATCTCTGAAACAAAGATTTACCCACGGTAGCTAACCGTGTAGGATGGTGATGAGAATCATTGTCTAAATATCTATCTGTATGAGTCTTTGTTCTATATATAGTATGGCTCAAGGTGTTATCAAGATTCCGAATTACTAACATATCTAGAAAAGCTAATAATTATTTGCCTCTAACTAGATTGTGAACTGAGTTTTAGAATTTATGGAGTTAAGATGGTCTAAAAATGCAGTGACTTTATCTGAAGGTTGAATTGTAAAAGTGTAGTCTACGTACCGCTTGTAGAATCTTGGATGTACGGGAGCAGTAAGCAGGGCTTTCTCCTCAAAGTCTTCCATGAATGTATCGGCGACAATGGGAGATACAGGTGTGCCCATCGCCACACCATCTACTTGCTTGTAGAACTATTACTTCCACAATAAGTAGCCAGATGTAAGGCAGTGTCTGAGTAGTAATACTGCATATTCTATGAGCATGTTGTTTTCTTCCAGCCTTTTAGTTAAAATCGAGATGCATTCTTCAACAGGTAAGCATGTGAATAGTGACTGCACATCAAAACTAACCTTAGTTTCATTGTCTGACAGATGTAGGTCTTTAACCTCGCTGACAAAATGGAAGGAATCCTTTGTGTGTACTCTTGTATGTCCCCTGAGTGGTGTGAGTATTTTCGCTAAGTGTTGAGACAATCTGTAAGTTGGTGAAATCGAACTATGAGACAATATTTGGCGGCCTACGTATAGCAATATATTTTTTGTTTCTTCAAAAGACATTTAAAAATTTCTAATAAATATAGCCTAGATCCCTCCAGGCATTGCTCTCTATCTCCTCGTAAATTTTCATCACAATCGGTTCGGCCATTCTGAAAATTAGCCCCGCCTGCAACTGCTGGGCTGCAGCATCTTCCTAATAACGACTTAGATTACCTCATAGGGATCTCATACCTCGGAGATCTTTCTATGAGGCAATCTAGGCATAGATGCATATTTGCCACGGTTGGCAAGCGGATTGGCAACCGCAGTTTATTTTTTTTTTAGTCGTTATGAGGAACACATTGCTGCTCGTCTTCTAATTTGTTTCCCTCTGTTGCCTCTTACGACACCCACGAGATGACGTGGGTAGGGTTTATTCTTTTACCGCCACTACACGGTATCTATTTGGCCTTTCCATTGACTTTTGTGTCACCCATGGGACTCACGGCATTATTGAAGTATTGACGTGGAATTCTCAAGATTGCTTAACATTAAAGTTATTAATAACTTTAATTGGTTTTGCATTGAAACAAACAACAACTATCGGGCGTGCATTAGACAGCTAAGCACCGCATAGTAGCGAGTTGTAAATTATGTCCAACAATACAAAACTTTGACGAAATCCACTTAGAACTAGTTGCTGGATAAGCGAGGCGACGTTTGTGAAATTAAAATATGTATCTCGAATTTTATTTCAGACTTCAATTTTTTTCAATATTTTTTTTTACTTACAGAATAAGGGTGACAAACTAGCAGTCTAACTAATAATATAATATAATGATAAATGGGTGCTGTGGCCCATATGCACCTCCGCTCCATCTATCCTCAATTAAGAATTAAAATGTAGATGCGACACCACTATGGACTAAGATAGAATGCCTTGTTTCTAGTAAAAAATCTTTGGTTTTCTACACTCATCATATGAAATACACACGGCATTAAGCTGCTACTATAATATACGCTGGTATCCAGTGAGGTCATTCAGAGTAGCTGTAGCGTGGCTCTACCACGTAAATTAATTATTCAACATGAAAATACTTATTTTAAGTTATTTTCTTACTTAATTCTTATATTTTGTCAGTTGTTTAGAAAAATCTCTGTCCTGAGGGTCTAGCCAAGTTGACTTTCTACAATCGTAAGTGCTAATAGAAAACTATAAAAATTAAAGCAATCAACGTTAAGTCACGTGACTCGTTGACGTATATCATTCCCATTCGATTGTAGTTTTCTTTGTAGTTTTTTAGCGATTGTAGAAAATCAACTTGTCTAACCCCAGTAGGAAGAATAAGCACAGAACAGAATAGAATAGAATAAAATAGAACAAAATGGAACAAAATAGAACAAAAATTAATAGAATTGCACATAATAAAACAAAATAGAATAAAATGGTATAATATTAAATGGAATAACTTTTATTTAGAATGTAACAAAAATGGTTTGGTAAAAAACTATCCTGGGAAAAACCAGCAAGTATAACAACCCTTATAAACATTTTTTGCTTGGTAAATATCATTAGAGTTAAATGATCAAAAGGTAAATAAAATGACAGCATCCTAACTTCTGTATCGCTAACTACAAACCTATAGATTATTTCCTTGTAACTAACTTATTTATGTACGAGACTGTATTTTTCTGTTATTTAAAACAATTGCTGCCATTTTCAACCGACTCCAAAAGGGAATCTTTTTTTATGTATGTTCAATCTGCTCAGCCAATGCATTGAGCATACGTAGTGCGCGGGTGAGTGGCACCTCGCGTAATAGGTTGGTTCTCGCGCGCGGCGTTCGGCACTTCGATCTGGCATGCACAACTTCATCCCCTGCAGGATAGCTGGGTTGTTAACTACACCCCGCAACACCTTAAATAACTATGTGGCCAGCGATACTTCCCTTCTTACTTCCAGTTTACTGTATCCTACCATACCGAGGATAAACAAAGTAGGATACAGTAACGGATAACCCGGATACACTCCATATAATTTGAGATATAAAAATCTAGCAAACTTTTTTTGAACACCTTCCAACATTGATTTATACTTGTCTTCATTTGGAGCCCAAATCAGAGAGTTGCACTCCAAATGACTTTTTACCATCGCTTCATATAAGGCCCTTATTGCGTTAATGTTAGTGAACCCATTTGATTGTCTCAGGACAAAACCAAGATTGCGGTATGCCCTCTTGCAGACTTCAGTAATGTGTTCTCGAAACTTTAAATTGCTTGTGAAGTGAACACCCAGATCTTTCACTTTCATGACGCGCTGCAGCTGCTCTCCCTCCATGTGGTATACGGGTGACGACGCGGAACACGAGCTCGGCTAAATGACAACATAGAGCATTTGCCCGCTTTAAAATAAAGTTTCTAGTTTTTTTGAATAATCACAAGGCTTTATACACTTAGTTGCTTTCTCGCCGTAGTTGAAGTGATACCAGCAGTATCGCTGGCCATCAGCGCGAGCACGACTTCTCGACTGACTGCGGCGCTGGCTACTGGATTTTGACCTCCTATTCGGGAAGTTACAACGTCTCCGCGCTGTCGACATTTCATCAATCCTCTTGGTCAGCGCATCAATCTTCCGATTTAGGTCTTCAAATGCTGGAGATGAGCATGAAGAGTATGTCACGTTTTGGTTGCCTATAAAAGGTAACCACAGATAGGGGGAAACAGTTTGAATCCCATCTTTTCAGTCAGATATCAGCGCTTATAGGTTCACGACATATACAAACTACTACGTATCATCCTGCTGCCAATGGTGTAGTGGAACGCTTCCATCGACAACTTAAGGCAGCTATTATGTGCCACGCAGACGAGAACTGGACTGAGAAACTTCCACTTGTACTTCTGGGTATTCGTAGTGCATGATACCAGGCGACTTGTTTGAATCGACTGCTGACAGACTGACTGATTACACCTACTTTCTGGACAGGTTGCGTTTACATATGAAAAAATTACAACCTACAACAGTTATTCGACACGGCACGCGTAAAATTTCGTTTTTAAAGACTTATCGACTGCTTCACATGTATTTTTACGACAGGACTTTGTACGGAGATCTTTGCAACCACCTTATGCCGGTCCGTATAAGGTAATAGAGCGCGGTGAAAAAAATTTCAAAATTGATGTTGACTTGTGATATTGAGTGACGACAGCGCCGCCACACATATATAATAAAAAGACAATCCACAAAAACTATGATAGAATTCGTCATACCAAGGTAAAACACTGACTCCTTACCCTTCAAACTGGAATACAAAAACTGGATATACTGCCACGATTACTTTTTGTAAGATGTTGGTGAATGGCTGAGTCGGTAAGATACGTCCTAGATGGAAGTTTATCGAAAAAATTGGCGATATATTATATTGGCCTAATTAACGGTACCTTAACCGACGAGCATGCATGCGTAGGTACGAGGTAGGTGCGTAGGTCGTATATGAATGTAAAAGTGGCAGGAGAGGTGTCTCAGGATCGTTCTAAATAGTAGTCTGTAGTCTCTGCCTACCCCTGGGTAGTTCTGGGTTTTTATGTTATGTTATAACAAAGTACCGAATCTTCTCCATTATAAATCCATGTGTCATTAAAACAGCGGCAAAGTTTCAAAGCATGTTTAATCTTAAAGCACAAGTTACGCGCACAAACTGTAGTAATTCGAGATAATACGGAGTTGCCGTCGCACTAATTATCTGATACAAACTACTCGTGGAAGAAACAAGGCAATTTAACTTCGCAAGTCACACATAGTAAGATAATGGCGACAACTAGCAGGTTAATGGCCTATTTGTTAACTTTGGAACTGTTTATGAATTATGATGCTATCTTAATTGTTATTTATGTAGCCAAGAAATGAATCAGGAGATGGAAATCAGCGTATTTTTGATACCAACTTATAATAAGAAAAAAGTAGGTTGCCAGCCCGCGTGCCGAGCATGACAACTATGGTCAATATGACGACTATGAGGCAATTTATGGGGAGGTCTATGTTTATCAGTGGACTTTGATAGATTGTAATGTTTCTATAAGTCGTAGAGCCACGCTGCAGCTATATTATGGTTGTAGCATGAATGGGTCGTCTCGACCGGGGTAGGTACACGCTCTCACAGAATACCAACCTAAAATAGCAGCTTAATGTTCCTGTGCTTCGAGTGGTGAGTGAATGTGGAATATGAGCTCCGGTGAAAACTTGGTTCAAAAAATACTTAGTAAATAGAACTATTGTTGTTCGTGTTAACGGAGTGGATAGTAGGATAGGAAAAGTAAAATTTGGTGTACCGACTGGCTCTGTGTTTGGCCCGATCGGATATATAATGCACGTCAACAGCATGGTAAATTTTATCAAGAATTGTAGAATATACATGTATGCTGACGATAACTGCCACGTGTATAGTGGAAAAAACAGTAGCCAGATACAGTTAAAAGTGCAGCAGGATTTAAATAATTTAATAAAGTGGTCCCACGACAATGGTATTATCATAAACTTGAATAAAACCAAATTTATGGTAATATCATCACCCTATAACCGTTCTATAAAAACTGTAGATATAGTTCTTACGAGTCACACTTACGATTGCCTGCATACTGGTCAGTTGAGCTCTCTCTGCCGCTGCGAAAAGCTACAATATGTAACGCACTATAAATATTTAGGGTTGGTTATAGATATTCGTTTCTCATGGGACTTGCATGTTGAATTAGTATGTAACAGGTTTAGGGCAGTTTTAGGTAAACTGAATCATATAAAATATTTTGTGAACCGAGGAATCTTGTATATGCTGTATTATGCCCTGGCAGACGCAACGATGGGATATGGCTTAGGTGCATATGGATTTACATTCCTAACTTATCTTAACAAAATACAGTCTATACAGATAAGATTCTTAAAGACATTAGTTGATCCTAAAACGAAAAATTCTCTAAATAAAAATTATGAAATGTTATTTAAAATTTGCAAAATTCTTCCCATAGACAAGAAAGTAAAATCGATCATCATATTAGAACAGAATGGTGTGGTAACATTTAAGAAACCTAAGACATATATAATGCCGAAGCGCCAAATTACACAAAGGAGGAAATATCTCATACCTAGGGTTGAAAATTAATTTGGACGGCGTACAAGGCAATGGATAACTCCGACCTTGTGTAATGAGGTTGCGGATATGTATGACGAAAGCGTAACTAAGTCGCAGCTCAAACCATCTTGAAGATTATCTGTCGTTGTGCCCATAGTAGTAAATGTTTATTTAATTATTTATGTGTTAATTTAAGTATTTATAAGTGCCAGATATTGTTATTAAGGAGTGTGAAACGATAAACTGTTGCGTTACCGAGAAACTGGCTTACAGTTTGGCAAAATTGAAAATGTAAATAATGTACACTCTTTCTAAGAATAAATAAAAAAAAAGATAACTAAAGACCCTTTTTACTGGAAAGGAGGCATATCAACTTAGTGCTCAGGGGTGACAACGCATCTGAATTTTGATTCTTAATCGAGGATAAGTGTAGATGAGCCACAGCATCCACTTATCATCAGGTGGATTGTGTGCTCGTTTGTTACCCTTATTCTTTAAAAAAAATTAATTAACTAGCTTTTGCCCGCGACTTCGTCCGCGTGGAGTTCGGTTATATCGCGCCCTTGTGTGAGAAAGAGTCTGCTGGTACAAGCCACAATTATAAATGGATGTCGCGGGCAAAAGCTATTAAACTACAAAACATCTTTATACACCACATTTTTTGCTAATCTGTTACTGTGTGCCAAAATTATCAGACTACTTACTGGGCGAGCTTACGCGTGAGCAAGCCACATAGAATTTCCCGTGTGAAAAACAATTTTCTCTCAAGTCTATACCCGCAAATTTTAATGTCTGCCCTTGTGATTTGTTTATGGTCATTGCAAAGCAGACTTTGAGGGGAAACTGTATTCGTTCGAATTCAAAGGGAAGATCATTCGGGATCAAGGGAATTCTTGGTACAAATACAGTTTCCCCTTGCGCACATCCAGATATAATTGTGGCTTCCACTACATTGCGATATAACGCTTTTACTTTTAGTCTGGTTCCGTTGCACAGTTGAGGAGGTTTTAAATTTCGCAACAACATAACAGGAGTGCCCACGCACAGAATAAGCTTATGATGTGGAAGACCCGATGGTTTTAGTGAATTAAGAAATTCGACAGGGTAGTTAATTGCGTCATCTGTGTTGACCACAGAGTCTATTGACGTGTACACCATTTCTTCCGCCGCAAAAGATCGTTAATTACCGCTGCTTGGTCGTTTTTCGGGGTTAGTATGGCACGTTCAGACAACCATTCCATTGGCTTATCGTGGATATGATCAATATCTGGGTAAATTTTGGATATTAACTCTTGTAACGTAAATACAACTATGCACAGATTATCAGGGATGCTTATCATTCCGTCATTTATCGGGTAATCACCGTTGCCGATTTCAAGTAGGAGATTCGCAAATCCACCAGCAGACTCTTTTTCTCCTAAGTGTACCCGCATATTTTTCGAGAGATTGAGGATTTTAATTAGACGCCATAAAGTGGATCTCTTAAGACACGCCTTAACTTCATCTGCTCTAGTTCCTTTTGGCACTACTGGTAGAGTCTGTCTAAAATCTCCCACCAGCAAAACCGTCACACCACCCATTAACTTCTTATTTCCTCATATATCTTGTAGAGTTCTGTTTAAAGCCTCTACGCCACCCTTATGAGCCATGGTTATTTCATCCCACACTATAATTTTCGTATGTTTTAATACTTCAGCAAAATTACTTTGTTTCGATATATTACAAATGGGAGCATCAGCTGTTGTTAAACTGAGTGGTAACTTGAAGGTAGCATGAGAAGTTCGTCCACCCTCAAGCAGTGTAGCTGCGATCCCAGAAGAAGCCACAGCCAAAGCAATTCCGCGAGTACTTCTAACTTTTGCTAATAGCAAATTTATGAGGAATGTTTTGCCCGTTCCACCGGGAGCATCTAAAAAGAATATTCCACCCTCATTTGATTTAATTTTTGTGTTAATTTGATTGTGATTGTAAACTGCTTTTTGTTCGTCATTCAGTGATACTTCATTATTTTTAACTGTGTTTTCTAATGATGCTAAGTCGTAACTTGTCTCTTTAAGAAACTCTCTATTTTCAAATTGTTGTTCTTTGCTTGGCTGAGGTAACCCATACTCTTTTAGTAGCCGACCACCCAACGCTAATACGGCATCTTCTATTACCGAAAGGCATTTGTTAAATACCACATCTGTTATGTGCTCTACATCCACATCTCGCTGTATTTCTAATTGCCTTTTTAAATCTTCAGATGTTCGGTATTCTTTGGATTTCTCCCAAAGGCTTAAAGGGTCTGATACTTGGCAGAACACTAAAATAATCGTAAAAAAATCCCGAATCATTTGCGGTGATTGGCAAAGTGCTGCCTCTTCCATTGGTGCGAACAAATGCTGATCATCTCCAAGCAAGCCGAGAGCTTTGCACGCTGATTGGAACGTGGAATATACATGACCATCTACAGTTTTTAACGCTTCAAACGAAAGTGGGCCCCGGATCTCATGAACAAGCATGCGAAGGTACAGTATTCTGTATTGTTCGGATGCACAGTACCCTGGCCAGCCTTCAACGTTTGCTCCTCTCTTTCTCCTTTGGACATTTCTTTTATCCCAAGACAATTTATTTTATACTTCTAGGTAGAGCAATGTTTTTGCAAAGTTATCCACTTTACACAAATCGAAAAAAGGACAGGAGTGTGGCCGTTGGAGGACTATTCACTCTTTCACTCAGATTTTGATCATTAAAATAAACCCTTTGCCCACTCTCCAAATGAACAGCGAGGTGGACTACGGGAGGGAAACGCTCACGAATGGGAAATTCAAGGATTTGACATACTTCCTCTGATGAACTTAAATATCTTCCACTTGTGTAGGTTTTAACTTCATCCTTCTCATTTTCAAAAGCGAACGATGCCTGATCTGAACCTTTATTTACGTATTTATAGACGTATTTTATTGATTTCATCGAATGACAATATTCCACATTTAAGTGAGCGTTATATGTTTTTAATAATACAGGATTATAAAGAACTACCCAGCGATTATCTATGGTTGTGCCTTTGATATCAACAGAGAACCCACCGTCATCTACTAAAGTCTTCACCAGTTTGAGTTTCCCTTATGAGAGCCCTGGGGTATCGTTTACTGCACATGTTATCTTTCAAACATGGTGACTTTCGATTTAAAGTTTCACATGGACCATGTATCATATTACATTTAACGATTACGTGAAGCTCTGGGTCACGTTTGGGATCCGGTATTTCAGCACAAGTTATATTGTCGATTTGATCCGGAGTAATACGTTTGTGAAGCTATAAAAGAATATGAATATGTGGAAGACCTCTCTTTTGCCATTTCGTTGAGTACATAGGCATCGCACTTCACTAAATATTTTGCCTTTTGTCAATAAGTACATGCTCTTTTTCACCTTTAGTTAAAACACCCTCGAAATTATATCCTGTCTATCATGAGATTGTTGTCCTTGAAGCAATTGCTCTTTTATCTCGTCCCAGCGAGGATTGAATGTGAAAGTGATAAAAAGATCAGGCCGGCCGTAATTCCTAACATAGGTCATAGCGTCCTGTGTTCTTTCGTGCATATACCAGGTCCCTGTAAAGATGATGAAGGACAACCATTTGTCCTAGTTGGTTGGCTTCTGCGTCTTGTCGTCCAATAGCATCTTTTAAATGGATGTAACTATCAGCACGTAATTTGGCTTGATTATTTTTGATATAATTTAATCTCCCTGTTTCTATTTTGGCGCAATCATGCACCAAATATTGACTTAAAAGGGCACGATAGTTGACTAAATAATTATCTTCTTCTTCTTTAATCATTATTATATACGAATAGAAACTTGCAGAAGAGACAGTTTTATTAAGCGGCAACTTAGTTGTGGGATCGCGTTGTGGTATATTGATTGAATACCCCAGCAAAACATCAATGGATACTGTAGCGCATCATATGCTCGATGTATCTCACTAATACGCTGAAGTGAATTACTTCGGCTCTCGAGGATGATGTCCCTTCGATCAAATTGTTGATCCACTAACACTAAATCCACTTCATTTGTAGTTGGTGCATTGTACCTACCTCTATGTACTTCTGGTGGTTTTTTATTAGCATGTATGACAACTTTGTATGATTCTGAAGGAGGGGCTTTATCAATGGCACTTTTCAGATCTTTTATATACGGGTTCACTTGATGCAGTATATTCTGCAATTTTTTGATTAAATTTGGCTTTAAGTTGGGAAATTTAGAACGTCGTATCTTTGCTTCTCGATCATCTTCACCTACAAAATATATTTGAAGGTACTAAGCGTCATGTTCGGCTTCTGGTAATATACTTCCAATTAAATGGTAGACCTGGCCTTGTACGAGACTTTAAAAGTTGGTGAAAAACCAACTGCTGTTACCTGTTTACCACCAAAGTAAGTAATCTGGAAACAGGCATTATATTTACGAATATTACCCATAAAATGGTCATGCTCTGTGTGTAGATCGTAAATCAAACTAAATAGTGTTTCAGGCAGTTGTTTCAACCGATCAAGTTGCACTTTTCCAGCGCTGCAACACATACCAGGTGTCTCATCCTTCCATTTCAGCGCATTGCACCACTGACACTTGTATGTCATAGAACCCAAGGCTACACTGCTGTCAGTTCTATAAGCAATATCAGGGTCATACTCCATAGCGGAATGGACCTTGTTTTTCAATAAACGCAGTGTAATGTTTTCCTTATACCGTGACTGAATTGCTCTATGAATGTGGATTCGCAGTTTGGTAATTTGCAACAGCTTGCCTGTGAACATCGGGATTTTTTTTCTGATAAGCGGACACAGCTTTACGATTTGAATCTGGCTTGTACTGCCTATATCATTCTCATCATAATCATTCAATCGGCATTTTTTCAGTGGGAAATAATACTTCTATCAACAATACTTAATCACAAAGCAAATCGAATGGGTAACTATGATATTTGGATGTTGAGCACCTCAGTCCCCCCGTAAAATGCTACAATTTACTCGAAATGTCGAAAATATAATAATAAGTTAATTAAATGAGATAAAATCCGTAAAGAGTCTATTTTCATTCAACAAAAATAAAAAATAATTAATTAATAAAAGCTTCGGGGAACCCGGGGTAACTATGACATTTGGACGTTGAGCATCTCAGTCCCCTCGTAAAATGCTACAATGTACTCGAAATGTCGAGAATGTAATAATAAGTTAATTAAATGCGATAAAATCCGTAAATAGTCTATTTTCATTCAATAAAAATGTATCTGTAGACGTGAGCAGAAATTTCGCTTCTCGCCATTTTTATAGATCTGTTTTAAAAGAGTCTAAAATTAAACATAAATGCAACTGACATGCAAATATCAATTTCAAAATTGAAATAAATAGTTTAAAATTGAAATTTTCTTGAATAAAAGTCATTTAAAGGCTTTGTAAGTTGAGCTGTTTGAGAACAATAAATTACTGCTACACTCGGCGGCGCACTATTGCACAGATAATAATTGTGAACAGTGTCTTCTATCTTACGGCAATTCTAAGATTAAATATCAATGTCAAGGTTCTGAAATATTATATGAGAGAGCTTATTGTTTATAAAATTAAAATTAAAATAAAATTTAAGAAAAAATATTGAAGATTAGAATAAAATTACTATATAAGGATTTTATAATTTTTTTTTAATTTATTATTTAGGAATACATGGGCGATAGGAATTGGATATATATTTGTGTAACATAATTCCCGGTTTATTGCTAGTTCTTCCCGGGATTGACGTACAAAAATAAATTTATAATTAAATTTTAAATATTATATAAAAAAATATGATTTAAAATAAAAATATGATTTGAGACTCGTAGGAAATGTCAAATTATAACTTTTACATTTAAATTTTAGTTTAAATACGTAGAGAATTTAAGGTAAGATAATAAGTCATGTAACTTTGAACTTAACTTTAAGAATTATAATAAATGGCTATTATTATTTTAATGAAGCCATGGTAAGTCTGGAGCTGGACGCTCATCTTCAGTTTCATACTACGCAATAAGATTACTGTCAGATGTTTGATCTTACAATTCAACAACGCGGGAAAATAATATGGGGTAGGTATAGTGATAATTTCTTATATTTACGCGAACATTGCATATGTCAATGGACCATATTCCGAGGATCCATCGTCTCTCTGTGACCTTAGTTAAAAAAAATGTGATAAAATCTATATAAATAGTAAGTAAGTTGGATCGTAACACAAAAACACTCACGCACGCCACCCGGGTAAGCAGAGACTACGGACTTCCATTTGGCACGATACTGACACACCTCTCTCGCATCCTTTACATCCATATACCTACGCATACATGCTCGATGATAAAAGGTACTCTGAATTTGGCCCATCTTTAGTATATCGCCAATTTGGTCGATAAATTTCCGTCTAGGGCGTCTCTTGCCGGCTCTGCAGTTCACTTCTGTTAAGTTATAATAGCTGCTTCTGCTCCCGTGTGGAGTTGCCAGAGCTCCCATCGAGCGCGTCCCCAGCCCCGTATTGAGTTTTGAGCGTATCATCGCAGATCGCCTCGTCAGCCACTTGTGCAGAGAGGGGCCGACCCTGGACGAGAACCACCTGGTTTTCGTCGCGGGCGCTCCACCATGACGCGCTATTACGCGCGTGAGGGTCAAGGAGGAGACAGTATCCCGGGTGGTGCTGGCGGTGTCTTTAGACATCTCCAACGCCTTCAACACCCTACCCTGAGTTGTATTCGGGAGGCGCTGAATTACCATCGCGTGCCTCCCTACCTCTGCCGCACAATAGGGCTTACCTGAAGAGAGATGCGTTACGTATCGGACGTGACGGCGCTGGTCGGCGCGTCATGTCGTGCGGTATTCGCAGATCGGTCTTGGGACCGCTCCTGTGGAACATCGGCGACTGTGTTGAGAGGTGAACTCGCGTCGGCGCCGACTTGACGTGTTATGCAGACGACACGCTTGTCACTGCCCGGGGAGCTCGCACAGGAGGCAGCGTTGGTTGCCACGGCTGCGGTGTCACAGTGGTGAACCGCATCCGGCGCCTGGGCCTGAGGTGGCCCTAAACAAGTCGGAGGCCATCGAGTTCCATGGCCCCGACGCGCGCCGCCTCCGATCACATCGTGGTCATGGGCCTGGAGCCGTCGAGTCCACCATGAAGTATCTGGGATTGGTACTGACAGCCGCTGGGAATTCGGACCACTTCCGGCGGCTGGCGCCCAAATTGATGGCGGCAGGGCGCGGCCAACCACGTACGGGAATCGTGCGGTCCATGGTCCCGTATGGGGCCCCGTGTGGGCGATGGACATGACGGCCAGCACTCGCGGCGCTGCGAAAACCGCAAAGGGCGATGGCCGTCAGAGTCGTCCGCGGTACGCACGATTTCTACGAGGCGGTTTGCGTCCTGGCCGGATCCCCGCCCCGGGACTTAGAGGCGAAAGTACTCGCGTCATTATATCGATGGCGCGAGGAAGAGCGGGCATGGGGCTCGAGGCCGGTGCAGCGGCAGATCGCGCTTCGCCGAGAGAGCTCCCACAGGTCTTGGTGGCGGCGTGGCAAAGGCCTGCGCCTCACCGCCGGCCCTGCCACTGTCGAGGCGATCCGGCCAGTACTGACGACTGGCTCGAGAAGGCACGGCCCCTGTCATTTAGGGTGACGGCGCTGTCGGGGCACGCTGCTTCGGCAAGTACCAGCCGCATAGAGGGAGCCGGACGCCGGTGCCACCACTGCGTCCATTGCGGAGGACGGCGGCAACACACGCCTGCCGAGTGTGCAGCTTGGGAGGAGTAGCGCCGTGTCCTCGCCAAAATGGCGAGGAAGCGATCTGTCGCCGCCGGCCTTGTGCGAAGATGGTCGGTGCGCAGAGTCGTGGACGCGGTGGTGTCCTTCGCGAGGACGTGATGTCGCAAAGGAACTGTGAACGAAAGGGAGATCTCGACTCCCTTCCCCGGCCGCAGAAGGCGCACCGAGCGCAGGAGAAGGCGGACAACGCCCTTTCCGGCCCCATGAAAATGGGTCCAGGGCGAGGGACCTGGGGAACCCCTTCGATGGCCCGAGGTGGAGGCGCGTGGTGTCGGCGCGCGCCCTGAGTATGCATGGTGGTGAACACCCCACTACCCTGTTCTGAGACGAGGCCCGACAGACCGGGCCAGCACTAGTGTGGGGCTGCGGAAGATTTGATTCCGCGCCTCATGCGCACGTGCGAGGAGACACCGGGTGGTTTTAGCCGGTAAGAGTCCGGCACGCCCTCCGCCTTTCCCAGGCGGAGGTAGTCCAGATTTCTGCCCGCAAAAAAAAAAAAAGCTGCTTCTGCTAAGTTAGATCCGATGTGTTTATACGTGATTAGTTTGTTATTATTTTAATTTTTTTTATATAATTTTTTACTGTCAACAAATATGAAACAAAATGGCCGCCCCCGGGTGGGATCGAACAACCAACCTTTCGGTTAACAGCCGAACGAGCTAGCCAATTGCGCCACAGAGGCTTTTATTTATAAGTTTTATTTACGAATCGGAATATAAGCTGGTCAATGAATTAAGACGCAATTTCAAAACATCATTAATTTATAAGCATTATTTTTGTATTTAAATTCTTTTGTTATTGGACCTTAATGAAGTAAATTTATCCACAATTAACTGTGACACTTATAATAGATGGAATATAAACCAGTCACAAATTGCTTCAGTTTATATACAATGCTGGAGTTTTGAAACTATGTGAACGTTTCAAACCTCTAAATGAAGCGTTTTCAATTGAGTCCGAATGTAACGATTCAATTTCCACTGCAGATTGGATCGGGCCTCGTACCACGCGGCGCCATTACTGTGTTGTTTATCTTTAGTGGTTTGCTTACTAACTTTATGATGATCGTTTCTTGAAATATTTTTAGCGTGAATCGTGAAGTATTAATTGGTGTGATTCATAATATATTTCTTCATATACGCACGAGTATAGGTTTTTTACGTGGTAGATGCTGCAGGTATATTATGATTGTAGCACAGAAGGGTCGGCTCGACCGGGGAAAGACCACGCTTTTACAGAAAACCAGCGTAAAATAGCAGCTTAATGCCGCTGCGTTTCGTATAGTGAGTTTAGAGAACCAAATACCCTATTTACTGTCAAGGTGGCTTCTATCATCAAGTGTACTTTGTATTCGTTTGTCATCATTATTCTATAAAAAAACAATTTAAATTTATGTAAGATATAATTAGACTTACTGAAAATATACCGAAATTATTTAAAGTGTAACTTTATCAAAGTTAAAGTCAGCTTTAGACGGAGTGCATTATGAATCTTCCTTGTGATCATAGAAAACACGTTTCCTTTAATTAAGACGATGAGTTAAAGCTTGTACGGCAGTCTGTTACAAAAAGATAACAACCTGTTTGTAAATACCTAATATTTGCATTTGCTCTAAAGCGGATTTATTTACACTGTGTAACTTTTGGTTTTTGTTTATTTTCCTAGAACTATGGTTTACAATTAGCGAACCTAATGGGTACCTTGACAAAGAAAGAACAGTAGTGGCAGTTACAAATATTGAATACAAAAATAGTTCGCCGAATGACTTATTTTCTTTCTTCAGTCCGCAATAGCGCACTGCTGAACATAGGCATCTCTCGTGTTATGGCCGTCGCCGGTCTGGGTGTTTTACATCTTCATTAAATAAGATGGTTATAGCGTCATCAGCCTTTCATAAGCCTTTTCCAAGTCCATGAACGCACAAAAAACTTTCTGGTTTTTGGCCAAGAACTTCTCCGCAATTGCATGAAAAGACTAGATCCGTACACCCCATCCCCTTTCTAAATCCAGCTTGTACATCCCAAATTTTTCAATCAGTTTCTTCCATAACCTTCAATTAACAACCTAGCAGTTGTGCCACCCACAATGCTAAGCAAGCTAATGCCACGGTAGTTTTTACAGTCCTGCTGTGACACTTTTCCCTTATATATTGGGACTATAACGGCTTTGCACCAGTCTTCCGGTACCCGCTTCAGTTCTAAACATAAATTAAACAAGGTGTACAGCAGGCCTGCCACCATTCCCTCTCTAGCCCTTAGCATTTCGAGTGATACTCTATCATATCCGGCTGCCTTACCTGCTTTCATGATTTTCATTGCTTTCATTATTTCATCTACACTTATCTCCCTACTCCCTTCTCTCCACTTCTTTCGGAATTTCTATTTAACTTAATTCAGACGACTCTTCACTCATAAATACGCTTTCAAAGTATTCCTTCCACCCTTTAAATTAGAAATTCACTTCAAAGCATACAGCCATTCTCATCTCGGCAGTATCATTCTAGGCTGTATTGAATTTTGAAATTTTACGAGCTCAGAACATTTTAATATTTGCCTGGAAGTTATTAGATATCCTTCTCATCATTCTTATCTTCTTTCTTGCTTTTTCCTTTCAAAACTTCTTTACCTCTTATTTATACGTCTAAATTCGCTTTTTCTTTCAACTCATCAATCATACCGTTAGAATTACCAGCTTTGGTTGCTAGTAAATCCAGCTGTGCCTCTTCTTTGCTTCAACTTCCATCCGTACCTCATCATCTCACCACAACGTATTTTTTTTTTCATTCGTTCCCCTTACTTATACCACATTCTTCGGTGGCTGCATCCACCAAACCTTTCTTTGACATTATACCACACAGTCTCCAAGTCTAAATCATTCATACACAATCTATCCATACCACTTATATTTTCTCTCAGTCTACATTTGAACTTCTTTCACACCTCATCTTGTAACCTCTCTATTCTTATACGCTGTAACGCAGACACAGATGTCCGATGCCGCCAACGTTTGAATAGACCATTAATTCGGCATAAGACCAAGTAATGATCCGTCCCTACGTTGGACCCCCGGTAAACCCTTGTATCTACCACTGCGCTCCTCATTCTTTCTTCCACAATTATGAAATCTATCATGCTTCTATCATCACTTCTTTCCAATGTATACATGTGAATTCTCTTATGGCGAAATAAAGTGTTCGTCACAAAAAGATTATTTTCCACACATACGGTGAGGAGGTCTTCACCATTCTCATTTATATTTTCATCGCCAAACGTTTTTAATATCCTTTCATAACCAGACCTCTTCACCCCAATCCTTCTATTAAAATCTCCTAACATAATAATATTCTCATTTCCATTACATTTCATCAACACCATTCTTACCATGTCCCAAAACTGCTTTCGGATATAAGTGGGCTTAGAAATGTCTGGGGCGTACACCCCTAGCTCAACTTCTTTAAGCCCACTTTCATTCGTATCCATAGCAGCCTTGGGCTTACACATTCATACTCTTTCACACATTCATCGTATTCGTGCAAATATAATACAACATAACGCTGCTTTACTCATGTTGTATTGTCGCAAAGCTATAGCAATATTTGCTAGCATCATTAATAAAAAACGACTTTAAAGAACTGAAAATAATGAAATAATTTCCACATTAGGTGCTTAGACATAGTGTAAAGAAGAATTAAAACTCCGACCGACTATAGAAGCTATTATTAATGTAGAAATTATTTTTATTTGTTTGAAGTCGGCTTGTACTTTTATTAAATGTTTAGATTTTGATCTTATCCCTGAGAATAAGAAATATCACAAGCTCAGGGTAACAACTTGAATGTCGTCCATTTAGGTTTCTTTTAAATTGCATACAAAACTTCATTCACTATATTCTAACATATTAAATTTAAAAAAAATATCGAAATCGGTTAAAAATTGACGAAGTTATCACGTAACATACATAAAAAAATCTTGGTAAAAATAATAAATAATCAACCAATATAGTAGTTATATTATATGGAGTATATTTTAAAGTTCGAAAATGTTTAGAGATGTACCAAAAAGAAATGTTTAACTTTAACGTGCTATGAATTAAAAGAATAAGTAGCCTTTTTGTGTTCTAATGTGCTAATAAGTGTTACGGTTTGCTCTGAATACTATATGATCTACTCTATGATGTCCATTGGAGCTAGCCGATAGCGATAGTGATGCGTTGTCGATCCTATAACACTGTAACTACTAGCACCGATACTCTCATCACAACAGGTAATGAGACAAACACGAGCGTATTCCAAGTTCAGGCGCATGCGTGTAAGTAAATCTCTTATATCACTGTGTTATAATCGATAGTATGCAAATCACGTATTTCGTTTCACGTTCAAAAAATTGATGGTGTTGAAGGGGTCAAGGTGCCCGGACCCATTTGCAGCCATGGTATGAAAGATGGAGAGTAGGGCCTGGTGCGTCCCGTTCATGCTACATTCAGTAGTCGGCGATTATCTGAAGGGATTCTAATGCCTAGTACATGTTTTTGCTTATTGCCTGAGGTGGCTGGATGAAGGGGCCTTGTTCGCCCGATCCACGCCGCATATAGGCTGTGGCAGCTGGTCGAAGGGGCCTCGCACGCCCGGTCCACGTTGCATATTGCCCGAGGTGGCTGGATGAAGGGGCCTCGTACGCCCGGTCCACGCCGTGTATTGCTTGAGGCAGCTGGATGAAGGGGCTTCGTACACCCGGTCCACGCTGCGGTTTGCCCGAGGCAGCTGGATGAAGGGCCCTCGCGCGCCCGGTCCACGCTGCATATGTCATGAGGAAACTGCTTTGAATGTCGGACAACTAAGGGAGAGGGCTTGGCACGCCCGGTCCGTGCTGTCAGTTGTAATACTGCTTAAGGGGGGCCTTGTGCACCCAAATCGGTCTGCTACCATTGACGTAAATGAAATCAGTAATGGTAGAGCATTGTAATATTTAACAAGCGTCAAATTCTGTTCGAAAGTGGTGATAACTGTTGACCGTATGCAGACTGATTACTACTATCCACACGAGGACGTGAGATAGTCGGGGTTTAGAAGAAAGCGTGGTACTGTGCCACTTCCTCTTGAATGGAAATATGCTGTTAGTGTGGGACACCGCAGACAGATTATTTTCCGCTGCGTTTGATACATGGGGGGAGTGAATTTGTCTTAAATATTGATTTGGAAAAATATTTTGTAGTAACAAGTGGTTAACTTTTTTATTGGTTGAAAGAAATGCCTGAAAGCAAAGCTTATTTCAGTTGACTCACCTGGGTCTATGGGGTGATTAATGACCCTGTAATATTTAAAAGTTTCTTAATAGAATCAGGCGTTACTTTGCGGAAATCCATTATATTAAAGTTGTAAATATTTACTTTGCCAATATCCGCTTAATAAAATAAAATGATGTGTCTTACCTAATTTGAAGAGCACCTCCCGCCCTCCCTCAATTGCGTGCACTATCTCCGTCACCACTATTCCCAGCACCACTACTCCCACCACCACGGATAACAATACGACACGTGTTTCACCTCTACACGAGGCATCTTCAGGTGTAGTAGACTCTACGGTGAAAGACACACCACCGATGATAATACGACACGTGTTTCGCCTCTACACGAGGCATCTTCAGGTGTAGTAGACTCTATGGTGGCTGACCGCTAAGTGAGCGGCGAGCCAAAAACAGCTGCTATTTATAAGACTTGCCGACGCTACCGCTCGCCACTTAAGTAACGAGCGACCTCAGCTCAGCTCGAGTTACACAATCGTTTTCAGTGCCTAGAAGATTGCAATGAAGTGGACGATATGAATGACAAGCTTGTGGAAACTGTCCATGCGGTCGGAGCTAAATTTTGCAAGACCTGCCGCAGAAAAACACAAAAACTCTCCGATCACACTCCTAATCTCATGGCTGTTAGACGGGAAATGAAGATACAGTCTTCAGTGAATTTGACAGCATACAGGCAACTGAACAGACAGATCTCCAAATGCATGCGGCGGGAGTTACGTAACTTTAATACTGCTCGTATTGAAGAAGCAATCGAGCGGAACTAGGGCTTCAAAGTCTTTGCCAGAGAGCTGTCAGCCAGAAAGAGTCAACTGTCGAAGCTGAAACCGAATGTGGCAATATCGTTTCCGGGACACCTGAGATTTTGAGTGAGATGGAGAGGTTCTATGGACGACTGTACGCATCACCTTTGAAGCCACACGCAAGTGTGAGTAACGATTCAAAAGCAAGTCTTATCCGACACTATTCCGATGATATCCCGGACGTCAGTCTGAGCGAGATTAGAATGGCTCTCTAGCACCTTAAAAACGGCAAGTACCCGGACGAGGATGGAATTACAGCGGAGCTTCTGAAATGTATGTGGGTAGGTGTGGGTGTGTGAGAAGGTGTGGATGTGTGGGTGTGGCTGTATGTATATAAAGATACTGTTCAGATCACTGAACGATATTAAGGTGAGAGAAGCGGCAAAACCGGTTTGCTGGTGGCCGGCGGATCGCTGGGAGTGAAGCGGTAAGTGAACTAACGAACCTTGCACTGACACTACGTGCGGGCGCTCTAATAATATCACATATTGTATCTGTTATTTCCTAATTATACAAGTTTTAATAAAAATACAGTCATTTGTTTATTCCTGCAACATAGAGAACGTAACAATACAACTAACATAAATAAAGCTTATCGCTGCTGTGAAAAGAGCTTCAGTATCATCATACTTTGTTGGTCTTGGTCTTCAAGAAAGGCAAAAATGCTCTCTTGAAGACCAATTTCCCTTTTGAGCCGCGTCTACGTGCTGTTTTCGAGACTCATTACGAATCGTATCGCACGCAGATTCGACGACTTTCAGCCTTCCGAACAAGCCGGTTTCCGAAAAGGCTTTAGCACCATAGACCGCATACATATCCTTCGGCAAATTGTACAGAAGACCGAGGAATATAATATGCCACTATGTCTTGCGGATGTGGACTACGAGATAGCCTTTGATTCCGTCGAAATTTGGGCGGTGCTGCAGTTCCATCAGCGGTGCCAAGTTGACTGTCGGTATATCGAAGTGCTGAAGTGTTTGTACAAAAGGGCTACGATAGCTATCCGAGTACAGAACCAGAGTACGAAACCTATTCAACTACAGAGAGGTGTAAGACAGGGTGACGTTATATCCCCGAAGCTCTTCACCGCTGCATTAGAAGACGTTTTCAAGCTACTCAACTGGAAAGGATACGGTATTAACATCAATGGCGAGTACATTACTCACCTTCGATTTGCCGACGATATAGTCCTTATTTCAGAATCATGGAGGACCTAAGCACTATGCTCAATGACCTCAATAATGCCTCCCAACGGATATGTCTTAAAATGAACATGGACAAAACATAGATTATGTATAACGTCCATGTCACACCTATGCCGGTAGTTGTTGGGAGCACTAAGCTCGAAGTTTTTGACGTGTATATTTACCTGGGACAAATAGTCTGACTAGCTAAGTCCAATTTCGACTGAGAGGTCAATCGATGGATTCAACTCGGCTGGGCAGAGCTCGGGAAATTCAAAACTTGAAAACGAGACTGTACAACCAGTGCGTGTTGCCAGTGATGACTTATGGATCTGAGACGGGGTCCGTCACTGCAGGCCATATGTAGACGCTCAAGGTCGCTCAGCGAGCTAGGGAGAGGGCTATGTCTGGGGATTCTCTGCGTGATAAACTTAGAAATGAGGATATCCGCAGTAGAACCAGAGTGACCGACAAAATCCAACAGATTAGTAAGCTGAAGTGGCAATGGGCCGGCAGTATAGTTTGAAGAACTGACAACCGATGGGGAAAAAAGGTTCTCAAGTGGCAGCCTCGTACCGGTAGGCGAAGTGTAGGGCGACCCCCCACTAGATGGAGTGACAACCTGGTAAGACATGCAGGAAGTCGATGGATGCAGGTGGCTCAGGACCGTGCTTTGTGGCATTCCTTGGGGGAGACCTATGTTCAGCAGTGGACTTGTGAAGGGCTGTAATGATGAATGATGATGATGCTCGCTAAACATAAGGTCAGCAAAATCCGGAAAATTTAATAAGTGTTGGTAATATCTTCATTAGGCGGATATTTGGGTGGCCCGGGGTTCGGGTTAATGTGTTATGTGCGGTCTCTCAGTGCGAGGCTGCTTTGAGCCACTCATCTCAACTACTTTATAAGGTTTTTAACCTTAATTAAATTCTGTCGGTAGTAGCTAGTGCGAGTTTTGTTTACGTTAAAATAAGGTTTTGAAAATTATATGCCCACATTTAAAATTAATTTATTTATAATAACTAACTTATTAACTTCTTTTTGTAAAAATTTTGTGATTTGGATACACACTTGTGCGTGTTTCACAATATTTATCATCTCATCATAATACAGGGTGATGATGCCGGGAGATGAAACCTGTCGGGTTTTATAGTTAGTAAATTAATAATTTAAATAAATATAGTGAAACAAGTACAAAAGTGTATCGATATTACAAAAAATGAAGCTGAAGTTTCACCAAGTGACTACAATCGCAGGTATAAATTATATTTTGTACAAAGTTTAAAAGACTTTTGTTTCTATATATATAAATACGTGTTTTTTCATAGAATATGCGTATGAGCACACAGTCCACCTGATGGTAATTGGATTATGTGGCCCATAGACATCTACATTTATCCTTGATTAAGATTTAAAATGCAGATACGTCACCCTTAATGGCTACGATGGAATTCCTCGTTTCCAGTAAAAAAGGGTTCCGGTTCTCTACATTCACCCATACGGGACACAGTAGCATTTAGCTGCTATTTTACGCTGGTATCCTGTGAGACCGTGGTCCTTCAACGGCCGAGCCGACCGACCGATAATATAGCTGCAGCATGACTCTACCACGTATATGTGATAGGTTACAGAAAAACTTTTTTAGATTATGAGCCAGCACTCAAAACTTAACGTAAGTTTAGCCGGCTAGTTGTTTATACTTACATTAGCCGTAACGTATTTTACTAAATAATTGAATGTCTTCTCTTTTTTGAGGTAGTGAGACAATAATTAAAACAGCGTATCACATTAAACTTGATTACATTGTTTCCTCAGTGGCATGGTTAGAACACACGAATAAAGTGATATCATTAAGTAGAAGAGTGGTCTTAATCTAGACAGAGTTGATTTTGTAGACCACAATAATTAACCTCAGTGTCAGTGAGGTGACGAATAGCGCTACCGCAAATATTCGAGCAGTGAATCATAACATGCACATACGTGTGTTTCTAGAATTTGTTATTAAAGTTAGTTTATGGTTCTCAAATTTTGTTGTACTGTTTGATGTGAAAACTTCTTTAGAATCGTTGTGATTTGAAACTCGATGAAACGAAAAAGCAACGCTAAAAAGCGATAAACATATACTTCTATAGGATTTAGCCTGCGTGAGAATGAGACAGAATACAGTGTTTATGTAAATTTATTTAATATGATAATTATAAATTTATTTTCATTTTAATTACATAAACCGAATTATAATCCTACTCCTGATACTCTGCATTCGTCTCGGTAGCGAAGCCTCTTTAGGAGCCGAGAAGCCGGGCTTGCCCTATCAAACTGCTCAATCAATAATATCAACTAATAAAATAACTCGTAAACTGTTTCAAAATATTTCAAATTTCCCGCGCGCTCCTCTGTTCTACACAGTCATGACCTCGTAGCCTTATTAAACACGGTAAAACTTAAAAACGGCAAAATTGCGCGATACTGCTGTCATAAAAAAGAAGTTGAGTTGAGCGATTAGTCGTCTCTCTCGCACGCGTGGGCTTTTTACCGGGCTTTCGAGAAGACGATCGCCCCTTTTCTAACCTGTAGCAAAATGTTCTATAATGAAATATAACTACGATTGTTTATATAGCAATTCGTATGGAGCGATAAGCTGGGCTTTTGGTGTGAAGTTAAACGAGCGCGGGGGCGCGCGGGCGATACGTTTTCAAGTTCATTTCACATTCCAATGTTTACTCTGTGTGTTTACTTGAGTGAATGAATATTGCGAGTTGAAAATTTATGCTCTTTTCAAGATTTTTACTGAAAATGGAGGATAATAATGTTCTTTGTGATAAATTGAAGTGTTAAAGTGCTAATCGGCGAGGAAAAGGTAAAATCTTTAATCTTTCCTTAAGAAAGAGAGACGATTCGATTTAGAATATAAATATTATTTTTTTTATTTTGTACATAGTTTGTTTGTACTTTGTTCATGCTTTTCTTTTGTTCATGTATTGTATTATATGTAAATATCTTTTTCCTTCGCTCAAGGAAGCCCAAACGCCTTTTTTCAAAGCCACCGAAGGTATGCAATTGCTGATACGACGCTGAAACTGCTAAAAACAACAAAACCATATCTTGGGCTTGCCCTAGTTTGGAGCCCTAGCTTCGCCACTGATTCGTCTCAATCATTATCTCGAAGTTTAGTTTTCTGAAGGTTTCACTTCTTCCATGTGTGACCTGCACATCATGTTCACATGTTTTTTTTATTGAGAATCTTGCTTGTTGAAAATTGTACCGTGTAGTGCATATCGTCCCTTGGGTGTCGTAAGAGGCGAAAGAGGGAAACTGAAACAGGAGATGGGCAGCAAAACCTTCTTGATGGCAACTCGAAATAATAAAAATTGCTGTTGCCCACCCGCCTACCAAACGTGGCAGCTATGGCAAAGTCCTCCCGATGAGGCAATCTATTAGATAGGCATATGTATAGCAGTAGACTTTTATAGGATGTAGACATTGAACTTATTTTTAATATATATTAGTACAGACACCACGAAAAAAATCTGTACGCTTGTGCGGGGCCTGTGGCAGGACGCACAGAGTACCTTTTATGGCACAGACTAAGTAATTTTGAGCCCGCTGACTCTAACGCATCTTTTCTAGTATGCAGTACATATTACTTCAATGGACGTATAATATAGGCTATACCTTTACTATTTTTAACATCCTGCCTCGTAGGTCTAGTGGTCGTGCCAAATTCAGTTATTGGTTTTTTTTTTTGGAAATAAATTCTCAGTTGCAGCCCGGAGTCAGGAATTTGCCTTTTTTAATTTGCTTACTCGGGCACCATAATCCTGTCCTGCGCAAGTGACTAGTCTCCATTCAGACTTGCCGCTGTGACCGAAATTCGATATGGAAGGCATTATTTTTAAATTCATAAAAATTATGCATCATGGACTATATGCATCATTGACAAGTCCACATAAAATTTATCAAATTAAAGACTATTAACAAAAATTCCGGCCGATATTGTCCGTGCAGACACGGTCGTGTAGGATACAATGCCACCCTTAAAATAATCCGGTTTTGGCTAAGTTCTATAACAGCATGGAGAGATTGTCTGAGTAGAGGTAATAATTACCATGTTGTTTGAACCTAATCACTCATTTTGGTGAGCGCGGCTGCCTTTTTATTTAAATAAACTTAATTTAGTTGGATAGGATATGTAAAAGATTGTGTTTTTTATAGAATAAGGGTGACAAACCAACACACAGTCCACGGAATGGTAAGTAGATACTGTACACTATTGTACTGTACATCTACATTTGTTCTCGATTAAAAATCCATATGCAAATGCGTTGTCAGTCCTGAGGACTAAAATGGAATGCCTCGTTTCCAGTAAAATGGATCTCCGGTTATCTACACTCACCATACGAAATGCTATTTTACGCTGGTATTCTGTGAGAGCGTGGTCCTACCCCTGTCGAGCCGACCCATTCGTGCCACAACCACAATAAAGCTGTAGCGTGTAAGTTCTATACGTATAAGTTCATCCCTATCTGCCCTACGTACTTGCGGGTTCCTATACTAATCATAATTTAAGTAATTTGTCTTTGATTACGCTCGTATGTAGATTCAGTTTGATTAAATTAAATAATGTACAATTTGATCTAATTTATTTTTAATTGATTTATATATGAATATAATTTAAAAATATTATTTGCATTTGATTTTATTTTATTCCATTTGATTATAATTTTAACTTGATTTTAAAAGCTGTGTCTCGCCAGTGACCTGAATTTTGCATCTGCTTTGTTCTGAATAACGATTTTATTTTTATTAGGGGCGCCTTGTCATTGCCTATACTTGCAGCACCTAATTAGCACTTAATTCCTTGGTATTAATATTTATCGTATATCTAACAACTTCATTGCATTACTAGCGATACATTTTGCTAGCAACGCAAATTTTAACAGTTCGTTGCGGTGAAAATTTTAGAGCACCTAATTTTTAAACTTGGCACCTAATTAGCACCTAAAAAGCCCTTAATTTTGGGTTTTTCTAAATGTAAATTCCTGACTTTGCGTTGCTGGCGATACTAATTTTAAAATTGATTAAATTATGTGCGATAAAATTTTGGATCTTTTTATCTGACAATTAATGAAATATTTGGGGTATAAATGTATTTTTCTCATCTGGTTGTTCTACATAACTATATAAAAGAAAATTATAAATACACCTTGAATTATTCTTATTATAATTTTATAGCACCTCTGGTAAGTTTTGTCGTCGTTTTTTTTTTTATATAAAGACATTGTAATCTGTAGAATTATTTATAAAGTAAATAAATGCTAACGAAATAAAGGCAGCAAATTGTATGAAAGGTTATAAAATGAAATGTAGATAACAGAAACGCGGCTAACTGGAATACAGTTGCAGTGGAACATGTCTTTAACCGCAGCCCGCTAACGAGCGGATGATATCCTGAACTGAATACAGAAACCGTACGTTACAATACCGACTGTATAGCATTAGGACGAATAAAGAAAGACCTTTGAGACTAAATAAAAGATTCCTTACAAACTGTTTTTTGTATTTATATATAATTAATATATAATATTTTATATAGAAGCAAGAGTAGTTAACAAACGACATTACAATACTCCTGATTCGATTAAGAATCAAAATATAAATGCGTTATCACCCCTGAGGTCTAAGTCTGAATGCCTGGTTACCAACAAAAAAAGGTCTTCTGTTCTCGTCACTCGCCATACGAAACACATCAACATTATATTGCTATTTCATGCTGTGTGCGAGCGTGGTCAGAGAAGAAGATACAGTGCTGGACTTTAATCAAGTGTACTCTGAAAGGCTTTTAATTAAAAGGCTCGAACGTCTAATTTCTGAAAAGCCGGCATCACGTTACGACAATGAGGATAATTTAAGCCATTTAGTCTAATTTTTATTGAAATCAATGTATCTCCTATATTTCCTTTTCTTAAAATTTCTAATAAGAATATAGAAATATAGTACTATTTTACTTTATAAACATAATTATAAAAATATTATTGAACATCATAAAACCTTTGTTAGCTCTGTGACATGCTCTGGCAGCGGAAAAATATCATAGACTCAAAAATAACCAGACTCGAATGGAATTGCAGTATGCATAGTCCAAGGTGTGAATCTCCTGGTAGTGCGATCGTAAATTCGGGTTCCATGCGTTGCCGAAGTCCCAAAAGAAGAGACGTTAAGACTTGTTTTACTACGTAGTAAGACTCCCTCGTGTTTCTGCCGTCAAATAACAGTACTCGCACTGCTGGTTTCTGATTTCTCAAGTGTATAGAAAGCCAATTTAATTACAGGATGTAAGGCATTCCATCTTAGTTCTCAGAGGTGACAACGCATCGGTAGCTTTCTGTTTTTAAGTTGGCAGTCCATGGATTGCAGTATTCATTTACCATCTAGTGGACTATTTTCTCGTTTGTCATCCCAATAATATAAATAAATGAAAAAAATTATTTGTAAGTTTTTAAGATTGTCAAGTGTGCCAGCTTAAATTAAGCTCTTTAAAAAATAGGACATTTAAGGACAAATTACTTGCCATCATATTTATCACAATACGAAAGTTCAATTAAAACAGATATTAAACATCCGATTATACACATTGCAATTGGCCTTTTAACTACAGTCGAATACAAAGTAATTGCTGAGGCTTAACGATGTAGTTCTGTGCTGCCTCGATCTGATTCAAGCGAGCTGTTAATTGTTGCGGCACGCACCTGTCTCGCTACAGTGAAGGCTTGAAGAGTGAGACAATGGAGAATGAATTTGCACAGTAGAATTCCATCGGTAACTGGAATAATTGAGTAAATGTTGATTTTTTTCACTTTTTTCCTATATGCTCAGTAGGGAGGGAAGTACATTATGGAAATCTCATGAAATATTTCAAGGACAAGACGTTCACAATCAAGCTGAGCTCCATTCTTTCATTACAGCCTATCAAAGTCCACTGATGAACAAAGATCTCCACACAGATTGCCTCATTATGGGGATATATGTCATAGCTGACACTGTTGGTAGGCAAGTTGCAACCGCAGTTTTTTTTCTAGTTTTTATTAGGAAGACGCTGCTGCTCATTTCCTCGTTTGTTTTCAAGGTGTCGAGCGTCTCTTGACATTCGCCACAAGAGACCGAGATTAAACAAGAACATTGCAAACTCTTGGTGCAAAGGTTTTTCTCGGGGTTAAGCAATGCTTTACGTCTAAAAAAGCATAAAATATAAGTATCATTACAAAACACTCTGTACAATTCCTTAAGGGGGATTTTTATTTTTTATAGTTAAAACCGTTCTAAGTAAAATATCCTATATCCAGAGAATACCATTAGAAAATAGCAGCTTAATGCTGTTGGTTCTCGTATGCTGAGTGTAGAAAACCGGATACCCTTTGTACTGAAAACGAGACATTCTATCTTAGTCCTTAGTCTTATCTTAGTCTTAAGGGTAAATACGCATCTGCATTCCGATTCTTAATCGAGTATGGATGTAGATGTCTATGGAACACAGCATCCATTTACCATTAGGTGGATTTTGAGCTCGTTTCTCATACTTATTCTATTAAAAGCTTATCTCAGACAACTCAGATTTGTTTATAAAGCATATTTATGTAATTTGTGCTCATGAAAGTGCACAACGATTCTACTTTTAATTCTTTCAACTATCTTTCAATATGCTGTAAAAAATTCAATATGAAATAAGCAGTGCCTTAAGGATGTGGCCGCCATGCCTCCCCCATTTCTTCGATGTTTTCTCAGACATGCAGTAAACCTGTTTGATCACGATGTTTGCCTACACATTTCGCACATTAAAATAATTCCACGCCTTTTAATATAATATAACTTAAAATTTTAATTATGCATTTTATTTTCCTGTACAAATGAAAAAAAAAATTTTGAAACGTTCCATATTCAAATAAAAACCAATTACACTGAATGAGACACAATACTAATAATTAATGAAAGTTTAGCGCTTATTTACGAGTATATTGAAATTGTTCGATCAATTCCAGGAATCAACTGAACAGAATTTCCACCAAATTTAAATTAAAGTTGGCCCCAACAAAGAGCTTATTTGATCAAAGTAACAAAATCAAATTGACATTCTCTTTTGTGTATTATAAACTACCTGTGCCCCAGACTTTGTTTGCGTGAAATTAGAACTTTCGTTATCATAATTGATGATAATTTGTTTGTACTTTTAATGGTGCCAATCTAGAAAGACAGTAATCTGGATCAAACCATTCAGTTAGTTAGCTAATCAGACAAACTAACGAAGGAACAAATAGACGGGTCCACAAATGAACTAATGGACGGACCCACAAACGCACCAAGAAAGAAATTAGGTAAACTATACGCTTGTGTTTCATATCATATATAAATAAACAACACAATGGCCGCAATAACGTAATCCACAATTTGCTAGCTTATTTCTCTAGCCAACACTTGGTCCCCATACAACAGGTAAGAGACTGCCTTAAATAAGCAAGCTCCATTAACAATTATTGGTACTGTCGTATTTAAGTAAGACACCATATAGCACTGACCTCCGTTATATAAGTACGCTGGACCGGCTATACACCGTGACAGAATGAGGCTGACAGCAGAAGTGAACGTCCACGGAACTAATAATAGAGATAGGACAGTGTGACAAAATATATCGATAAAAGATCTATACCCAAGCCTACCATTCTACACTACAATTTATGTATCATTTTAATATAATGCTATACAATAAATAAATGTACCAAATTAATACTTATGTCTTAGACACAAGCTTTATATCTCATATAAAACAAAAATTGACGCTGCATTAGTCTATCTACTTTTTCTTCGTAACTATAGACCGGGTTTTATTCGGGTTTCACCATTGGGTATGTATGGTTCATTCGAGAGGTTTAAAAATGTCCATAAGTAGGAAAGACTAGAGTAGGTAACTACAACTAAAAAAAAAAAACATAATTTTGTGAACAATTCATTGTTAACCATTCATTTATTCCTCGTAGCAGAGAAAAACAATAAACTGCCATAATATTATGCCTAAAATTAATGTTAAAGTTAGTTACAGCCTATTGACGTCTCACTGCTGGGCACAGGTCTCCTCACATTTCTGAGAGGGTTTAGGGCAAGTGTCCGCTGCGCTGCCACAATACGTGTTGGCGAACTTCTCATGTCTTCGAAATATTTTTTTTTCTATTTCTTACACATGCAGGTTTCCTCACGATATTTTCCTTCCCCGTCGAGTACGTGGTAAATCAGCACTTAAAATTGCAATTAACAATTTCATTGGTGCCGGCGGGGATCGCACCCGGGTTGCTCGCGTACTGTGAAATTTACAGCGAGCGCTTAGTCCCTGAGCTACCTACCACAGCTCAAATATTACACCTATTTCAACAATAACTATAGGTACAAGTAGAATTTTACAAATTTTAAATTACATTAAAGAATACCATACCACAAATCATTAAAGTCATAATAAATTTGCTTTGGACGCCAGTTAACAAGTTTTATGCTTTTTAGTCACAGTTTTAGTATAGAATCAGTTGAAAACCTGTAAATTAATATATATTTGATAATTATAACATAACATAAACACTCACGCCTGTCACCCAGAGGGGTAGGCAGAGACTACGGACTTCCACTTGGCACGATCCTGGCACACCTCCCTCGCCTCCTTTACATCCTTATATCTACGCATACACGCTCGTCGGCCTAATCTGGCCCATTTTCAATATATCGCCAATTTGGTCGATAAACCTTCGTCTAGGGCGTCTCTTCCGACTCTGCCGTTCACTTCTGCAGCATAAATTTGCTTTGTCACTCTTTCTTCGTTCATTCTTTCTACATGATCAAACCACCGAAGCATTCCTTTCTTAATCCTGGTCACAACGTCATCTTGCAAACCACACTTTTCTCTTATCACACTATTTCTCACCCTGTCATTCAGATTCAGCCCTAGCATACTCCTTAATGACCGCATTTCTACAGCATTTATTCTACTCTCATGCTTCTTCTGCCAGACCCAACTTTCACTACCATACATTAAAGTAGGGACTAACACAGCATTGTGAATTGCCAAACGTGCCTTTTTTGACACATTCTGACTCTTCACAATAGCGTGTAGAGCCCCATTCACTTTATTTCCTGCGTTCACTCGTCGTTCTATATCCTTATCATATCTACCATCCCTGCTAAATAAACATCCCAAATATACAAACTCATCCACTTGCTCAATCAACTCATCTTCTATTCTTATTTCATATAACGTTTTACTTTCTTCTCTTTCAAAAACCATCACTTTCGTCTTACTTGCGTTCTCTTTCATACCTCTTTCTTTTAATGACCGGTTCATTAAAGTAACCATCATTTGCAACTCGGCCGCCGACGATGCAAATATGACTTGATCATCGGCGTACAAAAGGCATTTGACGATTAACTCACCCATTCTCAACCCACATTCTTCAACTTTCAAAGTTTGCAAACAACTGTCCATAAATAGGTTAAAGAGCCAGGGGGAAGCTACACAGCCCTGTCTGACACCTTTTGGGTGCCAAACCAGTCCGAGTAGACCCTGTTGATCCTGACACAAGCACTAGAGTCCCTATAAAGAGACTTCAATGCCTGTATCAAACCAGTGCTCAAACCAAATGAGTTAAGTGTTTGCCATAACACATTCCTGTCCACTCTGTCACAAGCCTTTCCAAGTCCATGAAAGCACAAAAGCCTTCTGGTTTTTGGCCAAAACCTTCTCCGCAATCATGCATGGAAAATACTTGATCCGTACACCCCATTCCCTTTCTAAATCCAGCTTGCACATCCCAAATTTTTCCATCAGTTTCTTCCATAACTCTTTCAATTAACACCTTAGCATACAGTTTACCCACAATGCTAAGCAAGCTAATGCCACGGTAGTTTTTACAGTCCTGCTGTGACCCTTTTCCCTTATATATTGGGACTATAACAGCTTTGCACCAGTCTTCCGGTACCCGCTTCAGTTCCCAACATAAATTAAACAAGGTGTACAGCAGGCCTGCCACCACTCCCTCTCCAGCCCTTAGCATTTCGAGTGATACTCTATCATATCCGGCTGCCTTACCTGCTTTCATGCTTTTCATTGCTTTCATTATTTCATCTACACTTATCTCCCTACCTCTCTCCACTTCTTTCGGAATTTCTTTTTCACTTAATTCAGACGACCCTTCACTCATAAACACACTTTCAAAGTATTCCTTCCATCTCTTTAAATTCGAAACTTCTTCATTCAACATACAGCCATTCTCGTCTCGTATAGCATTCATTCTAGGCTGTTTTGAATTTCCCCTAGCAGTTCTTACGAGTTTCCAGAACATTTTAATATTTGCCTGGAAGTTATCAGATATCCTTCTATCATTCTTATCCGTTCTTTCTTGCTTTTTCCTTTCAACAACTTCTTTTACTCTCTTATTTATAAGTCTAAAGTCTGCCTTTTTTCTTTCAATCTCTTCATTCATACCACCAGAATTACCAGCTTTGGTTGCCAGTAAATCTAGCCATGCTCTCTTCTTTGCTTCAACTTCCATCCGAATCTCATCATCCCACCACAACGTATTATTTTTCCTTTCATTCGTTCTCTTACTTACACCACATACTTCGGTGGCTGCATCCTATATATATCAGGTCTAAATCATTCATACATATTTCATTCAAACCATTTATATTCTCCCTCAGTCTACATTTATACTTCTCTTTCACACCTTCATCTTGTAACCTCTCCGTTCTTATATGCTGTAACGCAGTGGTAGACACAGATGTCCGATGCCGCCAACGCCTGAATAGACCATTAATTCGGCATAAGACCTAATGATCCGTTCCTACGTTGGACCACCGTTAAACTCTTGTATCTACCACTGCGCTCCGCATTCTTTCATCCACAATTATGAAATCTATCATGCTTCTATCATCACCTCTTTCCCATGTATACATGTGAATCCTCTTATGGCGAAAGAAAGTATTCGTCACAAAATATTCTTTTCCTCACATACGGGAGGAGGTCTTCACCATTCTCATTTACACATTCATCGCCAAACATTCCTAAAATCCTTTCATAATCAGAACTCTTCACCCTAACCCTTCCATTAAAATCTCCTAACATAATAATATTTTCATTTACCTTACATTTCATCAACACCATCCTTACCATGTCCCAAAACTGCACTCGGATATAAGTGGGTTTAGACATATCTGGGGCGTACACCCCTAGCACAAACAACTTTATTAAGCCCACTTTCATTCGTATCCATAGCAGCCTTCATACAACATTTCATACTCTTTCACACATTGACCCATTCTTTCTGAAAGGATGACACCGACTCCCTGGCATGCCCGCTCCGTCTCGTCTACACCAGACCAGTAAGCGGTATACATGCCATGTGCAGTCGCATCCTTTCCCTTTCGTTTTGATTTGATAATTATCTGTTGTCACATATACCAAATCTCAAAGGGTTTAATTTTTCCAAAATCCTTTCTTAGTGGATGGCTTCGTAATAAAAGGAAGTTATTGTCCCAATTTGTCCCAGCTTGAGCTGTGCGTCTAAATAAAATAAAAAAAAAATACAAAATTTGCACCGTTGTTGTAAAACCGTTTATTATTTTACAGCAATATTTTTTCTCCACACAAAATTGTTTTAAAATCGCAAAACACGTATTCATTTATTTATTTACACAGTAGTTTCTGTAAGTATCGAGTCAATCGCCATGTAAAATAAAAAAAATCATACAAACGGGTCCCATCCGTCCCATGCAAATCCGTTCACAGGTTTTTGAGTGATGCTAGTCCAGACAAATAGATAGACAGACAAACAGATAACATAGTGTACCCCAATTCAAATATAAAAAAAAATTTCAATGTACAGAAATCGTCGCGTTAGTTTTAATATAGTATAGCTAGAACATAGATTTGAATAAAGGCAATTTATTTTGCTTTATGTCAGTCCATTACGACATGTGGTATAATTGGATGGGGAGCTGCTTCTAAAATTAATATAATTAACTTTGAGAGAGCTCAGTGAACAATCATAAAAATAATTAATTTTAGAAACTTCACATATCCAACTTCAGAATATACCTAGAAAGATTACTCCGTGCTTACTGTAAGGCAATTGTATATTGAAACACCGGTCTTCAAACAACACACTAAGCTTTTAGATTTATATAATACAAGAAGACCTCAAGAACAAGTTTTGAGCAGAATTTTTCCGTATTTAGGAACTTATTTCATCTATATCCAAATGAAACAAATACGCTTATAAAAAAAATGAAATATCTCAAAATGATTGACTATGAATCAACTGAAAATTCATAAAGAAGTATTGAATGATTTTTTGTTATTTTTTATACTATTTTAAGTATTTTTATCCTTTATGTATTTATATTTTTAATTTTAAGTTTCTCGTTTAATATGTTAGGGGTGGTCATCATTGATGCACCTTATTTAGTAAGTAAGTTAATCTCACAGTACAAAAACTTTGTATACCTTAGAGTAAAAAGTCTGTATAGTAATCTAATATTATCATTTTCCAAGAAATAATGTTAAATTGATAATACTTATTAATAACTTAAAAATCTAAGATTTGTTTATTGTAATCACATTTTGAAAACTGCAAATACAAGATCTAGTTCATATTATGATTAATGAATAAATGAATGAGATATAAGCTAAAATAAATAATAACTTTACATGTAGTAAAACTATAAGTAAAGTTGCAGCCTATATGCATCGTACTGTTGGGCACAGGCCACCCATAATTTGTGGAGACACAACTAATACGTTAAAAGTGGTTACTTTATTTCAAAGCCTTAATAGAAATTCTTAATAGCTTTTTTAATATTAGAATGATAGACGAGCTTACAGTCCACATGTAACCAAATTCAATTAAAAGAGGCGCGCGTTTCTCTGCGGGATAAAATCCGTAACAAGGCTAACGCAAAAGAACAAAAGTAACTGACATATTCCAGTGGATCAGTAAGCTGAAGTGGCAATGGAATGGCTATATAGCTCGAATAACCGACAATCCATGGAGAAGAAAGGTTTTCTGCACAATCGATGAATGAAGGTGACTCAAGAGCATACTATGTGGCAATCTATGGGAGTGGCTTATGTACAGCAGTGGATTTGTGATGGACTAAAGTGATAATGACAGAGCTGGGTTGCTGCCCTTGAGGGCTAAAATAAAATGCCTCAGCTTAATTACTGTCTTTATTTGTTGTTTACCGGTTGAAATTCCTACTTAGAATGAAAGTTCTACCACCTAGCTCTCGATTTCTTGGCGATATCTCTAGATACATTTTTAAGTTAGTAGTATTTTAAGGTAAGAATTATCAATATTAAACATTGACATACATAATAATTCAGTGCAGTACCTACAAAACATTGCATTATTCAATAAAATGTAACTGTAACCGTAAAACCTGAAACGTAAAATGTGTATAACATGCGTTTTATCATCATGAATTCCTTTAATTGGTCAGAGCGTATTTAGTATTTTTATTCATTTAATATTTTAATACGTTTTCATTCTTAGTTTCATAGGATTTAAAAAGTTTCAGAACCTGATAGCCGATTTATGTTATTTCTTAATTGATAAAATTATTGCTACACATAATTGTACAACTCCAGCACATGATATAATGTATTTGAATCATAAGTACCGGTTAGGTATTCATTACTTTTTATCACGTCAAAAATTTGATCGACTATACGTTTAGGAACTTTGATGCTTCTTTCCGACGCTGATCAATTGAGGTTCACAAGGATCATGAAATAATTATAATATATTAAAAATATTACTATCGAAAATTACAATAGCTATAATTTACCGTGTTCATTAGAATCGTAATATTACGTTCGTTATCTTTACGATTTAGTTATAGTTTATAACTCCAACAGCGGCATTAAAAATACAGTACATGTAAGAATGCTAATCGCGTTACTGATATTCAATTTTACTTTATTGATAACATAAAACAAAAGCTACGGTAATTTTTAATCATAAAATTTAAAATAAAGCGCTTAAGGAATAGAGCGCAATAATTCTACTTTAGTAACCAGTTAAGTGTGTCATTTCATGATTTAAAATACCGTTATAATTTTCATACAGTAAAATTAGACAAAGAAAAATACAATAAATTCAGGAAAAGTGTAGAACGTGATGTAGCAATTGAGTTGAAAGAAAACTGGGCACCCAGAGCAACAGAAATTGTGCAAATCCAAAAATCCTTACAAATGCTTTCAACGCTCAATTTGACATCATACTATAGACATTTCAAGCTATTGTAAAATACAGCCGTGGTTCCAAATGTTCAACAATGTTTCCATTCCTCTTCTATGTACCTTTTTATTTCATGCTTTATTTTTATTAAGATTTTTGTCGTTAGTCGGTCTTTTACATACAATATTTGTACGATATTATATTTTGAGGAATGAAAACTATAATTGTGCGATAATTATGTTACAAAGGATCGCAATATGTTGTTATTAATTATCAGTTCGAAGTCTGTCATTTTTGTATTTGAGCTTGTTGTGTGGTGGCACAGATACCGCAATTCTAATTGTTATCCGTGAATTCTAGCGGCAATGTTTAAAGGAGGTTGTTTTTTTACCTAAAGCAAACTTCTTATTTGGAATTATAGACGGAGATGGCTTTGATTACCTAATTGTCGGAGCTGGGTCAGCTGGAAGCGTACTGGCGAACAGACTTACAGAAGACGGTCACTCTACAGTTTTATAACGCTCTTCGCACACGAGTCGTAAATGTAGTCGTATCGTAAGCGTATCGTTAAGACTCAACGCGTACGAGACCTGCAGTGTTCTACAAACGAATCGTCGAGAAGAAGTATCGTTTTGTAAAATCTCATTTGAAATCATGGCGTCAACGGTACCAAATATGTTGGGTGAATTTATAGACTATCTTACTTTCTCTTCAGACGAAGAGGATTTTTTATTGTTTGATTATGTATGAGGTAGAAATCGACGTGCTCATTGGATCCATCTACGCATTAGAAATAATCACAAGAAAAAAATATGAAACTATAAACAACGTAATAAAATGTATCTGTATACTTCACAATTTTATCCGAAAACATGAATGAGTTGATTGCGAATTCAACCAAACTGAAGACCGTAACCACGCTGCTGGTAATCAACAAATAATAATTCCAGTATATAATGCAAATCTTCACGTTGACAGAACTTCATCACCAAACCAGCTTCGCGATTATTTGGCAAATTACTTTTTGAAACCCAGTAATTCTCTTCCGTGGAAGTGCCAGCATTATGTGTAGTTTTTTCAATAAAAATAATATACTATATTACATTACTTACCTGTCCAGTTTATTATTGACGATATTTCTGCCCAAGCTTTATCCGTTACATCTTTCCTTGAATATTCACTTAATAAATGATTATATAGACAAGGGAACGCTTCAACCAGTTTCACAAATACAATCACTTTTTAGTCCTCTTCATATCTATTGGAATTAAAAGTCGTAAGAAGTTAAAAAAAATAAAATTCAGTTAAATTTTTAAAGAAATTAATGAACAGTTAATTTTTTACGGTTGCTTACACAGTTACGCCTATCTACGCCAGTAGACTACGGCTATTTGCTTACGGCATCGTATCGTCGTGCGTATTGTAATACGCGCGTAGGACGAGAGAATACGAGCGCGGACATGTTCAAACAAGTCCGCACACGAAGCGGTGCTGCAGCGAATCGTAGGAGATGTTTATTGTCATTACGATAGTCGTAGTGTACTGGCATAAAAAACAAGCGTAAAATTTAACTGTTCATTAATATCTTTAAAATTTAACTGAATTTTAAAGAAAATTTTATCGATGACATTTTTGATGAAAACTCTTTATGGAATGAAAAATTCATCCGATAAAAACTGCGGAATTTATTATCGTCTGCTGAAAGTTCACGTGCAGCAACAAACAATCTTTTCTTGTGATTAGGTATTTGTAATGTATGGATGGATCCAATGAGCACGTCGCTTTCTACTTCTTACATAATCAAACAATAAAAAATCCTCTTCGTCTGAAGAGAAAGTACGATAGTCTATAAATTCACCCAACACATCTGGTACCGTTGACGCCATGATTTCAACTGAGATCTTACAAAACGATACGTCTTCTCGACGATTCGTTTGTAGAACACTGCAGGTCTCGTACGCGTTGCGTCTTAACGATACGCTTACGATACGACTACGCTTACGACTCGTGTGCGAAGAGCCTACGACTATCATAATGACAATGAATATCTCCTACGATTCGTTGCAGCACCGCTTCATATGCGGACATTTTTGAACATGTACGCGTATTGCTCTTGTCCTACGCGCGCATTACGATACGCTTACGATACGACGCCGTGTGCGGGCAAGGGCTCTTAGGCGCCACAGCAGTTAATGACTCGTTTTGGAACTTGAACGGAGTATTCCCATTCTTTTCGAAGAGCGAAAAACTTCGACATCCTCAGATACCGCATTCAGCGTATACTAAGTTTCACGGTAGTAAGAAACACGGTAGTAAGAACCTAACAATGAAGCAGATAAATATTTTAAGGCATTAAAGGGGTTTGGCTGCGATATAATTTTAGATATAAACGGGAATCGTAGCCAAAGTTTTACCTTCCAGATGTTTACGATCGCTGACGGAGTACGTCAGATTACTGCATACTGTTATCTCTCTTCAGTCCAAATCCTATAAAGGCCAAAACAATATATTTAAAAAAATACCATTTTATGGAAAATTATGTTTGATAAAAAAAATGCAATAGGCGTTAAAGTGAACTTATGTTGATATAGCCAGGAACTGGGCCAAGATAACATCTTCTTGACTTAGATATTCCAGTTCGAAGTAATTTACCAGTTGGTTTTAACTACCATGATCACGTATCAGTATTTTTATTGATTAAAACGGAAAACTCAAATGCATTTCTCCAGCCAATAAATCCATATAAATTTTCATATATAATATTCACAGGCTACGTTGCTTTAACAAATCTCAGATATTTCTAGACTATCAAGTCATCAATTTTATTGTACCAAATGATTGTAAAGGTGCGTCACACATGTGTTCTCTTAATTTTTGGTTTGATTATAAAAAATGCCAAATAGTTAACGAAGCTGGCAAAGGAACACTGTTCGTTACATTGTAGAGTTTTATTACGTAGTACTAATTCAACAGAATCCCCTCTAGTCGAAACAGGTACGCTTACAAATGACAATGATCTAAATATTTTAATAAAGTATATTGAAGGTTATGTTGGTATTGTCAACATATCTTTTTTTAGGAGCGTGAATTCAGAGTTAATGGATGTGGTTGGTTCTAAGTGTGGACATTTTAGTCTTTGGACTAAAGAATTTTGGTGTCATTGCGCAAAGTACACTGTTAAGTACTTTGCGCAATGACACCATATTATCACTATGTCGGTACATCGGCATTGGGTTCAGTTATAGATGCTCAGTTGAGAGTGCGAGGCGTGCAACGTTTGCGTGTTGTCGACGCTAGTATAATACCTACTCTGATTGGAGGTAATATTAATGATGTTGTTATTGTGATCGCTGAAAAGGCTGCAGATATAATCAAGCAGGTTAATGACAACAGTTAAGGTTAATAAGTAATTTCTTGAATGAGATGGATAAAGAAATTGTGTAAATCAGCAAAAATGTATTGCAATGCATATAATGTAGTAGTGTAGTTAATATAATTTTTTATCGTTAGTTAAATTTGTTAAAGTTTTTTTGTGTCCACTTTTTCTAACACTTAACTTGAAGCATGATTTTGTGTGACTCAACTCACGGTAACTTATCTGATGTTGAGCCACGTCGCCAATAGATAAGAGATAAGATTTTTGATTACCAAAAATCTTATCTCTTATCTTAGTCAAGATGTGTTTAACGATATTTGATTATTCACTTATCATCTAAAAATTTTTAATTTAGAAACATTTAGAATGATTTAAAGTATTAAATAATCATCATCGTTCCAGTTCAACAAATCCAGTGGTGAATACAGTTCTCCATAAAAGACTGCAACAAACAAGGTCCTGGGCTACCTGCATTTATTGATTTTCTGAATATCCTACCAGGTTGACACTTCATCTAATACGAAGCTGTCAATTAATAATTTTTCTTCTCCATCGCTTGCTGGTTCCTTGAGATATGTTTTGATAAAAAAATTAAACCATTTAACTACAATATGATTTTATTTAATTAAGCAGACTTATATGTAAACTTTGAGTTATATTTTAGAAATGCACTTTAAAATATCTTGACATGTGATGTCGGCGTAACGATTTCATTACCTCATTTCACCTGTGGGTGTCGCAAAAGGCGACTATGGAAAATATCAGAAAGAACTCATGGGCACCAATACGATGAATGTATTAACCGCCCTGTTTACGCCGGACACCGTGAGGTGTCTGATTTGGCGAAGGTTGAAAGCGTCAAATCTGCGAGACTTTATGTATTACCAGTGGTGACGATAATGGCAAGGACTTTTGCGGGCATTAAAGAAGAGGAAGACACTTTAAATAAACATGTTTATTACGAACGCTTTAGGGACAATATTAGCCTAAATTGATCATGAATATATAACAATTCAATTCGCACTATTTAATTCGCAGAAAATGAGTGATTACAACTATAATGAGATTAATTTATAAAACAACACATGTAAGTCACGGCAATTAACAAATGCCAAGGTTTGCGTAGCTATATAAATTACTGTTTTCAGTTTAACGACGCTCCCTCATAAATTTTGACTGTCAGTGGTAAATTCTCACTTTAAAATCCATGAAATAATGCATGTCTGAGCGCGCGAAGACCTATCAATAATCTAAGCAATTAAGGATTAAAATTGTGAAATCATGTACTATGGTATTCCTGTGTGTTTAACGTAGCTAAATAAATAACTGATTTTAAAACAGAGTAACTACGAGATTTTGTAGAATATAATTTTTTATCTGGTAGAGCCACTATGCAGCTATATTTTGATTGTAGCACAAACGGGTCAGCTTGGTCAGGAAGGACCACACTCTCACAGAACACCGGCGTAAAATAGCACCTTGATGCTGCTGTGTTTTATATGGTGAGTGTATAGAACCGGAGACTCTTTTTACTGGACACGAGGCATTCCATCGCATTCCTGAAGGGTGACAACGCATCTTCATTTTGATTCTTAATCGAGGATAGATGTGGATGTCCGTGGGCTACGGCATACAATTACCATCAGTGGAATGTGTGTTCATTTGTCACCCTTATCCTATAAATAAACTGTGCTGCAATAAGGCGCTATTTAACCAATAAGTCATGTGGTTAAATAGCGCCTTTATTAAATAGCTTAAGAGAATTCACCACCCCATTTCGTTCTTTGGGTGGTTCGTATAGTGCAAATAATATGAGAAATGCCCACAAAATTTTTTGGCTTCAGATAGATGGCGGTACCATCTCGTTTATGCCAGACGTAAAATATCCAGACCAGCGACAAGCATCAGTATCATAGGTGTTAGACGTCGCGCACTGCGTAGAGAGGACTCTAGCAAAATCCTCCCCATACTCTCTGGCAAAATGGGGATGAAGGAATAAGATTAAGGCAGTATTCTTTAGAGAATATCAGCTGGGATAAATCTGATATTGTAATATTATGCTGAGTGGGTAGCCTTTTTAACCGCTTTAAAAAGGAGGAGGTACTCAATTCAACTGTATGTTTTTTTATGTGTTACCTCATAACTTTTTCTAGGTGAACCGATTTTGATGATTAGTTTTTATTTGAAATTTGGTACTTTTCATGTGGTTCCATATAAATTTGATCAAGGATTTACCAGTAGTCTTTGAGTTATCCTTAATAATTTAAATTGAAGTCGGTTTACAAAATTTTTAATTTTACCACTTTTTGTTGCTGCAAATCAGTGAGAATTTAGGTTTCTTTTAATTTAGCTATTTATAAGTTAATTTATTTTATTTAAAATATTTAAAATTGTAGGAACGAACGAAAAATGTTCTTTCTTTCTTCTTTCCTTTTTCCTTGTACACACGCTCCGGGCTTCCTCATATATTTAACGTATTTGTTTCTCTTGAAACAGGCTGTAGTTGCTCAAATGCAGGTTTTACTAGATGGTAGGATTACTTTCCGTCCTAGGAGTTCGTCTGGCTAGGTGCTACTCTCTTTCCTATTTCTAACACCAAATATCAGTGCTGTGCTCTATTTAGAAGGTATCCAAGACCCGGAATAATTACAGTCTGTGAAACATTATATCTTAGTCTTCAGAGGTGACAATGAATCTGTAGCCTAATTTGCTTGAAATTAGCTGCAGGTACGCATGGACTGTAGTAGCCACTTACCATCGGGTGGATTGTAATTTCGTTTGTCACTTCAGTTATATAATTAATGTCGTTTTTCGCTAGAATTAAGTTAATGATAAAGAATGAAGTGTTTCTATTTGTATATGTTTTGTCTATTTGTTTCTGCTTAGCTTTTGAAAACAAAGAAAATAGAGCCGGAAACTTCCAAGAACCCTAATATAATTTTTCTTTTTCAAAAGCTATGATGTTGCTTGCATAAAACAAAACATTAATTAAAGTTTTATTAGAATAAAACAAGCTCGTGATCTATATCAGTAACAATGTGGACCTGAAAACTTTCGTAATATCAATTAGTTTACTGTTTCTTAACGGTGGTAAAATTTATGCTAGATTATATTCTTCTTCGATTGAGAATCACAATGCAGATGTTATTACCCCTAAGCGCTAAGATGGAATCCCTCACACTCACTATATGAAACACAGCTGCTATTTTACACTGGTATTCTGTGACAGCGTGCTCCTTACCAGGTCAAGCCGACCCATTCGTGCTACAACTAAATAACTTCAGCATTGCTCTATCACTTAATTTATTAATTCGTTAGACCAGTCATTGGCTGTATTGATTTAGTCTGACTTTTCAGAATTATTAGAGCATTGTAATTGACTAGAATCAGGGATAACGCAGCTGCTCGCTCGACTCTGGTTAATGCAAAATTAAAGTTTAAACTAAGTTTGACAGTGATTTATGGCCTGAAAACGTTCACACGGCGGGAACGGCCGGGGATTCGGGAAAATACTAAATTATTATAACCTAATGGACATGTTGCGTGTATTAAGCCTGCAGATGTTTAGCTTCTCACATGAGAGTGATACTTTTTATTGTATTTTTTGTGACAGATAAAATTAAATTAGTTTCTAGTCACAGCGCTTTAAAATTGTCTCTTCTACCATTATTTCAATGAAGCTGATTTCACATTCGAAAATGCATACGTGATAGAAACAGCTATAATTCGCTTATTTGCTATGTAATATTATCAAAACTAGGTCACAACAATATTTATATAAAAATAAATGTGGAGTTGAGGTACTGAGATGAACGTAGTTCATTACGTACCGTGTAGTGGCGGTGTAAGAATATCCACTAGCCCATATCGTACCTGCGGGTGTTGTAAGAGGCGACAGAGAGAAACTGAAATAGGAAATTGGCAGCAGCATATTCCTGATAAGAACTCAGAATAATAAAAAAACTGCGGTTACCAGCTCGCCCGCCAAGCGTGGCTACTATAGCAAAAACCCTATAAGGAAATCTATGGCGGAGGCCTATGTTCACAGTGGACTTGTACAGGCTGTAATGGATGGATGGATGAATGGATGAAGTTCATTATACTTCATGAGAAAAAGCTAAAACTTGACCAAGTTTTCTACGTACCCTCTTACTAATTACACTTCTAGCAGATTCTCCTCAGTCCCCTCTTCTCCGTGATCATGATTACTGCAAATTACTAAATAAATACGTTAAAATTTGTAAAATTAGTTTTATTTAACGTAGTATTCATAGTAATCATGAGAGAAGGCTTAATTCCAGCTGTGATACGTTTACAGTTTACTTTACTTACTTTTATGTTGCAGTAAATGCCTTTGGTGACAAAATTTGCATCCTCTATGTTCAGTGTTTATCATTCTGTGCCTTGCGTTATTGTTTATTTAACAAAATAAAGAGATGAAAAGGCTATCAAATAACCCCGTCATTCCTGAATAATAATGGTGACCGGCTATCTCATAAGCCTTTAATTCTGGAGGATCATTCGCTACAATTTGATTTTAGTCACGTTTGAAGGATTAAAGGAGAAAATATTTAACAGTGTACGTAATATGCGCAACGTTATTTGTGCGATAAGTGGTAATAATTAGTGGTAATGTTTTTTGATAAAACTGTAAAAGTTGAATAAAACTATTTTTACGGATTTCAATTTTACTATTTTGATTCCCGACGTTTCGGGTGCTTTACAGCAACCCACCATGGGTTGCTGTAGCACCCGAAAAAAGAACCCAAAAAAAGCACGGGAGGGACTGAGATGTTTGACGTCCCGATGTCATAGTTAGCCCGGCTACCTTCAGTTTTTTAATAAAGGACCCAAAACGTCGGGAATCAAAATAGTAAAATTAAACGCGATAAAATCCGTAAAAATGGTTTTATTCAATGTGTAGTGTTCGCGTAAATATAATAAATCATTAAACTGTAAAATTGTTAAACTACCCCTACATACAACATTGCATTATGAAGTAGCATGAATGTGTGGGCTCGACGGGACCGTCAACGCTTGCACGAGTATTATAGATAAAGTGACGACCTGGTAAGAAATGCAGCAAGTCGATAGATGCAGGTGGCTCTGGACCGTGCTGTAACATTCCTTGGGTGAGGCCTTTGTTCAGAAGTGGACTTGTGAAGGGCTGTAATGATGATGATGATGATTTGGACTTCGTCTTCTTTGCATTCATATAATATTTATCCGATTACAATGAAGAAACTTTTGTGATTTGTTGTGCGCTCGCCCGCGATTGCAACGCATGCCGGGCACAGCTGGCATTAATATTAATTATAATTCCCAATTTAACAACTCTCACGGCATTACAAATGATTATTTCTCTTTATTGCAACGAAGCAACCGTCATTAGTCATTGAACTTGACCGTCACAGCACAGTACAAAAGCGCCTTTGTGCAGATTCGGCAATAAAATCCCATTGTTTCTACACGCAGGCGATCAACAATGATAGCTTTACAAGCGAGCGTTCAGAAAAATAATGGACAATTGTGTCTTTTAAAAGGTAAATAAATTGAGAAACTTTACTAGGTCTTATTCAAATTTTTTTTCGGCGTTGTTTTGGTATTGTTAATTTATTTATTTCAAAAGTTAGTTTAATTTGTCTTAAAATTTTGGTCTAAATATTTAGAAAATTATTTAAATATTTAGATTTATATTATACTATTGCTAGAAATTCGACCGTAATTCAGTGTTTTTTTAAAGAATAAGGGTAAAAGCGATGTATCCCAACTGATGGTAAGTGGATATTGTGGCCCATATAGGTACATCTACATATATCCTGGTTAAGAATCCAAATGCAGATGCGTTGTGACCCCTGAGGCCTAAGATGGACTCATCATACGAAACACAGCAGCATTAAGTTGCTATTTTACACTAGTATTCTGTGAAAGCGTGGTCCTATCCCGTTCAAGCCGACCCATTATTGTTACAACCATAATATAACTGTAATAAGCAGCATGGCTCTACCTCATCTCAAAAGATTTAATTGGTCTGAATTTTGCTAAGTTTGTTCGTGTACTACAAAACTTAAGGCAAGCAGTTAACCTCATAGCTACCAAGGCTCTTTAAATTTTATTTTCATTTAAAAATACGTTATCCCTACAATAGCATTTTTTCCTGTATCGTTGAAGTGATTTACATAATACATAAATTGAACATGAATACACATATAAACCCGGAACAATTATTTGTAGGCCATATAAATGCATAAAACCCGCGGCCTTGCAGCGCTATAACAACGCACTTGGCCATTTCACTACGGAGCCGTGAAAATGAATGTTTCTTCTTCTTAACAATTTAATTAAAATTTTAATCAATGTGTATATTACTTCATGAGTATTAGAACAAAGGTATGCTAAAATATTTAAACTTTCACGTAAACAACTGGCTGGCGAGATCTTATCAAGTTTTCATATCTGATCCTTTCAACCCCGACTCTCGTCCTTTCGACCTTATAAGGGTTTTACGATGGGATTAGAGACAACTTGTAACAAAAACTTAAATCTTTTTGTTCTAAAGTTTCTTGCTGGTTCTTCCCAGGACAGAGGTATTTTCCGAACCAGTGGTATAAAAAAATGACTTTCAATAAGTATTATGTAATAATCTATATTGAATAAAAAATATTCTATTCTATTCTATTCTAATCAATGGTATATGAATGCCTTGGTGTAGTGGTCATAAGCGCGACTGTTGATCATGTCTCAGGTTCGAATCCTGTTTTTTTTGTCACGAAATATTTATAAGCAAATCGTGATCACAAAGTCATTGAAACCATACAGACGTGCCTCGAAAAATACATAAAGCCATTGATTCTATGACACCAGACTATGTATGAGAATAGGAATAATGCACTTTTGTTTGCGAACACTCTTGTACTATAATACTGTCCTGCGTAGAAGGGTAATCTCCATTAAGACAGGCCGCCATGACCGGAGTTCTGTCTGTAGGTCACATTTTATGATATTTTCTACCGCAGGTTGTGTATCGTCAAATTTTACGACGTTTTATCGTCAAGTTTTACACCATGTATAATGTGAACTTTTTCGTTATTCTTTGTTTAAGGCGACACATTGAAAACCGTTGAAGCGGGCTATCGCCGGACTGACCCGAGTGAAACATAATTTCAAAAAATAATTCAAAAACACCGTAATAAGGTCTAAAATTGCGTAGTGCCCGCAACGATTAAGATCGCTTAGAAATCGCTTAGAATCTTAAAATATTTTAAAAAAATTATTGATTTAACTAATCAAAATAATGAGCAAGTAAATTACGAATATTGATGTTCTGAACGTATTTGAGTGATTCCGAAGCATATGGTTTAAGTAATTTCGTTGTAATTTCAACTATAGTGAGTTTTTAGAGGTGTTTTCGCAAATAATATGATCGAGTCAAAATTATACAATCGTCTTTTTGAACAAGCAAATTCAAGATAAAGACATTAATTTACCTGTATCAAAATTTCAGTTTCGTTAGTCGTGTCATACTCCTATACTATTCGATGAAAGAAGGTGCATTTTTTCGCGATGTCGCCTTAAGCAGGTGAAATAGTAGACAATTAGCACAGTGCAGTTGAGTACGTGGTAGAGACACAGTGCAGCGTAATGTGGCTACAGCACGCACGGGTCAGTTCAAATGAGGAAGGAACAGGTCGCACATAATTACAGCGTGAAATAGCAGCATAATGCTGCTGCGTTTCGTTAAGAGAGCGTGAAGCTCCATCTTAGTCGTCAGGAGTGACAATATATCCGCACTTTTACTCTTAATTGAGGATAAATGTGGATCTCCATTGTTATACTATTCAAGACCAGTTAGAAAATAAAACGGTTGTTTCCAACTATTACACTTTATTCTACTCCACAATTTAAACTTGTACACAATTCAATTTAACTTCACGTCTTGCTGCGACGACTGGCGTTGCGCGAATGCCGCTCCAAATTTACTTATCAACCTTTTGCACTTGTTAGCAGGGTAGGGTGGCGTCATTTCCGCCCCACTCTTTTACAGTAATCAAAAAATTATCCTTCCGGCTAAATTATATTACTCTATCTATTGTCCGTAATCATTAATGTAAGCAACTAATAGTAATTATAGTATAAAGTCAAATCACGTATCGAGTAATTCTATTATAAACAATAATATAATAGTTATTAACCTAACAGCTCGGCCATCCTACTCAAAGCGAGTCCCATCGCTTCTACACTTAAACAACACCGCAAGTATAAAAGTAACGAAATTACATATGTATATATTTTTTTCAATTAACATATCCTTAACTAAACTATGCATGACAAAATATAAATAAAAGATTAATCAAAATAATACAATCAAAATTAACATTTAACCTTCAGTAATAATATCAATAATTAGTATTAATTACACAGTTATCCTTTTTTACGTTTGTATAAAAAAAACAATGATTATCTAATTAGAACTATTCAGTGTCAACTGTGTTATTATCAGTTGAATCAGACTCAAAATCTCTATTGAAATTCATCCACGGATGAATTTTGTCGATTGACACTATAGCTTCGTATTTTCGACCGTTTTTACGAGTAAGCGGCGTATCTTCAACGAAAATCTGTCATTTGGTAGCACTTTTACTATGCGATATGTACCTTGAAATTTAACTACATGTTTTTGTGATTTTCCATCGTGTGGGACCTGCTTTTCTCAACGTCACCTTCATTGTATTTAGTTGGGGGCTTTCTACGTTCATTAAATCTTTTTGCATCTTGAATTTGTTGTGCTTTAATTTTTGTACTACCATCTTGCCTAAGTTCTTCTAACTTTACTAATGGGGTTCCGATTAATGTGTCATTAATTACAAAGTTTAAGATGCCTTCTGATCTAACGGTTATGTTAAATCCAAATAGTAACTCAAATGGTAACTTATGTGGCTTTTAATAACTTGCACACTTGTCACGGACTTTGTATTCTTAACAGGAGTAATGTTAATATATTTTGTAAAGCCATCAATCAAAACTAACAAATAGCTATTCCCTTTCTTACTTTTGACAAAGGGTCCTAAGTGATCTGCGTGGACTGTGTGGAAGGGAATGCTGACCTTATTTATTGTATGTAACTCCCCTTCACGTTTTCCTCCCGGCGCTTTGTGATGTGCACACTCTAGACAAGACGTCACATATTTTTTTACGAAGCGGCGCATTTTAGCGAACCAGTAATGCTCTTGGATTCGTTTTAATGTTTTTTTTAAAACCACCATGCCCGATGTCGTCATGGTTTATTTTGAGTATTTGCCAACGTACTCCCTTAGGTACTACCCATCTTAGTGAATCGCCAACAATTCGATAGACGCGGTCATTTTTAAGTTTGTTGTTTTTGAGTATGTCAACATTTTGGTCCGCCTCGGAGTCCGTTGATATGTGCTTTATTTTCTTTATTTCGTCATCAGCAGATTGCACGGTAACTATCCAGTCCGATTGAGTTTGCTGTATCGCCAACACATCCCATATTTACTGGTCATCTGCAATACCTTCAGATGAACAGTCCACCGGGTTTCTACTAAGCGCATCTGCATGAGACATCCACGCGTCTGGTCGATATTCAATCGTGCAGTCGTATTCTTGCAGTTGGATCTACCACCGCGCAATACGAGCTATTAAATCTCGTTTAGTCAGAGTGGATCTAAGGACGTTACAATCGGTTACAATTTTAAAGTGTATCCCTATAAGATAGACTCTAAAGCGGTTCAACGACGCAATCACTGCTAAAGTTTCGAGTTTGAATGAGTGAAGTTGACGCTCGTGTGCACTTGTTTTCCTACTAAAATAAGATATGAGCTGTAATGTGTACTTTGAATTCCGCTGTAGTAATAAAATAAAATCCTTCTTTAGAAGGCTAGTCAATGATGCCGCAATTGTAGCATAACCTTTGATAAAACGCCTAAAAAATCCAGATAATCCAAGGAACTATCGTAATTCATGCTAGTTGCAAGGTTTCGGGAATTTTGAGACAGCGTCTGTTTTCCTACCACCTGGGCGGATTCCATTAGCACTCACTTCAAATCCTAAAATTCAATAGTTTTATAGAAGATATTGCATTTACTTAACTTGAGGGTTGGACCTCCTTTCTTTAAGAGTTTGAGTACTTCTTCTTCTAGTCTCTTAATGCCTTCGTCAAAGGTTTTAGACGGGATAAGCACATCATCCATGTATACAATAGCATACTTGATTTTAATTTCCATAAGTATTTTGTTGATGGTGCGTTGAAACACAGATGGTGCATTTACCAACCCAACCGGCATACGATTAAATTTAAACTGCCCGTCGGGCGTTACAAATGCAGTCTTGTTTCGGGATTCTTCAGAAATTGGTATCTGGTAATAGCCAGATGTCAAATCCAATGATGTAAATAAAGTATTACCTGCTAGTAAATCTAGTTGATCTCCGATTCGAGGTAATGGATAATGAGCTTTTTTCTTCTTTCTGTTAAGAGCCCTGTAGTCCACACAAAACCGTTTCTCACCAGTCTTCTTTTGTACCAATACAATTGGGCTGGCGTAGGGCGCTGACGATTCTCTTATGATTTCACTGTCAGCCATCTCTTTCACCATGTCTCTTACTAGTTGTCGCTCAGTGTAAGATATGCGGTAGGGGCGGTAAACGACTGGTTCAGAGTCTTTCAACTCAATTATCATTTCTGTAGCATTCGTAAACCCAAGATCATAGAGTCAATTTGAGAAACATTCCTCGTATTTCGAAAGCAATCTCTGTAACTCAAGTTTTTGTTCGTTAGTAAATTGAGAGCTACAGTTAATTGTTTCATCTATTCCAGTTGAATTAAGAGTGGCTACACGATTCCAATACGTGACTTATAGAACCCGTGGGCATTGAATGTTTCTGTAGGGCTCGTGTTAAAAGTGAATTCTTTTTCATGCATATATCATTTGTCGATATATTATAAATTAAGAGAATACTTCGCCCATTCTTGATTCCATACTCTCCAGGTAGAATATAAAACTCTTTTCCAGCTGAACCATGTAGTGACCCGATAACACAAATGTCACAATCAATGTCTGATTTGGCACATACTTCGACCGTTTGCAATGCGTTACTAGAAATATTGGTGACGTTTTCAGTTAATAACTGAATTTTGTTTTGAGTTATCCTTTGGAAGATTTATTTACTAGGAGTTTTGATAATCAAAATATCAGGTTTTTCTGTAAATGAGTGCCCCAACAAAACTGGGTGGTTAAGAACGTAATCGTCAACTATGTAAATTTCTATATCCTCCGTTAAGCCTTGCACTGTTACGGAGGCTAGTGCTACGCCTAATGGTCTTACTAAGTTAGACCCTATCCCTTTTAGCATAAGAAACTTAGTTTGCGAATTAATATCGAGTCCCATAGTTTCTGCATCATTGAACCTAACTAAAGAACATTGACTTCCCAAGTCGACGTGACAGGTTACAGAATATCCGTTAACTTTTATGTTGATTATATATTTATCACAAGGGCAGTCACCTAAAGTTACTTTCGCTACGTGTTTCTCATCTTTAGAATTACTAGAAGTTTGACTATTCCTTTTATATACTGGCTCAGATGCTAATTTGTTTCTAAAACAATCGTTAGATTTATGACCTAATCCTTCACAAATTGTGCACTTTATAAGAGGTTTATTGCACCTAAAACTGAGATGCCCCATTTCGCTACAGTTAATACACCTATTATTATTATTATTAAATGAATTAGATTTAGACGGCCCGGGTCGGTTTGACGCTAGCACAACCTTACGATCGCTATATTTTTGTATTGGTGCGTCGAAGTTTGGTCGGGCTTGACTTGTTTTAACCGTCATAAAATATTTAAGAACCTGTTTAGGCTCAGAAAAATGAGCAGCTCGAGCTCCCACTTTTATAGAACGATCCTCAATACCGTAAAGAAGGCAGTTCACAGCTTGTCTACCGAAAATTTTACAACGGTTTAATAAATTGATCTTTGCATAATAGTAGTGCTCTAGTGACTCGCCGTATTTTACTTTCTTAGATAACATTTCAGTCAGAAGCTCGGCATAGTCTTCGCGACAGGGGAATGATTCTAATAACTTCCTTTTCCATTCGAGCCATGTATATAATAGTGAAGGTAATCCTTGAAACCAGGTCTTGGCAACACCACTAAGTTTAGGTAATGAATGATGGATAATTTCTTTCTCATCCCAGCTATAAATTTCGGCACACTCTTGTACTTTGTTTATCCAAGTTAAAATGGTTTGATCTTTCGACAAAGGGTCAAATTCCGGTATGCCGTTAGTGTTGAAAGCAAGTTTAGGCCTATCAAAGCTCCTGACTTTACTTAAAATATCTTAAAACTTATCTAATACAATATTAGTTCCTGGTTCCTTACTTATACTCCTTTGTCGCTGACGCCTAGTATACTATGAAGCACCATCCTCTGAAGATGTCGAATGATCGCGCTTCCTTTTACTCCTCGATTCCAATCTGCGGTGAGTTGACCGTTTACCCTTTTTCTTTCTTCCATCATTTCCATCCTCGCTACCAGACTCATTAGTCTGATACCATGTCCGTATTCCCTTCCTTGATTGTCCCTCCTTATCCTTGTAACGCACCAGCTCTATCCTCGAGCAGGGCGTTTTACGTATCAATACCGGGCTGAAATTCCGTCCTTGCACCTCTATCCTGGGTGCTTCTTGATTAGATAGATGCGCCAGTCAGTCCAGTTCCCCTCGACTGGCCGCATCATCACCAATCTCATTCAACCCTTTCCCTCGGGTCATCCGGTATCCTTGCTCTTGTCCTTGAGCAACTTCATCATCCATATTGTCTTCGATTATCTGAAACTTACAGGTATAAGCTTAGAACTTGTCCAAAGATTTTCTTTTAATGTATATGGCAAACTCATTTACTATTCTATAATTAGAGCTTGGTCTCCATTTTAAAAGTTATACAATAAATAGTTAAGTTATGTAGATTCTTTTAGTCATGTTTATTATTGGTACAGATTGATCATACTTAATTATAACATTGACATATTTATTTCATTTTCATAATGTCGTGTATAATCAAAAGAAACGGAGTTTCATTATTAGCATTATGTTTTTAATTTCACGGCGTATACGAAAAAAAAAGACAGTAAAAAAAGCTAATCATACCAATGGTCTAATTAATCATTCATCAAACTTTGAAACCATTAATTGCAGTTATATTTTAAAGGAAAATATGCGAAGTATCAATTTATTAACAAAAAATACTTACATTATTCGAATGGTGCACGTGGCAAGATAATTAAATATGTATCCTGTTTATCCCACTTCTGATCTGTTATACTATTCAAGACCAGGTAGAAAATAAAACGGTTGCTTCCAACTATTACACTTTATTTCACTTCACAATTTAAACTTGTACACAATTCAATTAACTTCACGTCTTGCTGCGACGACTAGCGTTGCGTGAACGCCGCTCCCAATTTACTAATCAACCTTTTGCACTTGTTAGCAGGGTGGGGCGGCGTCATTTCCGCCCCACTCTTTTACAGGAATCAAAACATTATCCTTCCGGCTAAATTATATTACTCTATCTATTATCCGTAATCATTAATGTAAGCAACTAATAGTAATTATAGTATAAAGTCAAATCACGTATCGAGTAATTCTGTTATAAACAATAATATAATAGTTATTAACCTAACATTATAGTATAAAGTCAAATCATGTATTGAGTAAATTCTGTTATAAACAATAATATAATATTTATTAACCTAACACTATGGACTACAACTTAGCATTAGTTGAACTTTGTGCTCGTTACGTAACGTACGTAAGGTTAGGTATGAACCTTACTTGCGTACCCTTACTTCTATAATAACCAGATTACCAAAACGTGCAAAGTAAAAATAATAATTTAATTTATTTGTGTTGTGTAAGTCATTGTTTTGAGTCAAATAAAGTTTTTTTTTTCTTAATCTTCTCTTTCTAAGCCCCGCTGAGTTATTAAATCAATTGTAGGTGTCTATGAACTATAATCATAATTATTATCATTCACACACATTCACACACACACACACAAGTCTACAGCTGAACGTAGGCCTTCCCCAAGGAACTCCACAAATCACAGTCCTTAGCCACCTGCAGGAAGTTGATTGATAACTTCCTGCATCTCTTACCATGTTGTATTTCCATCTAGTGGAGGGCCGCCCTTCACTTTGCTTACCAGAACGAGGCTGCCACTCGAGAACCTTTCTTCAGTGGACACTTAAAATTATTTCACATATCTATACATCTATAAATATAAATAAAATTGATGTCTCTGTCTGTAATATTGAAATAACTAGCTTCTGTTAAGCTTAGGGGTTTATTTACACGATATTAAGACAAAAACCATCATTATTAAAAATTTGTCCGTCAGTCTGTCAGTTCGTCCGGACTAATCTTTGGAATGCCTGAACCGATTGTGATGAAACTTGACGAACCGATAGAAAGCAATACCAAGAGAGATTTAGGCTATATTTATCCGAAAAACTTGAACAAAACGAGAAATTATTTAAAATGGTCTTTGAGTATCTTAAATCTAAATAACGCCACGTTAATACTCGTAGATCCTGTCCAGACGAAGCCTTTTTAGAAAAATAGTTATTACTCGAGTGATTCAGTAGAAGTAAGTATGTGCCAGCATACTTGCACTCGATCTATCCACGTTCATTTACGTCTACTCGTTCCATTGGTTGTGAATCGTACATGAAATCACGCATAATAAATTATTTGCGTGATATTTCATAGCGACTACAGAGGGCGGTGACTAATGACGGTGGTTTGCAATGACATTTTAAGAAATATCTCTGACAACGATTTTTGATATTAGATGTATTACTAAATATCAAAGAAAAAGTTATGCAACCTAGTGATATATTATATGCTAACTAGCTTTTTTTATTGATGGTAACTAGATGCTGTGGGTCATAGACAATCTGTCTTTGAATAAGAATCGTGCTCAACGTTGCGTTGTCAACCCTGACGACTAAAATAGAATGCCTCGTTTCCAGTAAAAAGGTTCTCTACACTCACCATACGAAATACAAATTAATGTGTGTATTCTGTGAGAGCGTGGTTTTTCCTCGATCGAGACAACCTATTTGTGCAACAAACATAATATAGCTGCGGCGTGAATCTACCAGGCGTTGGTTTTAATTAAATATCTATAACATTTGAATAACAGCCTTAAATCTTTCAGTTTCATTACTAGACTCTCTTTTATTTACTTCTATATAACTTAAGCTAAGGAAACCATAAACTGCACTTTATTAACAACCAAAAGGAGGTATATTTTTTTTTATGTTTTCAAAACGTTCTCTATTATTGTAAATTATAACGTTTATGCAATTATATTTCTGCTCGTAAAAGTGAGCCCGCAATTTAGAGCCTGTAAATTAAAAATATTGCATTTATTATATTATGTTTATTTATTTTTTATATATAAAAATTTATTATAAATATTTATTTAACATAGTAGGGGATCACCATGATATAGTATTATTTGCTGATGACACTTCTTTAATTTTCAAATTAAGATGACAATTAATAAAATATGACGAAGTAAATAATGCTGGGTCTAAATTAGTAAATTGGTTCAATGTTAATAATTTGCATTTAAATGGCACTAAAACGAGATGTATAAAATTCATGATTCCAAATGTCAAACAATTAAATACTAATGTCATTTTAAATGGGTAGGAACTGAGTCTTGTAGATACCACCATTTTCTTGGAATCACACTAGACGCGAAGCTTCAATGGAGCCCCCATATATCAAAACTAGCAAGCAGACTTAGTTCTGCAGCACATGCTGTAAAAAAGATTAGAAATCTTACCAGTGTTGAAACAGCTAGACTAGTTTACTTTAGCTGTTTCCATAGCATAATGTCGTATGATATTTTGCTATGGGGACACGCAGCTGACACTGAAATTATATTTGTTTTACAGAAGAGAGCCATAAGAGCAATTTATGATTTAAACCCTAAAGAGTCGCTGCGACAAAAATTTAAGGTAATTAATATATTAACTTTGGCCTCTCAATACATTTATGAAAATGTAATGTACGTACACAAAAATAAAAGTAGTTTTACAAAATAAGTGATATTCATTCTGTAAATACTAGGAACGGACACAAGCTAGTAGTACCAGTTACTCGACTCCATCGAGTCAGTAATTCATTCTTGGGGCGATGTATACGCTTTTACAACAAAATCCCAGAAAATATGCAAAATTTGACCTGCTCAAAGTTCAAAAACTTTATTAAACAAAGTTTGTATAAAAAGGGTTATTATAATATTAAGGAATTTATGGATGATAACAACCCCTTGGATCGCCACCAAGCTATTTCTAATTTGTTTTGTGTTGTTAATTGTGTAACATACATGATTGTAAGCTGTTATTTAAAAAAAAAAAGTCCCGCTGGGTTTCTTGCTGGTTCTTCCCAGGACAGAGGTATTTTTCTAACCAGTGGTAATTAAACAAAAGAGTGACTTTCAATAAGTATTATTTATAATCTATATTGAATAAAAAAGTTTCTGTTTCTGTTTCTATGTATAATTGGGTAATGTATTATTAAGTAACTCCGGTTGTTAGAGTAAGGCACGGAATGTATATAATTTTTATATTCCGTGGGGTGAGGTATGAAACTAATAAGCCCTAGCAGTGGGCGATAAAAATCGTATATAGATACAATATCTATAATATATCGAATATCCAATATCTATATATCGGGTAACAGACTAACTATGTATTAGATACCGCTCCAGTACAGCGTCACTTTTTGAAATAATAATAACGTAAAATATCTTTGATATGATACACAATTCGAAATTTGAACGTACCATGAGTGCGCGTAAGAAAACGAGACATTATATTTAGGTAAAACAGATAATACCTACTCCGTCTCTTCGTTGTAGGATATACTAATTTCTGAGTATCATAGATATTAACCAATACGTGTTAACCTACTAGATAGATATTACGATATATCTATAAATTTAAGCAAATCAAATCTATCTAAATTCACGTATAACCGTGTAGTACTGAATATTGAATTCCTTATAGAGTTACAAAATCACGTAGAAATAAACCGATATGTAATATGAAATAGATATTGAATTATATAGATTAAATATTAGATATTCAAATCCAATCCAGTCCTATATATAGATACGATTTGATGTAGGGTAAGAGTGGTATTACCCATGCCTAATAAATAAATGTACTCAAGTTACTTGAGTTCTTGTTGTAGGCGTTGGCTTTTTAATTTTTTATTGACATAATATTATTTGACATAGATTTATAATGAAATACCGAAAAAAACGTAAATACCGGTTTCCGTTCACTCAATCCCGGTATTTTAAAACTTTGGTTTCAGTCCGGTATCCCGGTGTTTTCGACATACGGGATCCCGGTTTGCGACCGCTACTCAAGTATAACTCAACACATTTCGGAAATGGTGGTGGACCTCTATCAAATCTGAAATAATATGATATCGCGTTTCAAATTAAGGGTGTCAATATCTAGTTACTTTTATATACATATATTTTTATTAAAATGTAACATTGACACGACAAATGGAAATGCCCAATTTTGGCCATGAAGCGCCCAACAATTTGCATTTTATGTCTGTGGCAATATCGTATCTGACAGCTAGGCCCAAAGAGTATAGTAACTGTCATATACAGGAAGCTAGGCCCCTGACATGTGAATCGCAAGTTAACACATCAGTCGTAAACTATATTTTATATATATATATTATAATTAGTGGCAATGATTCTGGTAGAAGTGCAATTTAAAATAATTGTTGCAATTATTGTATAGGCGGCTGTCGAATGGTAGGATGCTATGTTCATGTTATGACAGATAAATGGTATTTGGGTTGGGCACGGCATCAGACTTTTGCCTCCTGCTCAATTTCTGGATGATGTACTGATTGTGTATGATACAAATGATGTATAAGACCATAAAATACCCTACAGATCTTATCAAAACTTGATTATGTATATATGTATTACAGTTAAATTATTGTTAAAAAAACTGTATTTGTGAAAATAAAAACCTTTATATTTTAAAATTCCGGACTTTTTTTAAACCAATTTCTTAATCATTTCATTCTTTTAATTGCATATTTTCATTTCCATATGCTTTTATATGTGTGCACCCATGCCCGAAGTGTCTATGAACGGTGGGCATTCCCCTTTGATATAAGCGTAAATAGACCATTAACTTCATGAATGATTAACTATCATAATTAAATATAAGTACCTTATATCTTTTTGAGATCCTCCTACTATGAGACGGATTCGCCTTAATCACGCTTGGCAGGTGGGTTGGCGATCGCTGTGCCAGACGTCTTGCACCTTTGATACTGCTTCCCATCGCCGGTCCAAGTATTTTGTCTCTAGCATTATTGAAATGGTTATACCGACATCTATCAGAAGCTACAAGATTTTTCTGACAGATCGCTTGGTCTCCTCTTACAACACCCACGTTACGAAATGGGATAGTGCATCACATCTAGACAGTATTTTCCACGTGCTTACAGTGAAAATAATTCGAGAAAAGTTACTATTCCGACGAATATTCTACAAGATATTATATTTTATAGAATGTGTTTCTTATTAAAAAAAATGTAATTGTAATAAAGTGCGGTATAATAAGTTAAAAATTATTAAAAGAATTGTCGTATTTTAATGATAGTGTTTAATTATTATAAAGTAGTAATTTAACGTTTTCTTTTATTAAATTATTGAAAAAAACTTTTTCTTTATTACGCTAAAAGTAAACCAAATTTAGATCCATTCTAATATCGACCCGTGCTTAAATTTATGGTGAAGTCTCGCTTTGTGAGATTTCCCGGAGGACGTCTGCCCTTTAATATTAATAATGTTGAAACCGAACCTTTCCACATTCCTGTTCAAAAATTAATCAATCTGATAATTAATATTGAAAACACTTTTTCTTCATTCAGGAGTAGATTTTAACTCTGCTATGTTATACCTATAAAAACGTGTACATTTAAAACGTGTACATTTAAATAATAGGTACATACATATTATATTGTTTTAACCCGGGGTTTGTCGCTACCGGGTAAAAAAAAACTACAGAAGTAATAAAAACAGTTATTATCTTTTTTTGACTTGCCGCGGCTATATACTCGCGACGACTATAGTGTCTTGTTATATTATCTGATCTCATTTTGCATGTTTTCAACGAAAAAAAGAATAATTGTTAAGATTTCAAGATTATAAAGAAAAAAGTCAAGTTTTTGGTTCTCTTTATTGTAAGTGCCTAAAATATTAAGAAATACATTTTTATTATAAATGTTATTTTTAATTTATAGCTTATAGTACAAACAAACATATTGAATTAAAAAAATTCGATATTAATATTTAAGTATTTAAATAGGGAGCTATGAATAACGTGGTAACATTTACCGAGTGGCGACCGTTTGTGTTCGTAATTGCGTAGCGGTGAACCCCGGGTTAAATATTTTCAAAGGTTCCTATTCCATCCTATGTTCAGCATTGGACCTGTGATGGGTTAAAGACCATAATGATAACATTTAAGTGACAAACGACCGAATACTTCCAATTATTGGTGAGTGGCTACTGCAGTCCATTTACACCTGCAACTAGCTTTAAATTCAGAAGATCACCAATGGGTTGTCACCCAAGAAGATTATATGAAAAGCTTCAAAGATGCTCACTTCTCTAGTTAAAGGACATTTAAGCCTTCATCTTTCCTCATCTACCTAACCTTGGCCAATTGAATGCTAGTATGTCGTAGTTATTAGTTTAGGGGCGGTGTAATAGAATCCACTGCCCCATGAGTATCGTAAGAAGCATTAGAGAGAAATAAAATAGCAAATGGGCAGCGGCTTCTTCCTAATAATTACTCAAAAAAAAAACTATGACAAATATCCCCTCAACGAGGCTATTTAAAGTTTTAAAGGGTAGGTCTTTGTTCAGCTGTAATAATAGTATTTAATGCACCCATGGGATGAAATGGCACCTGCATTTCGTTCTATAGATTTTTGGACGCCGCAATCGAACGCCAAACCCATTTACACCAAATTTAATATTCATCATCAATTGCTATTCATAAACAAAGCTTAAATCGTACTTTACGAATAAATAAATAAACTAGATAGAAATTGAAGCGAAATGAGAAATTAAAATTATTTATATTTCCTTCCTGTTACTCAACCTATTCATTAGATACGTAATTTTGTAGATTGCTGAAAAGAAATGTTTTTCTATGTGCAAGCTGAAATGAATATGTAAAATTCTGTCTGTTCAGAATTTTTTGGGTAGTATTTTAATATCAAGAGAGGACTGTCAAAACTACTCGTTGCCATCTTGTAGGTAGTGACATAATCCCGTTGCTGTAGAAGTCTTGGGATTTTTTATCAAAAAAAATGCGACAAGTAGTTTTGACAGTCCTCTCTTGATATTAAAATACTACCCAAAAAATTCTGAACAGACCAAAGCAGGTGAAAATCTGGGGGTGCAAGGTCAGGACTATATGGTGGATGCATTGACACTTCCCAACCAAACTCTCTCAATTTTTGCTGAGTGGCCAAAGATGTGTGTGGTCTGGCGTTATCATGATGAAAGACCACTCTTTTTCTGTTGATCAATACCGGCGGTTTTTTCTCAATTTATTGCTTGAGTCTCATTAGTTGTTGGCAGTAGAGATTCGAATCGATGGTTTTGCTCGGCGGTAAAAGCTCACAATAAACGATGCCCTTCCAATCCTACCATACACACAGCATGACCTTATTGCGTGTTATTCCGAGTTTCACTACAGTCTGTGGAGCTTGACTACCCTTTGAACATGATTTCTTGTCCTAGGTGATCCACCTTTCATCACCAGTGTTCATTATTTTCAAAAATGGTTCGGTTTCATTACGTTTCAATAGAGAATCGCAAATGAGAACACGATTAATTAGGGTTCTTTCAGTGCCCAAATATCGAGCTTTTTTGTATAGTCAGACTTTTTCAAATGAGTCAAAACTGTTTTGTGGTCAATCGTCAATTACTCGTTTATGTCGTAACTACTAATATGCCGATCTTGCTCCACTTTTTCAAAAATGGCATCGACTTTATCAGTATGAGAGCGAACAGAGCGAGCTGCATCTTTGACATCAAAATTCCCAGACTGAAAACGCTTAAGCCAACTTTGTGCTACTCTTTCTGACACTGCATTACGTCACAAATTTTTTTCGCGACTTGAGTCGCATATTTACCTTTCTTTTGTAATAAAACTTCAGAATTTTTCGAATTTCTTCGTTAGATTCACTCATTTTGACGGACGGAAAAACAATTGAAAAATGGCGGGAAAGTGTTTTTAACTTTTTATTTTTCTTTTTCTTAATGTCCTGTATGTATTGAAATTCAAACCAGCCAGATACAAACAATACAACCAAAGAGATTTTTCTTCAGTTTTATATTATCAAAATACGAAGAAACTTTTTCCCCGACCTTATTACTTCTCATCCTTTAGTACGTCTATTCTAGGCTGCCATTATCTTGTGTTTTTAATTTAGCTGTATATTAAAGTAAACCTACCTTATATTCATTCTTTGTGAAAAGTTTACTTAAAAAAAGTGTGTTGTTGCTGTCTTTAAGAAATCACTTTCAGAGCAATTGCAGATAATAATTATTCTTTTAATATCAAATGGTGTACTATGAATAGTATATTTATTTATTTTACCGTAAATCTGAAGTTCATAGCCTGCTGTGTTCTTATTTAAAGGGTAAGAGAGTCAGTATTATCACTGGCTGTGAGGCATTTCTTCGTAAGCCGCTGGGGTGGCACGGCATATGTGGCCTTGTGAGATCAAAGTTGATTGCAGGTGTCAATGGGCTGCAGAAGCCACTTACGATGAAGTGGGGTGTAAGTTCGTTGTTCATCTTATATTAAAAGAAAACACTTTTATGTATACTCATTTTCTTCTGCATACTCATTTCAAAGATAATCGATCTTCCCGTTTCGTCCCGAAAAATTCGTCTCAACCTAGGTGGTAGGACCACGCTCTCAATGAATACCAGCGTGAAACAGCAAAATAATGCTGCTGTATTTCGTATGGTGATTGTAGGGAATCGGAGACCCTTTTTAATAGAAACGAGACATTCTATCTTAATCCTGAGGCGTGACAATGTATCTGCATTTTTATTCTTAATCGAGGATAGATCAAGATATCTATGGGCCATATCATCCACTTACCATTAGGTATTACATCACTATGTGCTCGTTTGTCACCCTTATTCTATAAAAAAAATATGTGACATAACAAATTTATAAATTTTTCAAAAGCCCATAGTATTTAGTGCACATGAGATTCGGAGGCTACATATTACATTTTGGTATCTTGCATTACGCACGTTCAATCCTTCAACTAGTTACGTATTCGCACTTTGTATGCAATTTCCCCTGAGGAAGCTAGCTCAATACCCGCGAAGCTGAAATCAATTTTGTATAAACCAAACTTTCTTTGAGTAGGAAGTTTGATTAAATTCTTAACTTTTTATTGCAAGAAAAGGTACGCATTTATCTTTATCATGACCGTGGGCTTTTATTAATGTAGAAAGTGGAATGAGAACTGTAAAAAGTGGTAACTTAGAAATTAAGCGCTCGTTATAATTTTACAGTAAGTCGGGTCTGGTACCCCCCGGCATCAATGAAACAGAAAATATTTCGAACACATATGAAGTTCACCAACACGCATTGGGGCAGCGCGGCGGACAATAAAAGAATCCACAATTTTTTCTCCCACCAGGGCGGCGCCACATTGGAATGAAGTGATGTATTTGACAGATTTTATAGCGGCGAAGTTAAGTAATCTGAAATATTATTTATATATTATAATAGATACAATAGCACCTTATCTAGCCACTATATTTAATACAAGCGTCGAATCTGGTGTGTTTCCTGATTTAATGAAACATGGTAAAGTCATACCTTTATTTAAATCTGGTAGTACATTAGACCCCGCCAATTTTAGACTCATTTCTGTACTAGCAACATTTAGTAAAAGTTTTGAAAAATAATTTTAGATCTGATGTTAAGTTTCTTTAATATTAATAAATTGCTACATAAAAATCAACAAGGGGTCGCTCGACCACTGACGCTGGAGTTGGAAGAATTCAGAGAATACTTTGGGTATATTTTGTGACCTTTCCAAGGCCTTCGACTGTGTTCACCATAAGAAATTAATCAGGAAGCTACAGTACCATGGTTTCAATAACACAGCCCTTAAACTTATTATTTCATATTTAAGTAATAGAACGCAGAAGGTTATTATCAATGGTAAGAGTTTTTCGTGGGTCACCTGTATTAGAGGGTGTCCCTCAGGGCTCAATTCTCGGCCCATTCCTATTTCTAGTGTATATTAATAACTTACCTTCCTTTGTAGGGGATAATCATAATATAGTATTATTTGCTGATGATACTTCCTTGATTTTTAAACTTAAACGTCCATCATTTAAATGTGACTAAGTGAATAAGGCTATATCAAAATTAGTGCATTGGTTTAACATAAATAATCTATATTTAAACGGAAATAAAACTAAATGTGTTAAATTTACAACATCGAATGCTAAAAATCTGAATACCAATGTGTTTTTAAATGGGGAAGAACTGAGCCCTGTTGAATCCACTGTTTTTCTTGGCATCACACTCGACGCAAAGCTTCAGTGGGGCCCCCATATATCCAAACTAGCAAGCAGACTAAGTTCTGTAGCCTATGCTGTAAAAAATATTAGAGGTCTCACTAGTGTTGAGACAGCTAGATTAGTTTATTTCATTTGTTTCCATAGCATAATGTCTTATGGGATTTTGCTATTGGGAAATGCGGGTGATTCAGAAACTATGTTTGTTTTACAGAAGAGGGCCATTAGAGCTATTTACAAACTAAAACTGAGAGAGTCTCTTGGAGATAAATTTAAAGAAATAAATATATTAATTTTCGCCTCTCGGTATATTTACGAAAATTTAATGTATGTTCACAAAAACAATGATAGTTTTAGTAAAAAAAGTGATATACATTCTGTAAACACTAGGAACAAACACAAGCTAGTGATACCAGTTTTTCGACTCCACAGAGTCGGTAATTCATTCTTGGGGAAATGTATACGCTATTACATGGTCCCGGAAAGTGTACAGGCTCTCTCTATTACTAAGTTTAAATGTTTTGTTAAGCTGAAGCTGTATAAAAAGAGTTATTATAATATAAATGAATACATGGTTGATAATAACCCCTGGGAATGAGGTGGTCGCTCCCAAGCTGTTCCTAAAATAAATTTTGTAAATAGTTTGTACAACGATTAATGTAAAATTTACTTTAAAATAAAGTCCCGCTGGGTTTCTTGCTGGTTCTTCCCAGGACAGAGGGTTTTGTTTCGAACCAGTGGTAAAGTAAAAAATGACTTTCAATAAGAATTACACATGTGATCTATATTGAATAAAAAAATATTCTTTTCTATTCTATTCTATTGTATTAATTAGATGAGAAAAGAATAAACCATACCACAGATATTCCTTAAAGTAGAACATGTAAACAAAGTTAAAAATTTGTAATAAATTAAAGAATACAGCAATGAGGCATCGTTTTGTGTATAAACATATACAAGTAAACAAAAACTTTTGGAATGTTTTAATTGCAATTTTAAGTGCTGAATAATCCCATCCTTAACAGTAAAGGAAATCAACGTAACGAAACCAGCAATCCAGTATGTCTAAAAATATAATATTTCGAAGAAATGTGAAGTCCACATAAAACATATTGGAGCAGTGGGACGGTAAAATTGCTGCTCCATTACCCTCGCAGAAATAAGAGGAGGCCGCGTGGGACGTATGAAGGCTGTAACTTTACTTTTTTACTTTAAGAAACCACAAGGATTACTCAAACTCTTTCCGTTGCTCTGATAGCCATATCGTCATTGATGCTATAAGAAGTAAGATAACGGTGACAAACAAGCACACAGTCCACCTTATGGTAAGTTGATTCTGTGGCCCATGGATATCTACATCTATCCTCTATTAAGAATCAAAATGCAGATGCTTTTTCACATCTGAGGACTAAGCTGTCTCATTTCCAGTAGAAAGCGTCTCCGGTTTTCTACACTCACCATACGAAACACAGTAGGATTAAGCTGCTATTTTACGTTGGTAATCTGTAAATATATTCAACAAAAACATTTAAAAGTATAGTAAAATATTATATCAAAATTCGCGATGTGATATAAGCGTAAAGCAAATAAATGGCCCACAAAAAAATATAATTAACTCTCTTGCATAAGTCCCTTAAAAAGCAAAGTGTCATATAAAATTGACTCAGACAAAAGACCGACGCCGAGGTTCAACCTTTGTTACAAAGGTCTACGGGTTTGATGAACGACTATACTGTGACGTGAATGTTAATTATGCTATACAGAATGTTTTAATTTGCTCAGTGACGGATATTAATCTAATGAGGCGAATATATCAAATCTAAACATATAAATAAAATTGAAGTGTCTGTCTGTAATATCGAAATAACTGTTTTATTGAGCCTATGGGGTTGCTCGCGGGAGTCTCGTAACCATTTTTCAAATTTTTGTATGTCTGTCTGTCCGAGCTAATCTTCAGAATGGCTGAACTGATTGTAATGGAACTTCACGAACACATAGAGATTTTGAGAAATCGATAATTTAATAAGATTAAATGGTATTTGATGGTCACCATGACGATGTTAGAATATCCACTACCCCATATCGTTCCGTGGGTGTCGTAGGAGACAACAAAGGAAAATAAGCCAGGAGATATGAAAATGTTGGTAGTGTTATCACATTCTCAGAAAGTACACTACAAAGGTGCCAAACATTGATAAAAATTCGACAAGAACATAAGCTAAAATATAGTGATGTCGTTTTACCAGCGAATCTATCTCTTAATTCCAACCCAAGGTTATGATCGTCAATGATAGATATAGATATTTTTTTAATATCAGAAATTTTCCAATGTAGCCAATGAGATAATTAAAAAAAGTCTTACTTCTATCAACCCGACAATTACTTCCTTATTACCATTAGCTGTAATTATTGTTGTGCATTTAAGTAAACTTCATTTTTATCTACTTCTTGAAATTTTCATCTAATAAAATATATATTTCAAAATATAAATACTTAAAGTAAGTACAACAATTATATAATATAATTAAAATAATATATTACAATATATTATATAATATAATTATGTGTAATATTATGCCTATGCATATCTTTCATTTCAATTGTAACAGCTGTACAAGAACACGTGATCCGCAGCCAATGCGAGCGCGAAGAATGACTAAGGGCATATCGGCGACCGTCGCTCTCTCACTCATTACAACCCGTAGTACATTTTTCTCCTGTCCACGCAAGATTTATTTAAATACTAGCTGTCTCCGCGACTTCGCGCGTATGGAATTTATTTCGATTCGATTTTATGGGTTTCAATTTTTTGCACGGAACCTTAATTCCTTTTCTAAAATAAAAGTAGCCTTAGTTACTCCTTATAACATTAGCTATCATCTTCCAGTGTAAGTCCCGTCAAAATCGGTCTAGCCGTTTCGGAGATTAGCCGGAACAAATAGACAGACAAAATTTAAAAAAATTGTATTCTTGTTATAAGTACCGTATATACTTTCATATGCATTTAGTTAAAGGCTGTTATTTTGACATTACAAACAGACACTTCAATTTTACTTATTTGTATAGACATAGTTTTTAAATTATTAACCCCCGGAGAAACTGTATGCCCATTTGTAAGAATTTTTTATATATAATAAACACGCTGTAAAATGGCAAATTAAATCAAACACTTTTTGAAATTTTGAAAATAAAACTTTGGGGTGGTTGCTCTATGTCAACCCTTCAGAAGTGTCTGCTATTTTTCTTAATTCTTTATCAAATTAGACGTATAGTCATTATTATTATTTGACATTATTATTATTTGACACTTATTTTGGGCAATTTTTTTTGCGACTTGCCTGTATGCGCAGTACCAGATGTACCCAGGTAGGCCAGACTAACAGTAATTGCTTATTAAGTAGACTGATACTTTTCAACAAAGTTTCATGATGCATCAAACACTTCATGAAAAATGCGTAATGAGCTCTCGGACCATATATATCTATGAAAAACAGCTAAATTTAAAGTTATGTTACAAGTAACGGACCACAAAATTTTAAATTGCCCGTGTTTCCTTGTTAATGCAATGTGGCGCATACATTGACATAAACAAAGTGATGAAAAACGATTATACGACGAAAATGTTAATTGCGCTACAGTGCGTTTCAATGTTATACGTAATACGGCCCTTTTAAAAATATTTCCAAGCTTCGTTCACATCTGCAGAACCGTACGTAGCAGACACGTACCAGTACAGAAGTAAAAATGATTCCATCCATCCATCCATTATAACTTTTATAAGTCCACTGCTGAACATAGGCCTCACAAATTTCTCTTATTCCATTGTTACTTTTGAGATGTTATCAGGATGATGCTGATGCCCATTTCTTTTTATTTTATTTACAGCGAGCGCTAAGCTGGCTCCACGCTCCTAAAGCTCAGGAGTTATGCGCTCCCCAATTGTCTTTTACTAATAAAATACAAAAATATATCTTTTAAAGAACAACTTGGGAGCGTACACTGACTGAGTTGTATCCGGCAATGCAATGACTTCAGAAATTGCGACGAACATAAAGTTATCTGGAGCCCGCGTTTTTGGAGGTTTTTATAGGTAAATTTTTATTCTTTAATATCTGATAAGGATGTTATTACTTATGTTATAAAAATACACACAGAAAAATATTTTATGAACACACATATACATATTTTTATTATGAATGGAATTTGCAGAAATTGGAAACAAATGTTGAGAACAAATTTTTGGTGCATGCTGCGGTTTTCTGTCAGAGATGAGACAATCATTGAAATGTGGCAATTTTTTGTGCTCCATAACAAATTCAACAAAATGGATACTTAAAATATCACCTTGTTTTTATTTTGTCTGTCTGCCTGTAACGAAGATTTTTCTCTAAAAAACTCTATTTATATTAACTGTATCCAAATACCGTGAAAACCTACAAATAATTGTTCCTAGTCTGGATGTTTGTCCGTGTGAAATTCGTATATGTAAACTGCCCCCACGTGCCACCATACAGGAGATAATTCTAGGGCAAAGGTAACGTATTTTCTTTACGTACTAATATATAGAGTTACTACTCGTATAAATTATAGGCATAGTTTTTTGCTCACGACTGTGCTAGAAATGGATACAAATAGCACAGTCCGAATTAAAAACTGTACGAGTTTAAAAGAGAAACGCTTTTATAAATATTTAAAATATAGCAGGTCGTGTAAAAAACTCTTTAATTATTCATTAAATAAGCCGTCTTTTATAAAAGAGAGATTTGAGCGCCCCTTTCATCATACAATGCGAGGCAATCTTCAATCAATAAAGTCTTCAATCAATAAAGTCTTCAATCAAAGAGGCAATCTTCACGAAATGGACGAAAAATTGAATTACTTTCTTGAGAAACGTTACGTTGAATAATTATAAACTTTTGTTTTTAAGTTTGTATTTCCTTAAAAATTCGTAAATGTCAAGATTTTTTACACAGATAATGTAATCTGTAGGCCTAGAAGGTAGAAAAGGTTTAGTTAGGGTGGTTTTTAAAAGCAGAAAAGCCAGAAAAGGTTGATTTTGAAATTGCGAATATAAGTTTGCTAAGATCCAAACTACGCAGTATCAGACTCACGCCTTTGATGCTGCTTTGCGATATTTACCGTCAGGTGTAAACGAGATTAGCGAGAAACGGTGAATATGCCTCTAGAATCTTTCAAAAGCCATAAGATCTTTCTGGAGTTTTATAAAGTTACGTCTTGCGACATCGACGGGAGGAAATGGGAAGATGGATTCTCTTTCGCCATCTCACGTCTAATAGAATTATGAACTCGCAAATTAGTCAAATAACTGATATCAATATATTATGTCATTTCCATTTAGAGTATCGTAAGGTCATATTATGGTTGTAACACGAATTGGTCGGCTTAACCGAGGTAGGATGACGGTCTCACAGAATACCAGCGTAAAATAGGAGCTCAGTGCTGCTGTGTTTCGTATGTTGAGTGTAGAGAATCGGAGACCCTGTATACTGGATACGAGGCCTTCTATCTTAGCCCTCAAGGATGACAGCGCATTTGCATTTTACATTGTAATGGAGGATAAATAATATCTATGGGCCACAGTAACCACTTACAATCAGTTTGACTGTGTGCTCGTTTATAGACTTTCATTCTATATAAAAATTTAAATATTTTATTTCATATCATAAAGAAATATTCTTTCAAGCGTAATGAATAAATTACCAAAGAATGTGCTAATTTTTCGTTAATGTGCTAATTTTTCGTTAAAGGTCCATCTTTTTTAACTATTCTAAGCCAGTGTTTGACTGTTTGATGCGGTCGAAAATGGTAAAGCACATTGATTTAGCTTAACAAAAGCCTTTAAACCCTTGCCTTGAAGACACCCACATTGTAATCGAAATAAGTGTATCATTTCTCATATACCCGGAGTCGCATTACGTTGCTATAAAGCGTTTGTGTAATTTAAGCAATATCTCCGTTAAAAATATATACATATTTCAGTATCTGCCTTTATTTTAAAAATATTAATATTCGATACGGCTGTTTTCATGTAAATTGCTACAAGAAACAAACCAAATTATACGTATTCCTAAGAAGTAAATTCCGGCTCTTAGGAGTTTATTTTATTTCAATTATTCATAACCTCATTTGATGAAGATTTGGCTGCATAATTCTTGTAATATATTTAATGTTCTTTACTTAACTGTAGATTGTTCGACAGCTGTATCAATTTCAGGCACCGAGACTTTACAATTGCTTCAGTGTAAATAATAAGGAGAGTAGCCTGTCTATGTACATAACAACAATTTTTTTTATAGAATAAGGTTGAATGAGCTTGGCTATACCACATAAAACTTAAATCTAAAGTTTTACTATGGTTTTGTAAGTTGACATACAATAAGACGGAAAATTTGTTAAAAATCACTCAATATTGCGGGTCGTTACTAAGACAATAATAAATCACTTAATAAAAACACACACCAACACACAAAACATTTACTAATATGCATCACGTATAACACTCATACCCTTGTATATTTTTATTTTTGTTTCATTAAAAATAGTGATTTATTTATTTTGTTACCTATGCTCTGATTTGTAATGAGCCACTTTGTAATTGTAACTTTTTGGATATGGGAAGGAACTGAATGCCGACATACAGCTGACGCTAGTTCGAAATATGTAGAAAGTCGATGAATGCATGTGGCTCACCGTGCTTCTTGGCATTTTTTGAGGGAAGCCTATGTTTAGCAGTGGACTTGTGAAGGGCTGTAAGATAATAAGAGCCTTTTTGTTTAATTAATTTCTTTACACAACCTGCTAAATTTTTAATATTTATAAAAGCGTTTCTCTTTTAAAATCGTCCAGTTATTAATTCGGACTGTGCTATATGTATCTATGTCTAGCACAGTCGGGAGCACAAAACTCTGCCTATAATTTATAGTAACTCTATATATTAATACGTAAAGATAATACGTTACCTTCGCCCTAGAATTATCTCCTGCACGTGGGGGCAGTTTACATACATGAATTTCACACGGACAAACATCCAGACTAGGAACAATTATTTGTAGGTTTTCACGGTATTTGGGTACTGTTAATATAAATAGAGTTTTTTAAAGAAAAATCTTCGTTACAGGCAGATAGACAAAATAAAAACAAGGTGATATTTTAGGTACCCATTTTGTTGAATTTGTTATGGAGCACTAAAAATTGCCACATTTCAATGATCGTCTCATTTGTGACAGAAAACCGCAGCATGCACTAAACATTTGTTCTCGATATTTGCTTCCAACTGCTGCAAATTCCATTTATAATAAAAATATGTATATGTGTGTTTATAAAATATTTTTCTATGTGTATTTTTATAACATAAGTAATAACAAAATGCGGGCTCCAGATAACTTTATGTTCGTCGCAATTTCTGAAGTCATTGCATTGCCGGATACAGCTCAGTCAGTGTGCGCTCCCAAGTTGTTCTTTAAAAGATATATCCTTGTATTTTACTAGTAAAGGACAATTGGGGAGCGCATAACTCCTAAGCTTTAGGAGCGTGAAGCCAGCTTAGCGCTCGCCGTAAATTAAAAAAATAGAGATGGGCAGCAGCACCTTCTTGATAACATCTAAAAATTATTAAAATCTGCGGTAACAATGGCATAAGAGGAAATTTGTGAGAGAGGCCTATGTTCAGCAGTGGACTTATATAAGCTATAATGGATGGATGGATGGAATAAGTTTTAGTACTATTCTGGTACGTGTCTGCTACGTATGGTTCTGCAGATGTGAACGAAGCTTGGAAATATTTTTATAAGGGCCGTATTACGTATAACATTGAAACACACTGTAGCGTAACTAACATTTTCCTCGTATTATCGTTATTCATCACTTTGTTTTTGTCAAATGTATGCTCTACATTACATTAACAGGGAAACACGGGCAATTTAAAATTTTGTGGTCCGTTACTGCTAACATTTCTTTAAATTTAACTGTTTTTTCATAGATATATATGCTCCGAGAGCTCATTACGCATTTTTCATGAAGTGTTTGATGCATCATGAAACTTTGTTGAAAAGTATCAGTCCACTCAATAAGCAGGTACTGTTCGTCTGGCCTACCTGGGTACACCTGGCACTGCGCATACAGGTAAGTCGTAAAAAAAAATTGCCCGAAAGAAGTGTCAAATAATAATGATGACTATACGTCAGCTAAGTTGATAAAGAATTAAGAAAAACATGGCAGACACTTTAAAGGGTTGAGGAAAACTAATTCTAAAGTTGTATTTTCAAAAATTTCAAAAAAAGTGTTTGATTTAATCTGCCATTTTTACAGCGTGTTTATTATATATAATAAAAATATTCTCACAAATGGGCAAACAGTTTCTCCGGGAGTTCATAATTTAAAAAACTATATCTATACAAATAAATAAAATTGAAGTGTCTGTTTGTAATATCAATAACAGTTTTTAACTAAATACATATGAAAGTATATACGGTACTTATAACAAAAAACTATTTTTAAAATTTTTATCTGTCTGTCTGTTTGTTCCGGCTAATCTCCGAAATGGCTGAACCGATTTTGACGGGACTTTCACTGGCAGATAGCTAATGTTATAACAAGTAACTAAGGCTACATTTATTTTAGAAAAGGGATTAGGGTTCCGTGCAAAAAAAAATAAAACCCATAAAAGCCAATCGAAATAAATTCCACGCGCGCGAATTCCAAGTCGCGGGAGACAGCTAGTATTTAAATAAATCTTCCGTGGACAGGAGAAAAATGTACTACGGGTTGTAATGAGTGCGAGAGAGAGCGATGGTCGCCGATATGCCCTTAGTCATTCATCGCGCTCCCATGGGCTGCGGATCACATGATCTTGTACAGCTGTTACAATTGAAATGAAAGATATGCATAGGCATAACATTACACATAATTATATTGTATAATATATTGTAATGTATTATTTTAATTATATTATATAATTGTTGTACTTACTTTACGTATTTATATATTGAAATATATATTTTATTAGATGAAAATTTCAAGAAGTAGATAAAAATGAAGTTTACTTAAATGCACAACAATAATTACAGCTAATGGTAATAAGGAAGTAATTGTCGGGTTGATAGAAGTAAGACTTTTTTTAATTATCTCATTGGCAAAATTTCTGATATTAAAAAAATATCTATTCTATCATTGACGATCATAACCTTGGGTTGGAATTAAGAGATAGATTTACTGGTAAAACGACATCACTATATTTTAGCTTATGTTCTTGTCGAATTTTTAACAATGTTTGGGACCTTTGTAGTGTACTTTCTGAGAATGTGATAACACTACCAACATTTTTTTCTTTAAAAAATACACAAAAAACAGATTTCATTGTAATCGATTGCTTAAATTAATAAGAACTATCATATAAAATTACAAACAAACTGCAAAAAATATTTAGGAAAATGTGGTTACAGTCACAATACGCATTAAAGGTTAGACGAATATTATTTAAGTAAATACTCATCCTGCCGGTACAGCTGTACAAGATCACGCTATCCGCAGCCAATGGAAGCGGAGAATGGCTTTGTTTTTTTATAGGATAAGGGCGACAAACGAGCACAGAGTCCCACGGATGGTAAGTGGTTTCTTCTGCCCACAGACATCTACATCTATCCTCGATTACGAACCAAAATGCAGATGCGTTGTCACCCGTCAGAACTAAGATGGAATGCCTCGTTTCCAGTAAAAAGGGTCTCCGGTTATCTACACTCACCATACGAAACACAGCAGCGTTTAGCTGCTATTTTACGTTGGTAATCTGTGAGATCTTGGTCCTCCCCCGGTCGAGCCGACCCATTCGTGCTACAACTATACTACTAACATAGCTCCAGCATGGCTCTACCACGTAAAAAACATAAGGGTATATCGGCAATCGTCGCTCTCTGTCGAACTCATAACGACCTGTACACGTCCTGATCACACAAGATTTATTTAATCTTTAATATATACTATAACTTAATTATCATACAGTCCTACTCCCCGTGCTATCATGCCAAGAACGCTGGCTGCGTTTCCTTGCTGAATGGCTATACCAGTCGCGGATAGAGTTCCTTTAGGAACTTTACCGCACGAGGACCCCACGGACCGATAGTCTCTACAGCAAATGGCACAAATATGTAGGTAGTAATCTCTCAGAGACTCATATTTGCACCACTTACTCAGTTCAGCTGCCTCTGATTCCGCCCCAGCTCTAAACGAGGTACCCCTGAGATGAGAATCCGTCGGAAAAGGAGCGGCGATTTGTCAACCCCATCAGTGCCCCTGTGGTAGCAGCGTCAACATCGAATTTAGGCTCCACGTACTTACATGTAAGAAAAGTGCTGGTAGGTTTTCACGGCACGTTTCTTTGAACGATGTCATCTACTTGCGTAGACACTTTTTATTTTTTGGACTTGTGTTACGCGATATATTCGTCACTATTGTACCGGTGTTCATGATTGTTTTTTAAGTGAAAACTTCTTTAGAATCGTTGTGCTTAGAAAATCGATGAAACGAAAAGGACAAGGAGACATACATATTATACATCAATAGGATTTAGTCTGCGCGAGAATGAGATAGAATATTATATTAAATTATTCGTGCTTAGGGTAATTTGCGTCTATTTTACGCACCACTTTGAGAGTTAATCAATTTTTGTTCGATAAAATTACTTTACCTATATAATGAAGTAGATAGCGCTATTACAATGCAATTTTGATCGAAAGAAAATATTCTATTGATTTATTACACTAAAATTTTGACTAAAATTTTCTCACATGTCTAAAATTGGGGTTGCGACATTTATTTGCTACAAAATTAAATTTTATCTTATATTTCACACTTGTGGTTGAAAATTATCATTATCATAATAAATAAATCATTAGCCGTGAAATATTTTTGAAGTTATACTTCAAAAATATTTTTTTACAATGCGCGCGCACACCGACACCTAAAAACGACACCATGAAGTTGTTACGATGCGCGCGCACACCGAAAACTAAAAGCGACAACATCAGTTGGTAATTGTCTGCCAACTGTCAAGTTTTCGTGAGAACTGATAACGATATTTAAGGTAGTTATTCAAATATATATGAATCTATAAAACGTGTTTTATTTTAGTTCTTTTTGTCTTGTTACGCTAAAGATGTATAACTTCTTACGTGCGTACATAAGTACACACACACTTTTCTATTTTATATTTCCTTTCATTTAAACGTTTCACCGCTGCCGCGTGTAAACTGCACATATGTTTTTTTATTAAATAGGTTAAATTTCAGAAGTGGAAGATGGAAAAATATGAAATGAAAAAAACAATTTTTAATGTAACCTTTTAGATGAAATTCGAGCTTCCGATATTTTTAATTCCGCTCAAAAAGGTAAAAAATTAACATTTAATAATTAGAAAACCCACTCCAAAGAATTAAAAATAACAAAATAATTTCCATATAATATTATAGCCTTTGAAGACAGGGCTTTTATCGTTCTATACACAACTTTGTACCAAATTTTAAGCTATAATGTGGAAAATATTATATTACTTTTGTTACTGGAGGAACGTTTTATTTTTATTAAAAGTCTAATTTTCATAAAACCACCTTTGCGCCACTGAGCCGTCCAATAATGTTATATAAAAATGAACAAAAATCTCTCAAATTATATCGCCTCTACGTAAGTCCATAGGAGTAAGTAAATGAGGCGGCGCAGAAAGCCACGTGGAGCGGCACTAAGATATGTAACAGTTACTACGTGGTAGGGCCACGCTGCAATTATGGTTGTAGCACGAATAGGTCAACGAAACGACACAACCACGAAAAGCTCAACCAGGGAAGGACCACGCTCTCACAGAATACCAGTACCAGTGTGTCCAAACCACGCAGTATCAGACTCACGCCTTTGATGCTGCTTTGCGATATTTAACGTCAGGTGTAAACGAGATTAGCGAGAAACGGTAAATAACGGCCGTAAAATCTTTCAAAAGCCATAAGATCTTTCTGGAGTTTTATAAAGTCACCTCTTGCGACATCGACGGGAGGAAATTGGAAGATGGATTCTCTTTCGCTACCTCACGTCTAATAGAATTATGAACTCGCAAATTAGTCAAATAACTGATATCAATATATTATGTCATTCCCATTTAGAGTATTGTAAGGTCATATTATGGTTGTAACACGAATTGGTCGGCTTAACCGAGGTAGGATGACGGTCTTACAGAATACCAGCGTAAAATAGGAGCTCAGTGCTGCTGTGTTTCGTATGTAGAGTGTAGAGAATCGGAAACCCTGTATACTGGATACGAGGCATTCTATCTTAGTCTTCAAGGATGACAGCGCATTTGCATTTTACATTGTAATGGAGAATAAATAATATCTATGGGCCACAGTAACCACTTATGAATGAATGAATGATTTATTCAATATTGATTACATAATAATACTTATTGAAAGTCATTTTTGATTTACCACTGGTTCGGAAAATACCTCTGTCCTGGGAAGAACCAGCAAGAAACCCAGCGGGACTTTTTTTTAAACATATTTCACTTAACAATAATTTTGTTTATACAATTTTTAAATGAATTTTCATAGAACCAGCATGGTGGCGATAACCTTATTCCCAGGGGTTATTTTAATTCATGTATTCCTTGATATTATAATAACCCTTTTTGTACAGTTTTTGTTTAATAAAACTTTAAACTTACAATCAGTTTGACTGTGTGCTCGTTTGTAGACCTTCATTCTATATAAAAAATTTATTATTTCATTTCATAGAATAAAGAAATATTATTTCAAGTGTAATGAATAAATTACCAAAGAATGTGCTAATTTTTCGTTAATGTGCTAATGTTTCGTGAAAGGTCCATCTTTTTTAACTATTCTAAGCCAGTGTTTGACTGTTTGATGCGGTCGAAAATGGTGAAGCACATTGACTTAGCTTAACAAAAGCCTTTAAACTCTTGCCTTGAAGACGCCCACATTGTAATCGAAATAAGTGTATCATTTCTCATATACCCGGAGTCGCATTACGTTGCTATAAAGCGTTTGTGTAATTTAAGCAATATCTCCGTTAAAAATATATACATATTTCAGTATCTGCCTATATTATAAAAATATTAATATTCGATACGGCTGTTTTCATGTAAATTGATACAAGAAGCAAACCAAATTATTCGTATTCCTAAGAAGTCAATTCCGGCTCTTAGGAGTTTATTTTATTTCAATTATTCATAACCTCATTTGATGAAGATTTGGCTGTATAATTCTTGTTATATATTTATTGTTCTTTACTAAACTGTAGATTGCTCGACAGCTGTATCAATTTCAGGCACCAAGACTTTACAATTGCTTCAGTGTAAATAATAAGGAGAGTAGCCTGTCTATGTACAACAATTTTTTTTATAGAATAAGGGTGAATGAGCTTGGCACGTAAAACTTAAATCTAAAGTTTTACTATGGTTTTGTAAGTTGACATACAATAAGACGGAAAATCTGTTAAAAATCCCTCAATATTGCGGGTCGTTACTAATACAATAAAAAAACATTTACTAATATGCATCACGTATAACACTCATACCCTTGCATATTTTTATTTTTGTTTAATTAAAAATAGTGATTTATTTCTTTTGTTACCTATGCTCTGATTTGTATCGAGGCAGTTTGTAATTGTAACTTTTTGGATATGGGAAGGAACTGAAAGCCGACATACAGCTGACGCTAGTTCGAGATATGTAGGAAGTCGATGGATGCATGTGGCTCACCGTGCTTTTTGGCATTTCTTGGGGGAGGCCTACGTTTAGCAGTAGACTTGTGAAGGGCTGTAAAATAATAAGAGCCTTTTTGTTTAATTAATTTCTTTACACGACCTGCTATATTTTAAATATTTATAAAAGTGTTTCTCTTTTAAACTCGTTCAGTTTTTAATTCGGACTGTGCTATTTGTATCCATTTCTAGCACAGTCGTGAGCACAAAAACTCTGCCTATAATTTATAGTAACTCTATATATTAATCCCTAAAGAAAATACGTTACCTTCGCCCTAGAATTATCTTCTGTATGGAGGCACGTGGGGGGCAGTTTACATATACGAATTTCACACGGACAAACATCCTGACTAGGGACAATTATTTGTAGGTTTTCACGGTATTTGGGTACAGTTAATATAAATAGAGTTTTTTAGAGAAAAATCTTCGTTACAGGCAGACAGACAAAATAAAAACAAGGTGTTATTTTAAGTATCCATTGTGTTGAATTTGTTATGGAGCACTAAAATTTGCCACATTTCAATGATCGTCTCATCTCTGACAGAAAACCGCAGCATGCACTAAACATTTGTTCTCAATATTTGCTTCCAATTGCTGCAAATTCCATTTATAATAAAAATATGTATATGTGTGTTTATAAAATATTTTTCTGTGTGTATTTTTATAACATAAGTAATAAAATCCTTATCAGATATTAAAGATTAAAAATAAACCTATAAAAACCTCCAAAAACGCGGGCTCCAGATAACTTTATGTTCGTCGCAGTTTCTAAAGTCATTGCATTGCCGGATACAGCTTAGTCAGTGTACGCTCCCAAGTTGTTCTTTAAAAGATATATCCTTGTATTTTATTAGTAAAGGACAATTGGGGAGCGCATAACTCCTGAGCTTTAGGAGCGTGGAGCCAGCTTAGCGCTCGCCGTAAATTAAAAAAATAGAGATGGGCAGCAGCACCTTCCTGATAACATCTCAAAATTATTAAAAACTGCGGTAACAATGGCATAAGAGGAAATTTGTGGCGGAGGCCTATGTTCAGCAGTGGACTTATGTAAGCTATAATGGATGGATGGATGGAATAAGTTTTAGTACTGTTCTGGTACGTGTCTGCTACGTACGGTTCTGCAGATGTGAACAAAGCTTGGAAATATTTTTATAAGGGCCGTATTACGTATAACATTGAAATACACTGTAGCGTAATTAACATTTTCCTCCTATAATCGTTATTCATCACTTTGTTTATGTCAAATGTATGCGCTACATTGCATTAACAGGGAAACACGGGCAATTTAAAATTTTGTGGTCCGTTACTGCTTACATTACTTTAAATTTAACTGTTTTTTTTCATAGATATATATGGTCCGAGAGCTCACTACGCATTTTTCATGAAGTGTTTGATGCATCATGAAACTTTGTTGAAAAGTATCAGTCCACTCAATAAGCAGGTACTGTTTGTCTGGCCTACCTGGGTACACCTGGTACTGCGCATATAGGTAAGTCGCAAAAGAAAATTGCCCAAAAAAAGTGTCAAATAATAATAATGTCAAATAATAATAATAACTATACGTCAACTAAGTTGATAAAGAATTCCAAAAGAAATTCCAAAAAAAGTGTTTGATTTAGTCTGCCATTTTTACAGCAAGTTTATTATATATAATAAAAAATTCTCACAAATGGGCATACAGTTTCTCCGGGGGTTAATAATTTAAAAAACTATGTCTATACAAATAAATAAAATTGAAGTGTCTGTTTGTAATGTCAAAATAACAGGTTTTAACTAAATGCATATGACAGTATATACGGTACTTATAACAAAAACACAATTTTTAAAGAATGTATCTGTCTGTCTGTTTGTTCCGGCTAATCTCCGAAACGGCTTGACCGATTTTGACGGGACTTTCACTGGCAGATAGCTGATGTTATAAGGAGTAAATAAGGTTACTTTTATTTTAGAAAAAGAATTAGAGTTCCGTGCAAAAAAATTAAAACCTATAAAATCCAATCGAAATAAATTCCACGCGCGCGAAGTCGCGGGAGACAGCTAGTATTTAAATAAATCTTGCGTGGACAGGAGAAAAATGTACTACGGGTTGTAATGAGTGCGAGAGAGAGCGACGGTCGCCGATATGCCCTTAGTCATTCATCGCGCTCCCGTGGGCTGCGGATCACATGATCTTGTACAGCTGTTACAATTGAAATGAAAGATATGCATAGGCATAACATTACACATAATTATATTGTATAATATATTGTAATGTATTATTTTAATTATATTATATAATTGTTGTACTTACTTTAAGTATTTATATATTGAAATATATATTTTATTAGATGAAAATTTCAAGAAGTAGATAAAAATGAAGTTTACTTAAATGCACAACAATAATTACAGCTAATGGTAATAAGGAAGTAATTGTCGGGTTGATAGAAGTAAAACTTTTTTTAATTATCTCATTATCTACATTGGAAAATTTCTGGCAATAAAAAATATCTATATCTATCATTGACGATCATAAGCTTGGGTTGGAAATAAGAGATATATTCGCTGGTAAAACGACATCACTATATTTTAGCTTATGTTCTTGTCGAATTTTTAACAATGTTTAGCACCTTTGTAGTGTACTTTCTGAGAATGTGATAACACTACCAACATTTTTCACTTTAAAAAATACACAAAAAACAGATTTCATTGTAATCGATTGCTTGAATTAATAAGAATTATCATATAAAATTACAAACAAACTGCAAAAAATATTTAGGAAAACGTGGTTACAGTCACAATACGCATTAAAGGTTAGACGAATATTATTTAAGTAAATACTCATCCTGCCGGTACAGCTGTACAAGATCACGCTATCCGCAGCCAATGGAAGCGGAGAACGCCTTTGTTTTTTTATAGAATAAGCGCGACAAACGAGCACATAGTCCACCGGATGGTAAGTGATTGCTGCTGCCCACAGACATCTACATCTATCCTCGATTATGAACCAAAATGCAGATGCGTTGTCACCCGTCAGAACTAAGATGGAATGCCTCGTTTCCAGTTAAAAGGGTCTCCGGTTCTCTACACTCACCATACAAAACACAGCAGCGTTAAGCTGCTATTTTACGTTGGTATTCTGTGAGAGCTTGGTACTCCCCAGTCGAGCCGACCCATTCGTGCTACAACTATACTACTAATATAGCTGCAGCATGGCTCTACCACGTAAAAAAACTAAGGGTATATCGGCAATCGTCGCTCTCTGTCGAACTCATAACGACCTGTAATACATTTGTCCTGATCACACAAGATTTATTTAATCATTAATATATACTATAACTTAATTATCATACAGTCCTACTCACCGTGCTATCGTGCCAAGAACGCTGGCTGCGTTTCCTCGCTGAATGGCTGTACTTAGCCTTTGAGCGAGAAAAGAACCAGCCATCTTATCACCAGCTGCAACGGCCAGTCGCGGATAGAGTTCCTTTAGGAACTTCACCGCACGAGGACCCCACGGACCGATAGTCTCTACAGCAAATGCAACAAATATGTAGGTAGTCATCTCTCAGAGACTCATATTTGCACCACTTACTCAGTTCAACTGCTACTGATGCCGCCCCGGCTCTAAACGAGGTACCCCTGAGATGAGAGTCCGTCGGAAAAGGAGCGGCGATTTGTCAACCCCATCCGTGCCCCTGTGGTAGCAGCGTCAACATCGAGTTTAGGCTCCACGTACTTACATGTAAGAAAAGTGCTGGTAGGTTTTCACGGCACGGTTCTTTGAACGATGTCATCTACTTGCGTAGACACTTTTTTATTTTTTTGGACTTGTGTTACGCGATATATTCGTCACTATTGTACCGGTGTTCATGATTGTTTTTTTTAAGTGAAAACTTCTTTAGAATCGTTGTGCTTAGAAAATCGATGAAACGAAAAAGTGACAATAATAAGAGACATACATATTATACATCAATAGGATTTAGTCTGCGCGAGAATGAGATAGAATATTATATTAAATTATTCGTGCTTAGGGTAATTTGCGTCTATTTTACGCACCACTTTGAGAGTTAATCAATTTTTGTTCGATAAAATTACTTTACCTATATAATGAAGTAGATAGCGCTATTACAATGCAATTTTGATCGAAAGAAAATATTCTATTGATTTATTACACTAAAATTTTGACTAAAATTTTCTCACATGTCTAAAATTGGGGTTGCGACATTTATTTGCTACAAAATTAAATTTTATCTTATATTTCACTTGTGGTTGAAAATTATCATTATCATAATAAATAAATCATTAGTTGTGAAATATTTTAGTTATACTTCAAAATATTTTTTACAATGCGCGCGCACACCGACACCTAAAAACGACACCATGAAGTTGTTACGATGCGCGCGCACACCGAAAACTAAAAGCGACAACTTCAGTTGGTAATTGTCTGCCAACTGTCAAGTTTTCGTGAGAACTGATAACTATATTTAAGGTAGTTATTCAAATATATATGAATCTATAAAACGTGTTTAATTTTAGTTCTTTTTGTCTTGTTACTCTAAAGATGTATAACTTCTTACGTGCGTACATAAGTACACACACACTTTTTTTATTTTATATTTCCTTTCATTTAAACGTTTCACCGCTGCCACGTGTAAACTGCACATATGTTTTTTTATTAAATAGGTTAGATTTCAGAAGTGGAAGATGGAAAAATATGAAATGAAAAAAACAATTTTTAATGTAACCTTTTAGATGAAATTCGAGCTTCCGATATTTTTAATTCCGCTCAAAAAGGTAAAAAATTAACATTTAATAATTAGAAAACCCACTCCAAAGAATTAAAAATAACAAAATAATTTCCATATAATATTATAGCCTTTGAAGACGGGGCTTTTATCGTTCTATACACAACTTTGTACCAAATTTTGAAGCTATAATGTGGAAAATATTATATTACTTTTGTTACTGGAGGAACGTTTTTATTTTTTATTAAAAGTCTAATTTTCATAAAACCACCTTTGCGCTACTGAGCCGTCCAATAATGTTATATAAAAATGAACAAAAATCTCTCAAATTATATCGCCTCTACGTAAGTCCATAGGAGTAAGTAAATGAGGCGGCGCAGAAAGCCACGTGGAGCGGCACTAAGATATGTAACAGTTACTACGTGGTAGGGCCACGCTGCAATTATGGTTGTAGCACGAATAGGTCAACGAAACGACACAACCACGAAAAGCTCAACCAGGGAAGGACCACGCTCTCACAGAATACCAGTGTGAAATAGCAACTTAATACTGCTGTGTTTCGTATGGTGAGTGTCGAGAACCGGAGACCAATTACACAGGAAACGAGGGATTCCCTCTTAGTCTTCAGTGGTGACATCATCTTTATTTTTATTCTTAATAGAGGATAAATGTAGATATATATATGCCCCAACATCCACTAACCATCAAGTGGAATGTGTGCTTGTTTGTCACCCTTATTCTTTATTTTAACTTTTGCTAGAAAATAAATTACGGAACACCATAATAATATCTGACGTTATTTTCAAGAATATTAAGTTTGAAAAAACAAATTTATGATTAAATCTTGTACAAAATACATAAAAAGAAAAAATCTTCAGTCATTTATAAATATTTTTAAAGTCTAAAGTAACTTATCGAAGATATCGATGTCTCAAGTAAAGTGAAGGCCGCCATGAAACGTGATTAATCAGGTTAATGAGACAAGGAGAAGCACTTACGTTTTATACTTTGGTTGCTCTCTATAAGATTTTGTACTTTGTGGAAAACTGAGGTTAACGTCTTTGTTTAATGGAATAAAAAAGCGTTATTTAAAAGTTTATGTTGAAACTAAATATGAGAGTAATTATTTGTTATTATATAGTATTATATAGTGTATATATATATGTTTTAAATATACAACTAAAATTTCAAATGATCATATAGTCCTACTCCCCGCGGTATAGTGCCAAGAACGCTGGCTGCGTTTCCTCGCTAAATGGTAATAATTAGCTTTTGAGCGAGAAAATATCAAGTTGCAGATATAGTTCTTTTAGGAACTTCACCATACGTGGATCCCACGGAAGGATAGTCGAAAGGTTAAAGCAAATGGCACAAACGAAATTAAATAAGTTCTAAAAATATCAATGTATTATAAATTATATTATATAAGCTAGTCGAGGACAATAAAAGTAAATTTAAAGTAAAGAGCTCAGGGATAAGTGACCGTTATATACCGTTAACGTTTCGTTACGAGTATGTCTATTAAAAGTCCAGCTGAACATAGGCCTACCCTATAGATTGCATCATAGGGAGGTATTTGCCAAATCCTCGCGACTAACAATCCTGGGTTATTCTGGGGAGAACGGGACTTGAAAGCGATCTCGAGATACCGTGATAGCACTGCGAGTGTGCTGGGGCAGTAAATATTGACCCCGGTTAGGTTTGTTCTGCTCCGAACGTCAACATTTTTTATCTTGTCAGACCGTCTTATTTTTAATATACATACTTCTCTCCATGCCACGCTGACATATGGCTATCTTTTTTTTTTTTACTTTTTTTGTAAAGCTCCAAGTTTGAATATCATATGTCAGGCATGAGAGGATACAAAAATTCATGATTACCTTTTTAAGTTTCATGGGTAAATCACCTTTTAAAAAGTCTTTCATGTTCCAGTTTTTCTTCCAGCTTATATTTATCCGTCTTTCTATTTCGTCCAGGTTGTTTGTTGGTTTGAATGATATAAATTTTTCAAGATAGGTATATGTAATTGTCTACATATTCTAATTTAGTGCTATGTACATATACGTCTTTCCTAGTATTGTTTGTCATGACTTTCGTTTTTGTTAAATTCATATCTAGTCCTATCTGCTGATTTGCTGTTAGTAATGAACTTAGCATTAATTGAAGATCATCTGGGTTTTCTCCAAGGAGCACGATGTCGTGTGCGAAACATAAGTGAGTCAGCTTTTTTAATTTATTCTTATTCCTTTCTATTCCCAGTCCAGGTCTCTTAACACCTGTAAATACTGTAACACTGTTATGAATAGAGTCGGTGATAGGCGATCTCCCTGTCTGACTCTCTCTATTTTTATTTCTTCGCCAGTTTGTTCTGGTCTCTACTTTTGCAATTTTTGTATATAATTTTTAGTATTTCTATAGACTTCCATTGGACTCCTGCTTCAAAAAGGGCTTTTCAGATAGCCGAGTGTTCAATAGAGTCGAAAGATTTTGTATAATCTATAAATACCATGTAGAGTGGCTTTCTGAACTCTGTAAACTTTTTTATAACTTTCTCAACGACTTGAATATGATCTGTGGTGCTTAATCTACAAACACATTGATGGTGTCTTCTGACATTTTGGTGTGAGGGATACACTCTATTATGCCACGTATCGCAGCTTCACTTGCAGTTTCTTCCGAACCGAGTTGGAATCTTAATATCTCGTCGAAATAGTTTTGCGGTAGCATCGGTTTTCCAAATTTTGATAGGAGTAATTTCTTTATTTGGATCAATGTTAACTGTTAAGTTTGCAATTTGGTCAAACACGTGGCTGCCCGTCCTCTCAGAGCGTATGTAAGCAGTAGTAAAAGTTCCGCACCATCTAATCTATTACTATTTACTACTATTTCCGTTATTTTGCATCAACCTTCTATGTCCGCGTCTTTTTCATCTGGGTTAAGCTGCACTAGTTGTGTTGTCATGCGATGGACAACAGCGTCTTCAAGAGGCGATATAATATGACTTCTACGGTGCGCAGTAAATTGTACGAAGATAGCACGTGCGCATTGCTATCTTCTCCTTGTGAATGCCCTTCAGATCCCACTTCTGATAAAAGGACGCTAGGGTGGTCTACAATATCCTCTGGGTCCATACTTGATCTTAATAGGACGTGGGTTATCGGGCAAGGAGAATTTAAACGACGTATTTCACACAAAATATAATCAGGGTATTATGATAAAATTGTTGGAGATACTGAATCGTTAGACACTTTACTAAGAACGTAACGCTTATTCGTGATGAGAATGGATTGCCTCCACGACGCGAACTGTCTCGTTGCCCTTCTTTCTTCCCACACTAGCTTTTGGTATTACGTCAAAGTGAATGACAACCGATTACTTCGACAGATGGCGTTTTGCATATTCGGTTGACATTCACCCTTAAATAATCTTCGAAATAAACCAACCCGTTGTCATATATTTAAATAAACGTTTCTTTCTTTGTCTCTTATATGTTCCTATAGCCTTTATCCGATTACGAAAAATTTGGAGAATGTGTGTGCACTTTTTAAGGCTTTTGACAAAAACTACTTTTTCTTGGTAGTTTTGTTCATTTTTTATACGGACTTATAACGTTAAAAGTTATTTTAATAGTACGAATCTCGGAAAAACGTCGAATGATTCTGTGAATTATCATAATTTATGGGGTTTAAATGTAATGTAACTCTACCTTATATTACTAATGTCATATCTATATGTTACACTTAAAACCAGTTTTTAGATCTCGCGTTCTCCCTAGTTAAAACTAGTTTTTACTTAATTCCTTTGTTATAACTAGAATTAACTAATGCCCAAAATTGAATATCAGGTAAAACTAGTTCTTACTAGACAAAACGCATTTTTCCGAAGCGATTCAGTTAAAACTGTTTTTATTGAATGATTTCTGAGATAAATCGCTTTAATAGGGGGGGGGGCGTCCCCCCTCCGCCGAAATAATACCAAAGTGTAGTCGACGGAGCCCCGCTAAGCGGGGTTCATATTTCTGGATGGTTTAAAAAATAACCACGAAGGGGATGGAGGGGACTGTTCGCTCACTTCGCTCGCTCACTCGACCCCGCCATCCCCTTCTAACCTAACCTGTCCGAGTCGGGGTGCCCCAAGTCCCGAGTTCGCCTCGCTCGCTCTTGCACCAAATAAAACACCAAAATGTTAACTTTTATAATTACTTTAATAAGTAAACACTTGATTCTAAACCCAACCCTTCTCTAGTGCTAGTTTTAACTGAAGCTCGGAGTGATAACTAGTTTTATCTTACAATCAAATATATCAGTGGTAAATTCTAGTTTTGACTAGGTATATCTAGTTTTCACAAAGGCATTTAGTAAAAACTAGTTTTAACTAGGGAAAACGCGTTCTATCTAAGAACGTGTTTTAACTGTAACATATATAAGATGCAAATGACATTAATAATATCAATCAAAAAAATCAAACACACAAATAAAATATATTACAAAAGAACACAAAAACCCTGACAATGCATCAGTGTAGTCGAGATAGGTGACAGACGTGGACAGAGACGAACGAGCCACTCGAAAATAGCTAGCAAAATGTGTAGTTTTCTATTTTGCCGCAATGTGGCAGTGCATTAGGTGTCGTAAGAGACGACAGAAAATTAAAAGGATAGATGGCCAGCAGCATCTTCCTGTTAAGAGCTAAATAACCAAAAAACCTGCAGTTGTTAACCCACCTGCCAAGCGTGGCAACAACGGCAAATATTCCATTAAATTAAATATTATATAAAGGAAATATTTATGGGGAAGACCTATGTTCAGTAGTAGACGTTGATAGGCCATTACGAATTAAAGCTACCTGATAATAAAGTAATACTAAAATACATATAACACTTTAATCGTGTAGTGGTAGTGTAAGAATGTTTATTAACCCATAACGTCCCGTGGGTGTGGTAAAAGGCGACAGAGGGAAACTGAAACAGTAGATGGGCAACAGAGCTAAAGCTAAATAACAAAAAATACGGTTGCAAACGAGCCTGCAAAGCAAATACAGCAAATATCCCTTCTATGAGACAATTTATGGGAAAGGCCTATATACAGCAGTAGAGTTTGATAGGCCATAACGAATGAAAAATTACTACTAAATAGTTCAAACTGAATAGCAGCTTTTTGTTGTTGGAAATAACGTTAAGAGTCCATTTGCACAATGTAATGAATGTTGAAAGCACCGTCATTAAATGCGCGTAGGTGAATGCTTTACTTTGTTACATCAGAGTTACGAGTTACGTGAGGAGGACAATACGTGGTGTGCGTGACATGGAGATTATTTATCTATGTTCGTGATCAATTATAAGAATTGTTAAATTGACAAACGTAAAAGTAAACTATAGTAAGTGGGGACTCCTCTTCTGCTTTGGAGACTGTTACTGTAGACTGGGTAGGTGATAACCTCTGACCAATTTCAACCGCCAATTTTTTTTTTAGAAAAATAATATCTCTGTTACGTTATTTTTATGTTTTATCAACCCGTAAACGTTTTGAATTTGAATAGCATGAATGATCACGTGGGTGTCGTCAGTGGCGATAGAGGGAAATGAAAACAGAAGTTGGGCAGCATCATTTTCCTGATAACATCTCAAAATTATAAAAAACTATGATTGTCAAGCGTGGCAACTATGGCAAATATTCTCCATATGAGGCAATCTATGGTGGAGGCGTAGATAGAGGATTGACTAGATAAAGCATTCGCGTATGCTTTTGATATAGAAATAGGCGGGAGGTACTTTCCCTGGGTTACCAGATATTGTTCCATTTCCCCCGTTATAGGTTTATTTATATTCACAGCACTTAAATTCACACAACAAACTTATTTATTACTATATAAAAAAAGTTTCTTTTATACTCGTAATTCAGATGATTAATTCATTTCTCTTGAAAATACATTCTGTAACTAAAAACTACGGGCGGAAACGGTGTAAAAGCAGAATTTTCATTTTACTAGACAGTCAATAAACTCTTTGGATTTAGGCGGCACTAAGTGAAGACGCTACTAGCACAAAGTGTGATATCACTAATAAGTAGCAATATCTTAAGTATGTACTTAAATATTAATTAAGAATAAAAATATAAATTAATAATCAAAAATTTCCTCGTGTCGAGTTTTAAGTTGTTTTTACAAAGTTCATAATATCAATAACGTATTAACATACCAGTCCATCACAAGTTCAGTGCTGAACACAGGCCTCCGAAAGGAAAAGGTTTCCAATTAGGTTTTGTAGTACAAAACACGGTTCTGAGCCAACTACCGCGATTTCCTGCTTGAATTACTAAGTTAGTGGCTTGTGGGCGGCAAGTTGTGGCGTACAAAAGAATCTACGAGTATCTATATACACGGGATGATACTAACCCACGCCGTAAACAATAATACAACAGATGGGGCAGCAGCACTTTCCTGATGAAAACTTAAAATAGTAAAAAACTGCGGTGGCCAACCAGTATAACGCATATTTTCACGCAGGCGTGGCAACTATGGCAAAAGTCATCCTATAAGGATATCTAGGGGGAGGCTTTTTTAGGTCATGTTCCCTAATGGTTAAGGTGGTAAAATGTTGTAGCTAATACCTACACGTTGTAAAGCATCAACAAATGGTTTGTTTTTGTATTAGGTTGATATGTAAAATAAAAACGAATGTATTGTAATATTCTATTTTAATTTACCATGCAGTGTAAGATTATCTGCTACCTCATATCATTCCATGGGTGGTGTATGAGGCGGCATAGGGAAACAACAAAGAAGATAAACAGCAGCATGTTTCTGATAACAGCTAAATAAAAATAAAAAAGTGGTTGCCAACCAGCTTGCCAAGCGTGGCAATTATGGCAAATAACTAATGTTCATGTATATGTTCAACAGTAGACTTTTGATAGACTGTACTTTAACTTAAACTTTAAATTTCAATATATTTTATTTGTATTGAAATTTAAAAAGGAAAAAGAACTAAATTTTGTGTACTTATACAACATGTAGAAATATTAACAATGTTACATTAAGTAAAACAAATGAAGACACAATTATATTTTCAATATAATTTAATAAAATTAAAATAAACATAAGATTATTTATTAATTTTTCATCACATTAACAAACAATAAAATCAACAAAATTTTTGTCTTCTTTTTCTTTTGAGCATTTTTTGTAATTCTTGGTTTGAGAAGCTTTAGAATTTCTCAAAGATATGCATTTTTAAACTTGATTTATACTTTTGCATGGCAGAAATTCTTGGGTGCTGGTTGTTACAATCGGATTAGAAAAGAGTATATATATACTTATATGCCTTTTATATAATATATTTTAGTGGTATAAATAATAAGGTACAATTCCTAAACTATACTTAGATAGGTGATACCTATCTCTTGTCAAAAACATATTTATTACATTATTTATGTTAATTAAATGGAATTATCTAATTATTAAATTTATTTCTTAATTTATTGACACTTTGTTGTTTACAACACCTTTATAAAAGGGATTACATAGGGTGGACTAAATGTCTCATTGGTAGGCATTCCCAGAGTCAGTTTTACAATTATTTTTGCATAATAAATTATTCATTTGTATATTTATGTCAGGACTTAAAATTATTTATTTATTTATTTTATTTAAATCTTTATTTGCATAAAACATGGTAGTATAGATAAAGTTCCTACATTTGTAAATGAGGATTCATGTTTAATCAAACTATCCATAAGTAAATATTTTGTCATTGTCATGCAATCAAATTACACAATGAAAATCAAATAAATATAAATTACAATAAAATTATTAAAAGTCATAATTATACAGAATGTCAGCATTTGAAAATAAAATATCAAGAACCATAAATAAATTAAGCAATGCTAGTCAATTTTTAATACATACAGAACAAAGTCAAAAAACATAACTACCAACAAGGTCAAACTTATATCACTTATGGAGAAACAACAAGATACAACAAGATTATAATTATAACATTTTAAAAATATAACTTAATTATATTATAAATTACATATAAATTAAGCAATGTTACATATTTAGTCCGCCTAAAACAAAGGCTCAAAATGTTTTGAGCATACACTGCTCAGTTTTGTTGGTTACCTATAATCACGACCAGTAGCGATTATCCAACAATTACGAATAGCTGATTCCTTAAGAAAGCTGTAAAATAATATATTTAAAAGAAATTAATATATTAAATATACAGTACACTTTTATATCAAGGTATTTAACAAAAAAAAGCAAGTATGAGTATGTGTGCACAAATACAATATAACAATTAATACAATATTAATTGATTTAATTAAATAGGAGGTATATGTAAATGTAATGATAATATTATTCATACCAAACATTTAAAAATTATGTACATATTAAGCTTTAGATATTGTTCATTGATACATTTTTACATCATTTTACATTTACAGCCTAACAAATGTCCTTCACAGCTGAACATAGACCTCCCCCATAGTTTGTCTCCAAAATAATTGCAGTTGCCAATCCACCTGCCGAGATATGCAACTATCACAAAATCTATAACTTTTGACTTTTGATAATGACTAATGGTAACGGTAAGTATATTACCATCAAACTTTTTCCACATAATTAATTGAGAATATTATGTTATGTTGTTGTGTTATTGTGTACCTTAAGATTAGGACTTATTTATTTATTATTTTATCTATATTTATATTTATTTTTATATAAGTATGACATATTTATTTATTTCATTAATAAATATTGTAATGTGATTGTTGCTAATGTATAATAGGATTAATAGAATGCAATAAAGTTTTGTGCACATGATTTCAGGCAATACATATTTTGTGAAATTAAATATACTTCGAGCTATATGGCCGGCCCATTGCCACTTCAGCTTACTAATCTGTTGGGCTATGTCGGTCACTCTGGTTCTACTGCGGATATCCTCATTTCTAAGTTTATCACGCAGTGAGACTCCGAGCATAGCCCTCTCCACAGCTCGCTGAGCGACCTTGAGCTTCCTCATCCGGCCAGCAGTGAAGGACCACGTCTCAGTTCCGTAGGTCATCACTGGCAACACGCACTGGTTGTACAGCCTCGTTTTCAAGTTTTGAGGTATACCTGACGAGAAGATGTGCCGTAATTTCCCGAACGCTGCCCAGCCGAGTTGAATCCGTCGATTGACCTCTCGGTCGAAGTTCTCGAGTGGCGGCCTCGTACCGGCGGACGAAGTGTAGGGCGTCCCCACTAGATGGAGTGACGACCTGGTAAGACATGCAGGAAGTCGATGGATGCGGGTGGCTCAGGACCGTGCTTTGTGGCATTCCTTGGGGGAGGCCTATGTTCAGCAGTGGACTTGTGAAGGGCTGTAATGATGATGATGATGATGAAATATACTTTGCCCAATATTTATGTACTTGAACCCAAACATGTTTTCAGGTTGATACTTACATATTATTAGTGACGTCTATGTAATATAGAAAATGATAGAAGAGTTTTAGGGCAATAAGGAGTTGTTCCTTTAAAGCTGAACATAAAAGTGTATGTACATGTAAGTATAATATCATGTCATTCATATTTATGGACATAACTACTAATCACAATAAAAATTATTATTGAACGATGGGAAATTATTATTGTACTCGCTGTTATTCCTAAAGTTTTCATAATCCTACCAAATCAAAAAGTACACGTTTGTTATGACTTTAAGCTTTCGAAAGACCGTTCAAATTAAGGAGCATTATATTGAAGAATTTACAATTTGGGAATCCAAATATTTGACAAAATACATCACAAAGTACATTAAAAACATGAAATATTTCATTTTATATTCAAAACAATAGATATTAATCAATACAAGTAGCAAATGTAAGCACAAAACAAACTTGGCGATGAAAGGTATTATTATCAATTTTCGTTGACTTATGCTATTGCATCCTAAAATGCTACAACTTACCACCTTTTCCGTCTTACCTAATATCTAAAACCCACAAAAAAATACAAAATTCAATTACATATTTGCTTAAAATATCAATGAATTTTCAAAATCTTGACAACAATTATGTCAATTAACTGATGGAAAACAATCATTACCATCGTCAAAAACGCATACCTAGAAAATAGACAGTAAATATAGTTTTGCTTCTCCCTTACTCTTATGTCTAACTATATACGTGCATTCTTTTCACACACTGATGACGTCACTGAATGTTTAGTCTATAAGATACTAAGTCTATGGGTGGAGGCCTTTCTTTACCAGTGAACTTTATATCAATAAATATTTATGGTATAAAATATTTTATTGTAAATTAAATTATCGCTGTTTTTCTAGCTAGTTCTTCCCGGGACATTTTTGCCGAAGCAGTGGTAAAGCTTAAATGACTTTCAATTAATAGTCTTTTAATCTATAATAAATGAAAATGATTCTATTATATTCTATAGACTGTATATTCTATATAACTGTAATTCGTAACCATCCACTGCCTGTCATGAGCCTTTCAAATTGTACATAGGATGTGCTATAATTGCGTCTACCCACCACCCTCTTATGTATTTTTGCAAACAGCAGCTTTGTTATATTATGAAGGGTATAAAGAGCCAATATAATTACAGACTGTAAGGTATATCATATTGGCACAGCTTGTACACCTTCATCTTTCTTTTTGAAGTTTGTTGCGAATGTCCGCAGGAAGGTAGCCACTTGAATGATGGATTGTAAGTTCATCTTATATTAAGAAAGAAAAATATTCAAAAGAAACACTAAGTTATAATAATTTTATAACGCGGAAATAAGCAAGGAAAATTCAAGTCCAATTGCGTACTAGTTTCCCGTACTTAAACAAAATTTACAAGTATAATCGGAAGTACTTACTCAGTGCTTCCTCGCCACGCCGTTAGTGAAATGACCGCAATAATAGTTTATTCCGTCATTATTATTTCAAAATAAAGGTACTGTTCACCAGGAAAATATTATATAAATCCAATAGCTCCGGTAATTAAAAATATACGTTAGACTTTTACGGTTTATGTGGTGACCAATCACCATGAAAATACCATTGAAACCAGTGGCTCGTTATTTAATGCCTTTTAAATGATATGCGATCCTGTAGTGAGAATATCCACTATATCATATTATCATCCCTTTGGTGTCATAAAAGGCGACATAAGAAGTTGAAAATAGAGATGGGCAGCAGCATCTTCCTATTAACAGCTGAATAAAATAAAAAATTAAACTACTGTTGCCAACCTACTTGCCAAGCGTGTCAACTATACTCTTATATGAGGCAATCTATGAGGGAATCCTATGTTCAAAATTAGACTTTGGATATTTTTTTTAATTTATAGAATAATGTTTACAAACGAGCACACAGTGCACACGATGGTAAGTAGATGCTGTGGCCTATATAAATCTACATCTATTCTCGTTTAGGAACAAAATGCAGATGCATTGTTACTCCTGAGGACTAAGATGGAATGCCTCGTTTCCAGTAAAAAGGGTCTCCGGTTCTCTTCACTCACCACACGAAACACAATAACATTATTCATATATTTTACGCTGGTATTCTGTGAAATCGTGGTCCTTCCCCGATCGAGCCGACCCATTCATGCTACAACCAGAGAGTAGCTGCAGCATGCAGCGTGGTAGACAACGTAAAGTGTCTGTAATTAAAAAATGAATGACAAATAGCCATTTTAGCTATCCAAAAATCCATCTATAGACTGCTACGTGTAAACGAAATGTAACTTAAGCGTTTCTTTGTTTGAAAATTTTGTTTTGGTTATCTCGAGTGACTCATCCGTCTTCGTTTGTTTCGAGCGCCCTTCTCACTGCTGTCTGGACTTTTGTATACTTGCTTATATTTACACAGAAATAAACAAACAGTGAAAATGATCCTGAGACAGAATTTTCTTTATATTTTTTAATTTTTTGTCATATATTTTTTTGTTTACAGTCATAGGGCCAATTTTGACATACGGTTGTGATGCCTGGACAGAAGGAAGAGAACAACCTCTTTGTAACAGAGAGAAAGATCTTGTGAAGGACATTTGGCCTCACTCGAAGGGAAGATGGCAGCTGGAGGGTCCGAAAAAACTCAAAAGTTGAAAAGCTAATGGCCGAGCCAAATATCATTGCTCGGTCATGTAGAACGGATAGGAGAGAATCGAAGTATGAAGAGAGCATATTTGGAACGATCGACTTGATCAACTGTAAATTAAGTAAATTGTAAATAATTATTTATGTCAAAATTTTACAGTAATTTCAAAATTAAATAAATTTATAGTAAATATGACTCTAAATAAAATGAACTGAATACTTTTTGGTGGTTATGGATTATGTTACCATTAAAATGTTTTAATTTTTTTTATTTCGAAAGTTTCTAGATTATTCAATTTTAATCCTTTACGTACGTGTGTTGAATTTTAAATGTCAACTGTATTCGAAAATATAATGCAAATACTGATGTATTCCTTTATTCTGGTGTTAAAGTACTCGTATATCTACCAGTTGGTCCAATATAAAAAAAAATCCGCAGTCCTTGCAGCATAATCCATAAACAGTACCGCGCTTTCCAGTGAGAATCAAAGACTTTTATGTATACTACTAGACATGCTCCGCAGCCTTAATACGCAGCGTTTTCGACTATCTAACATTGATTTTGTTTCACATAATTGAGAAAACGCTGTCTTTATTTATGTGCGCAATTTGTTAACATGATTGGAAACTTATTTTAGATATGAATATAACTTTATTTCGTATTTGCCAAAAATCAGTAAAAGTCGTAAATGACAATACAACTGCGTGGCGTATTCACCGTGCCAGCTACTCCAGCCGGCGCCCGCGCGATCCTCTGCTGTGAAACAGTTTTTATTCTGTATTGCCGGTATAGTAGTATACATAGAAAACTTTGGAGAGAATTTTATTTTTGTTGCAGTTATTCACTCGTAGTATATGTAATATAAAATGAAAAAGTACGATTTTTAAGCAATCTAAGAAAAGTTATTTGAGACAATTTTTATTTGCCTGCGGCTTCGCCTGCATGGAGGTTGGAATACTTCATCATTTCTAAACATTGCTGCTAATGTGTTATTCTAAGACCTAAATCTGCATTTTTTTATAGGAGGGTGGAAAATGAGCACACAGTCCACTTGATGGTAAGTGGTTGCTGTGGCCCATAGACATCTACATCTATCCTCGATTACGAATCAAAATGCAGATGCGTTGTCACCCTTAATCGGTTCACGCTGTTAATTGTCGGCATAAGAAAACGTGTGGACTAAGATTGAATGCCTCGTTTCCAGTAAAAAGGGTCCTCGGTTCTCTAAACTCACAATACCAATCCTTCTTCCAAGCGTGGCAACTATGGCAACATTTATAAGGCACTATATTGGAGGAGGCCTATGTTCACCAGTGGACTTTTATAGGCTGTAATGAATGGATGGATGGATATCGTTGCTCGCTTTTGCTGTGTACTTTTTTCACGGGTTTGTGTTAATTTTGTGTAAAAATGTTTTAAACTGAAAGTGTCAATGAAAAGACAAGGTGCTTTAAGATGTCCTATTAATGATAATTTCATATTCTGCAATGAATAAAGGCCGTTTAACTCTTTCTAGTTGGGTACCTTTTTAGTAAGTTAAAAAGTTAAAGTTACAGCCTATATACGTCCTTCTGCTGGGCACAGACCTCCTGTCATTTCTAAGAGGATTTTAGGGCAAGAAAATCTCCGCCACGCTGCTCCACTTCGTGTTGACAAACAAGCTTTTTAGTAACCATTTATCAAATTCAAGATTTTTTTTTCATGGAATAATGGAGGCAATCAGTCCACCTGATGGTAAGTGAATGCTGTGGCCCATAGACATCTTCATTTATCTTTATATTATTTTCATTTAGCATTAATACTGTTTATTCTGTATACTACCTATGTCTTAGTACCAACTTCTGAAACCGTTATGTGGAAACTATTTTAAAAGAAGTACTTCAGCGTTTACGTTTAAGTAAAAGTCTAATTTTCCTCCCGATAGTTGAAATATATTCGTATAAGATATTGACAACAAATAAATATAATATAGGAAAGCTCATTATGTCCAAACATTCTTATTTTTAAAATTATTAGCTAAATTATAATAACCTTTGTTCATTAGAATGATTATGCCATACGCTTTAAATTTATGTAAACAAAATTTATGTATCAGCTTATATATTACCGGAAATCTTACTACAAATAGTTTAACTTTAAAAAATAAGTAAAACCAACTTCATAAAATTAAAAAGAAATTAAGTTATTTCAAATTTGAAACTTGGTGCTAAAACTTTATACATCTCAATAATCATCCAAAAATGAGCCAGTAGTCTTATTAATATTATTTCCATTTGAATTACAATTTTTTCATGTAAACATAAAATAGCTTAAAAACTGAGATGAAATAAAATTGTACACTCTTTTTATAAACACATAAAAAGGTTACAGCCTATACGTCCACTGCTGGGCACATGCCTCCCCTCATTTCTGAGAGGGTTTTAAGGCAAGGAAGTGTCCGCTGCCCTGCCCCAATGCTTGTTGGCGAACTTCGCATGTCTTCGAAATAATTTTTTCTTATTTCTCTGACATGCAGGTTTCCTCACGATGTTTTCCTTCACCGCCGAGCACGTGGTAAATCAGCACTTAAAATTGCAATTAACAATGTCATTGGTGCCGGCGGGGATCGAACACGGTTTGCTCGCGTACTGTGAAATTTACAGCGAGCGGTAACCATCTGAGCTACCACGGCTCTATTATAAACACATACTATCACTTTATACATTTTTAACTAGCACATTCTCTTTTCAATTCTTTCAGGCATTTATAATGGAATTCCGTTAAAGAATCTAGCAATGGCATCACGCACCGCACTGTGCCCTCTTCACTCGTACATAATGGCGGCCAACGTGTCTGTTACAATAAAACACTTATCTACGCTGATTTAGTAGCAATAGGGCTTTTATACTCATTATGTATTTGAAAAGACGGAATTATAATTGAAATGGGTCTTTGTTTTGAATTTTAGATATTTCAACATCAATTCAATAAGCAGTTTAAGAAATTTGCTCGTACAAAATGTACAGTTAAATATGTAATTTATTATTAAAATAGCAAAGAACCCGAGTTATGCTTCTTCTTCATCAAACCTTCCTTAAAACCAAAATCTTCCTCATGTACAACGCAAATTTTAGCATGTTTAAAATAGCAAAGTGGTTTATCGCCGATATTTATGACTGGGTTAAGTAAGTCCAGCCTCCAGCCTTTTTTAAAAGAATAAGGATAACAAACGAGCATATTATCCACCTAAAGATAAGGGGATGCTTTAACCCTTAGACATCTACGTCTATCCTTGATTAAGTATCAAAATGCAGAATGCGTTGTAACGCCTGAGGACCAAGATGGAATGTCTTGTTTCCAGTAAAAAGGGTCTCCGGTTCTCTACACTCACGATACACAGCGGTTTTAAGCTGCTATTTTACGCTGGCATTCTGTGAGAGCGTGGTCCTTGCCTGGTCGAGCCGAGCCATTCATAGTGCAACAATAATATAACTACAGCGTGGCTCTACCATGTATAAAAATGGAAAATATAGCATCCTAGTCATAGAAAAATGTTATCCAAAAGAAGAACCGTAATTCATATATATGTAGACTGTCAGTTGTCCATTTTCCATTCGTGTAGTTTTGTGTACACACTCTTGCTAAGAGGGCGACAAATTAAATTTATCAAGTAACAACGACAAACGTTATATTTTTCTTATAAACAATATTTCGTATCAAAAATGAAAACGTACATTGGGAACACTTTTAGGATTTTTATCAGATTTCAAAAGAGAAGGTTCTAAATTCTACTGCATGCCTTAAACGCAAAGCACGTATTGCATGCCCTAAACGCAAAGCGCGTAGGTATGTTCTACTAACGCCTAAAAATCAAGATTCCAACGTTTCGTTGCATGAAATCGTATCTAACAATCATATTAAACATATAAATGATATAAAAAGCACATATTCAGAAAGATAAATGATGGTTGAACTTATTGATTTTTTTAATCGAATAAATTGCTATTTTTACATAAAAAAGTGGTTTTAGTGGCTTATAGTGTAGTAAACATGATAATTTTTGAAAATATAAATTGTTCAACTCAATCAATTTTTTAATCTCTTCATCTATCACGTAGGAAGCCATGGAATGTAAATGACTGTTTAATTTTGTTTTGTTTAGCTATAATTATTTTTTTCGGCTGAGAAATCCCGAAATATTCGGTGTTTTGAGCAGCCTTGTAATTATTTATTTTACTAAATACACTTTGCTTTGCCACACTTCACACCGGGCTTGGCCGCCGTCGTGAGTGGATTACTGTAGCGTTTGTTTTACAGCGGCTCGTGCTGAAAAATATCGATCGCTGTAGAAATACAAAATATCCAAAAAACCAAATTTGATGCTACTGGAACTCCTCCAAGAGTAGAATTAGGTGGGCCGAGTTTGGCCTCATTTTGTTAGTTATGATGAGACCGTACCTGCGGACTTGATGGACTGATTTGAAGGAGTACTTCGGTGACTACTACTGGAACTTTTTGACGAATAGAACTACAATTTACAATTTTTTTCAATTTTTTCACGATCATGTGAGCATTATGAGTCATGAACTTTTGGAATTTCCATACTTTTTTTAATTGAAGTTTGACACAAAATTATCGGAAAATAGAAAGTATAGTAATAATTATAAGGTTTTTAGTGAAAACTCGTGTGTACTACTTTAAAAATTTACTTATAGTCATCTTATACGTAATTTTTTAATGCGCTAATAGCATGCACAATTGGATTTACTAATAGTTTTTTTATGTACTCGTAGGTTACGTAATATTCTTCGTCAATTTTAAACCAAATTTAAGCCATATAAGCCAGGTAAGCCAAATTCTGGCCCGGTGTGACCTATCTTCTGGCCAAATTTGTCCCCTACTTTCTTTTATGCATAGGTCAGGTATGGTAAACTGCTTAATTATTCGAAGAGCAGGGACAAGATATATTTTCTATTGACGAAATAGTATGTGTATGTAATGTACATACCGTAAAGCGTTATTGCTTGCGTTCACGGGAAGTTCACTGAGCGGGTGTAGAAAAAAAGATTGCTTTGAAACGAGCAGTTAAGAAGTGTTTGCCAGTAAAAAATATTTATTTGTTGTACTCACCATTACAGACAAAACACATGAGCATGATAATTAATTTTCAAACTTATATTAAGTTCAGCGTGGTCCTTTCCCGGTTAAGACAATCCAATTTTTCTGTAGCCAAAATACGACGAACGTGGTCAGTACATAATATATGAAATTAATAAATTTATTTTTACTTATTAAAGACCGTGGAAAGAAAATTAAATTGTAAGAGATCTTTGTTAAGTAGAGAATATCATGGTCCGTTCGTTTAATTAAAGGAACGATTGAACGGACGGTCCTGAGGGGCTTTTATCACAGATAAATTTCTAAAGGTATGTAGCCGTGGGAGTAATTAATTACTAGCTTTAATTACCTTACCGAGTTTATACAAGCTCAACGTATAACATATTATGTTCAAATTAGATAAATTAACAGCTTAGGGGCTAAGCGCTAGTCGTGATTTTTACAGTACGCTAGACCCCGGGTTTGACCTCTACCAGTACAATTGAAAGTGTTTATTGCAATTTTATGTGCTGATATATTACGTGCTTGGCGGTGATTACTGAAATTATCTCTTCTAATTTTTATGAGACCACTCCTGAAGTGTAGCCCGTTTAATAAAAAATATTCATTTAAATCGATTCAGCCGTTGTCGAGACGAGAACTCGTTGAACATACATAAAAAAATATGTTTTCGTTTAACATACATAAAATTTTATGTAGGTAAGTACATAACACAATAATATACAATTTTTATTAGAGATAAGAACGTTCTTAAAATGTTATTTCTGTTATGACATTTTTAATTTTTTTATAATAAAATATTGCGTATTAACGTGTTACATAAATTAAAAAATTGTAGTAAGAATTTGTAAAATAATTTTTATAGAAATTGATTGACGTGTATTACGTATGATTCAAAGTCAATGTCAAATATTTTTATTCAAAATTGGCTACTACTATGATATGTAAAGATTAGCCATCATAGTTTGAGGTCATGTAATCATCTATGTCACATTATATCTATACTCTGTATATTGTCTATATGCTTAATTAATAATATCGTCGCTGCGCTTGCAAAAATCGCTATGTGCTTTTTTATGATTTTATGTTTTTAATACCAATTTGATCCTTATTTCAATACCCACAATCTGTAAAAACAGATTTGTGATAAGTTCGATATTCACGGAGTTACAAAATTTAGCCATGTGACGTTCATACATTAAATGTTCCTTCAAAACCGCCACGTGTCACAAATCACATAGCTATAAAAGATTACTATAGATTAAACTCATCGATTGCGCCTTTTATGTATTTTATGTCACAAAGCGACATTTTTAGACCAGTTTAATCCTATACCATTAGGCAACTCATAGGTTTGAGGGTCACATAGCTTATATTTCCTACGAAGTTGTTCAGTTTGCTTTTGGCAGTTTATTGAAGCGGTTATGCAATTGTTGTGAGTATTTGTTTGTTAAGAATAAGAATAATACTTATTTGCTGTAACATTGAAATTATATACAATATTAAAATACTATGATAAAAAAAGCTCAAACTAAAAACTTAAATTATGATACAGTCCTACTCCCCGTAATATCGTGTCAAGAAAGCTGGCTGCATTTCCTCTGAATAGCTTTGCCTTTGAGCTTTTTTTTTTTTTTTTTTATAGGATAGGGTGACAAACGAGCACAGTCCACGTGATGGTAAGTGGTTGCTGTGACCCATAGACATCTACATCTATCCTCAATAAAGAATCAAAATGCAGATGCGTTGTCACCCGTGAGGCTAAGATGGAATGCCTCTTTTCCAGTAAAAGGGTCTCCGGTTCTCTACACTCACCATACGAAACACAGCAGCATTAAGCTGCTATTTTACGCTGGTATTCTATATTTATTCTATGAGTATATATTCTATGAGCTAGAAAAACAGCACTCTTATCACCAGCAGTGACGAGTAGTGGCCAAAAGTTCTTTAGGAACTTCACAGCACATGGGCCCCACAGACCGATAGTTTCTACAGCAAATGGCACAAATATATATTTATCTCTTAGATAATAATATTTGCGTCACTTACTTAGTTCATCTGCCTCTGATGCCGCCCCGGCTCTAAACGAGATACCCCTGAGATGAGAGGCTGCCAAAGTGACTACGCAAGTAGCATCCCACACAAGGGCTCTCTCCCAACGTCGCAATGTCATACCGTCGGGTCTCCTGCCATCGTCTCTAAATGTTCCACAAGGCTCTAAAACCAAGGAAACACTTATAGAGACAAGAGCCATTCGATTGACATCGTTCAAGAACCATGCCGTGAAAACCTACCTGCACTTTTCATACATGAAACCCGTTGAGCCCAAACTCATCGACGCTGCTACCACAGAGGCACCGATGAGGTTGACGTCTCGCTGTTTAGTCGGAATCCTACGGTGATGCGCAGAAGCTTTCCCCATCAAGTAATGTGCCGAGATTACGCCATGGCAAGCGTGTAACCAGTGACTAGATTCCTTAGTCGAAAGTGCTAGAAGGCAGGCCTGATCTTGGTCACTATGGGAATTATGAAACAAATCTTTCTGCACACTCCGTACCATCGGAATATTCCACTGTTTTTGTACGTTAACATCCAGTGGAACATTTTCGCCGGGACAGAGCATTTGCCATGTCTGCGCTGCCTCCGCAGCATGGCACAGGATATTTAAAATTGTTACATAAGTCACTGACACCATGCACGGAAGCAAGGAAAGCAGGCAATGCATCCACCAAATTTTATAGGTAAAGTAGCTTGAGTCCAGGCTGTTAAGTTATTAGTATTTACCAGTATTTAAAGTTAAATTTAGAATTTTTTCTATAGCTATTTTAAGATTATTATCAATATCGTGCTTTATAATCTTGCTTTCTTGATTTGCTGTAAAACTGTAAAGTTTGTGTTATCGAAGTCAAAAGATAGTAATGATACAATGTACTTACAGGTAAAAAAGGCAGTCAATATACTTATATTGACTGCCTTTTTATTAATACAAATCAATTATTTATTTTGAATATTATGATTTCAACGCAGTGGTGGTGGACAGTGATGTGTATAGCTTGTGAGAAACTGTGATACGCTTCAGTATACTATACACAACTAACTTTGTATGTCAGTCAATGCTTTAAACTAACGCTTTATATTTTGCTACCCTTTTCAAATATCAGTCATGTCAAAATTTTGGAGAAGCAAACTACTCGTATCATTATGCACGGAAGATCAACAGCTCTCTATAAGTCGATTTGCTACAGAGCTTGAAGAAGAATTTTTTTTCCATTTCCTCAGGCTACAGCTACACAACCGAACAGTGAATACCAACAGACAGAAATCGCCATGGGTACGATTGTCGAAATTACGAGGAACATCACCCCAACTGGTGAGGAAATAACTACATTTCTCACACCAAACATTAAGTTATACCATGGCTGCTAGTATTGGTTCTCACTCTTGCTTAGAAAGACAATACAATTCCCTGCCACTCAATAATATCACCTCAAGTCACTACCTGATGCTACAATTAAACGAAAAAACTTGTCAATTTGAGCCTGTAATTCCTGAAAAGGAAAATATTTCCAATAATATCTACGAGGGAGACGAGGTTGTATAAGAAAGACCAAAAAAAGAAAAAAAAATCAGAAGTTGAGACTGTTAGCAAAGAATTATACATAAGATCGTTAAAGTTGACGAGAGTTTGATATTAGAAGAAGTTACGAAAACAAGTAGAAAAATGAAGGATAAGCCTTGTAATCATGGAGCAGCTAAAAAGTCAAGCAGAATCTATTCATGTGCATGTTTCATGATGAAACGCGGTAGGATATTTTTCGATATTACATCAATGAAACCCTACCCTACCCTACCACCGTGATTGCCACCCATTTTATGATAACTTAAACCATTGATTAGATCTCATTATCAAAGTACAATACCTTCTTATTTCATTTAAATACTTACTGTTTTATTTTTAATTGAATTTAGAATTCTAGCTCCTATTATTAGTCCAAATATCAATACTGTCAGACTAAGTTATTATACCGAGTATCTACCTATTAAATTTGGTTTCGTCAATACAATAAAATTCATTTAAGTTTTCATATTTTTTCAGTTTAAGTATATTTTCCTTTAAACCATTAAGGTTTAATATCTAATATATATAAAAATATTTTATTATATACAATATTAAAAACTATAATAAAAATAAAACTAAAACTAGTAATTTAATTATCAAACAGTCCTACTCCACGCGGTATCGTGCCAAGAACGCTGGCTGCGTTTCCCCGCTGAATGGCTATACTTAGCCTTTGAGCGAGAAAAGAGCCAGCCCTCTTATCACCAGCAGCAACGACCAGCCGCGGATGGAGTTCTTTAAGAACTTCACCGCACGTGGACCCCACGGACCGATAGTCTCTACAGCAAATGGCACAAATATGTAGTCATCTCTCAGAGACTCATATTTGCGCCACTTACTCAGTTCAGCTGCCTCTGATGCCGCCCCGGCTCTAAACGAGGTACCCCTGAGATGAGAGGCCGCCAAAGTGTCTACGCAAGTTTAAGTTAATAAGTCTCATGGATATTTTTATGTGATTAAAATGTTATAAAACTTTTATAAAAAGAAAACCTTGTTTTATTGAATATCTATGTGGTGTTAACAATCGTGATTTTTATAAAATCTGTGACATTACAGAATTGCTATGTGCACTTGAGGCACATAACGGACATTTATCACTCTAAAAATTCACCCTATGTGTCAAATTCAAGCAATATATTTTTTTTAAACCTTATTTTTCTTCTTAACTTTCCAAAAGTAATCTAAATCTACGTAAATATGTTAGTAACATTATCATAAAAAAATTATATTACATGCTTTCAATACATTCTATGAAAACTAATTTTTTGCGTTTCCTGTAAAGTAGACCCGAAACACATGGCGATTTTTGTAAACTCAGCGACGATATGTCTTCCGTCTGAGTGTGTCTTGTCATTTCAATGATTTATTTTTATCTTTTTATTGAACATTTCATAGCACTTTTAAAAGTCGCCATTACTTTAACAAGGTTTCCATTGTACTATACAAGTAGACCATTGTAAACCAACAGTTAAAATTTAACCTTATGAAATATATTATACATATATAAAAAAGTCTAAGAACCTCATTATTTCTACCCATTCATCTATACATCTATAGAAATAAATAAAATTGAATTTTAGAAAAATAATTTAGATTCAACGCAAAAAAAAACAACGAAATCCAATCGTAATAAATTCCACGCAGACTAAGTCGTGGGAAACAGCTAGTCAAATGTATAATATACTTACTTCATAAAATGCGTTTTACATACGCTTTGAGTTTATGCAAATGCAATTCAGTAAGAAATATCCACCCAAAAAAATAATCTAAAATTCCGCTTCATCCCGTAGGTGCCGCAAGAGGCGAATATGGGAAATACATAGATCATTCTGATCTCATTGCTTCCGATAGATGGTGGTATAACAATTTCGTTTACGCCATAATTATGTAAAAGTATCTAGACCTGGGACGGGCAGCGGCGGCAAATGTGCGAAACTCAAAAAAAGCGTATCACAAACGAGCACACAGTCCATATCTAGCAAAAAGGGTCCCCAGATCCTACACTCACCATAAAAAATACAGCAGCATTAAGCTGTTATTTTACGCTGGTATTCTGTGGGAGCGTGGTTCTTCCCCGGCCGAGCCGACAAATTCGTGCTACAAACATAATAACTGCAGTGTGGCTCTACCACGTAAAAATTTTGACTAATTATAACCACATTATTTTTTTAAAGCATAATCGGGTACATTTTCTGATTATCTTATGACTGACGAAAAATTTTGTCTATTAGTAATAACACAATTCTTTTGAACTACGTCGTGGTGTAAAAATTAGAAATATATAGCCAAATGAAATTGATAATCCTTTTGTTACAACATGAGAGTACGAGGCATGCAATTTTGGATTTGCCAAATTATTGTTTGTTATTAAAGAGCACTGGAACGTAACGTAGCGAGCAAACTACACTCTTTGACAGCCGATAAATGCATTGAACATATCAAATCTGAAAGGTTATTGCCGTTATGTCGGATGAATGTAAAATGGCTAAAAAAGCTCCAAAATTGCGCCAATGAGAGCTTATAATTTTATGCTCACTAGATGTCGCTAGTTAGGAATGAGGTGAACTTACTATGAAATTCCTTTTTAAATAAAAGTTTATAGCTTTCTCATCATTTCATCATCATTACAGCCCTTCACAAGTCCACTGCTGAACATAGGCCTCCCCCAGGGAATCCTTGCATCCATCGACTTTTTGCATGTCTCACCAGGTCGTCACTCCTTCTAGTGGGGGGCCGCCCTACACTTCGCCTACCGGCCACTCGAGAACCTTTCTTCCCCATCGTTGTCAGTTCTTTGAGCTTAATATGAACACTTAATATGGACGGTCCATTGCCACTTCAGCTTACTAATCCGATGGTAAAATGGTATCGGTTTCTATAGTGTGTAAATATATAAAACAATGCCTCAGTGATTAGATTTATAATATTTTAGCGCATTTTAACGCTTTTATTTATTTTTATACTTTTAGGAATATCCGTAGTTTGGTTTATTCATTTATTATCTAATTTAAATACAATATAACTAATATTACAAAAATAAACATTTACCCTTACATTTTACGAACAAATTATCTTCTCCCGCCATGAAGTCTGTCAAATATTTCACCATACTAAAGTGTCGCTAACCTGGTGACAGAAAAAGTCGTGAATGCCCATTGAATGTAAATGTCATCGTAGCAGTGTAAGAAAATCCACTACTCCATATCGTTTCGTCGGTGTCGTAAGACGGAACAAAGAGAAACAAAACCAGGAGATGAGCAGCATCGTCTTTCTGATAACAACTCAAAATTATGAAAAACTGCATTTGCTAACCCTTCTTCCAATCGTGGCAACTATGGCAACATTTATAAGGCACTATATTGGAGGAGGCCTATGTTCACCAGTGGAATTTATAGGCTGTAATGAATGGATGGATGGATATCGTTGCTCGCTTTTGCTGTGTACTGTTTTCAAGGTTTTGTGTTAATTTTGTGTAAAAATGTTTTAAACTGAAAGTGTCAATGAAAAGACAAGGTGCTTTAAGATGCCCTATTAATGATACTTTCGTATTCTGCAATGAATAAAGGCCGTTTAACTCTTACCAGTTGGGTACCTTTTTAGTAAGTTAAAAAGTTAAAGTTACAGCCTATATACGTCCTACTGCTGGGCACGACCTCCTGTCATTTCTGAGAGGGTTTTAGGGCAAGAAAATCTCCGCCACGCTGCTCCACTGCGTGTTGGCAAACAACCTTTTTAGTAACCATTTATCAAATTCAATTTTTTTTTAATGGAATAATGGAGGCAAACCGTCCACCTGATGGTAAGTGGATGCTGTGACATCTTCATTTATCCTCGATAAAATGCAGATGCATTGTCACCTGTGGGGACTAAGATGAAATGTCCCGTTTCCAGTAAAAAAAACGTCTCCGGTTCTCTATACTCACCATACGAAACACAGCAGCATTAAGCTGCTATTTTATAGTTATTCTATGAGAGCGTGGTCCAACCCTGGTCCAGCCGACCCATTCGTGCTACAACCATAATATACGAGTAGCTGCGTGGCTCTACCACGTATAGGATATGCTATTATTGTAAGCAAATTGCTATAATGTGTTACTGAATAAACTTATTTTCTTTCTTCTTCTCTTTCTTACGTCGCTATCACCTGGCATCCCAGTTAGCAGCGAGGCCCTTATTTAGCAGTGGAAAAATAAAGAATATTAATTGTAGGGCATTAATTTATGCGGCAGTTGTGAAAACTCCCGCATTTGCTTCAACATAAATTAGTTTAGTCGTTACATGTACACAAACGGTCGACCCGCATCCAAACTTAAATGAAGGGAAACATGTGTCACAAGCAAACAGTGCATAATATGTTATATTGTACATTTAAAAACATGAATTGGTTCCTAACGAGTTAAATAAAATAAATAAATTAGTATGTTAACTCTCAATTTGTTCTATTTTAGTATTTTTACCATTACAGCTCTTCACAAGTCCACTGCTGAACATAGGCCCCCCCAAGGAATGCCTCGAAACACATTATCGAGCCACCTGCAGCCATTGACTTCCTGTATGACTTACCAGGATCACTCGATCAAACTTCGTTTACCGGCACGAGCTTGGCACTCGAAAACCTTTCTTTCTTATCACTATTGGGTTTTTTCACGTATATAGCCAGCCCATAGCCACTTCACCTTACCATACGATGGGAATGTCAGTTACGTTGTTCTACTGCGGACATCATCATTGCAAATTCTATCACGCAGAGAAACTCCGAGCATTGTCCTCTCCATAGCTCGCTGAGCGACCTTGAGCTTCCTCATGTGGCAAGTTAATAACTAAATACCCTAATTGATATTTATATTACCATTACAGCCTATTTTAGTCAACATAGGCCACCCCCATAGATTGCCTTAATGGGGGAATATTTGCCATAGTTGCCATGCCTGGCAATCGGGTATGCAACCACAGGTTTTTATTTTAGTCGTTATTAGGAAGGTGCGCACCTCCTGATTTGTGTTCCTTTTACGACATTACCGCATCCAGCGCAGAGCGGTTCGAATCATCGACGACCGAGTTCTTTCTGATTGGCTCGATCCACTGGCGCTGCGTAGGGATATTGCATCCCTTTGCATTTTCTATCGAATCTACCACAGGGAGTTCTCTGAGGAATTGTTCGGATTAATTCCAGCCGTCAAATTTCACGAACGCACATCGCGTCAAAATTCACGTTACCATCCTCATCATCTGGATGCTTGGCGGTCCACCCTGTGCGTTTTACTAGGAGTTTTCTTCCTCGTACATCTTTTCTGTGGAATTGTTTACCACCGGAGATTTTTCCGGACCGATACGACTTAGGGAGCTTCAATAAAAGAGCTTACTCCTTTCTAAAAGGCAACTACTCTGGTGTTGCGGTTGTTTATGGGCGGCGGTAGTCACTTACCATCAGGTGAGCCGCATACTCGTTTGCCCCCTCTTCTATAAAAGAAAAAAAAAACACCCATGGGATGGTATGGGGTAGTGGATAAACTTACACCGCCACTACACGGTATAAATATCGGTTTTATTTATACATTATAGAAGTATTTTGAAATGCATAATGATTTCTTACTCCATTGTCTGTCTGGGTGTTTGTATCTGTTTTAAACGGGACGATCATGCCGACATCTATCGGAATCCATGTTGAGATCATTCTGACATTTCCCATAATCGCCGATTACGTAACACATGTAACGAAATAGGGTAATGGACCTTCTTACGATCACACAGTAAAAGTTGGACTGCCGCAAACGATTTGGTTACCCACGACAAATTTCGTATAGTAAATAGAAATGAACGCAACCATTCCGCACGAGATTTTAGTCATATCGTAAACTTGAATTTGGCTCTCGAGACTTCTTAAGGATAAAGCGAATTAGTTTTCTACCCTCCCAGCTGTAGTACGCGTTTATATCTCTTTTTACGATCTCGCTGAGATAAGAGGATCGAAAACCAATGGAAAACTTAAGCATTTCATCGTTTCTTAGCAAGAAGTTTAAGTAACTTAGTAACTTTGCGCGACTATAAATGTATTTAACGTAAAATGACGATTAGGTAGCTTAGTTCTAATTTTTTTTTATTTGTCTGTTGGGTACAAATTTAGTAATTGATTTTAAATTAATTAACGGGAAGTTAGGCTTCAAATTTTTAACATAACTCAGAATATTTTTTATAGGAGAGGGGCAAACGAGCATACGGCTCACCTGATGGTAAGTGAATACCGCCGCTCATGAACAACTGCAACACCAGGGGAATTGCAGGTGCGTTGCTGGCTTTAGAAAGGAGTAAGCTCTTGCAAAAATCGCAGGTGGTAAGCGATTCCACAGAGACATCATACGCGGAAGAAAACTCCTAGTGAAACGTACAGTGGTGGACCGCCAAGCATCCAAATGGTGTGGATGGTATCGGGAATTTTGCCACCATGTGCGTTGGTGAAATTTGGCGGCTGGGATTAATCCGGAGAATTCCTCAGAGCACTCCCCGTGGTAGATGCGAAAGAAAATGCAAAGGGATGCAACATCTCTTCGCAGCGCCAGTGAATCGAGTCGATCGGAAAGGACGCGATCGTTGACGATTCGAGCCGCTCTGCGCTGGATGCGTTCAAGTGGAAGGAGCTGGCACTGGGGAGCCCCAGCCCAGAGATGGGAACAGTATTCCATGTGAGGCCGAACCTGCACCTTGTTAAGTTGCAGGCAGTATGCCGGCATGAAATACTGTCCCACTCTGCTGAGCACGCCAAGCTTTTTAGAAGCCAATTTCACCTTCTCTTCCAAGTGACCACGAAACTGTACGTCACTCAATATGTCGACGCCGAGGGTTCCGATACTAAAGAAGAAACAGCGTTAGTGATAGCACGCAGCCTTGTGGAACACCAGCGTTAATAGGCTTGTAATCGGAGCATGCACCGTCTACTACGACCTTGATGCTCCGACCAGCCAGAAAACTGGTGATCCAATTGCACAATTCCTCGGGAAGCCCGTACGAAGGAAGCTTCGAAACAAGCGCTTTGTGCCAGATCCGATCGAAGGCCTTCGCTATGTCCAAACTAACGGCCAATGCCTAAACGCCAAACATGGCGGCAGCCTACAGAACGCAACCGCGAGGGGAGCGTGAGTGGCACCACACTCCGGATTAGACAATGGTCCGAAGAGTCGAGAAGGCAAACCTGATATCCATCCGGATGAGTGGTCAGCAGAAGGTCCAATAGTGAAGGTCTATGATCCTCCACATCTGGAATCCGCGTAGGCGAAGTAACCGGTTGTGCCAGACCATATGCCAAGGCAAAGTCATAAACAGATCTCCCCGCATGATCGGGTAAACGTGAACTGAGCCATTCGGCGCGGTGGCCCTTAAAATTGTCAACTATCACGATTTCTACGGTGGGATCTGTTGTAGCAAGAAATCTGTAGCCATTTGGACGTGTTCGATGAGTCGGTCAGTGGGACCTATACAGGCACCCGTAGACGCGGGGATGGTCGTCGCTTTCTACGCGCAGCCAAAGGATGGACAGGTCTGTACCTTCAAGACTGCCGAGGCGTCGCATCCTGAGCACCCACGCTCAGGAATAAGAGGGTAGCTTGGCCGTGGATGGTCAGTGAGGGATTCTCCGTTACCAGGGGTGCTGGTACCCTCCTGGGGTATTCTTTTCTTTTTGAATTTCGCTACCATGTTACGGAAGAGGTGTGAGGGGGGGGGGAGGGCTCCGGAAATCTGCACTAACCAAGCGAAACGCAGAAGCAAAGCTTCTACTTTACGTTGGTATTCTGTGAGGTCGCGTCCCATCCATGCTACAGCAGTAGCTGCAGCGTGGCTCTAACACTGTTAAATCGTGGCTCTACCACCGTTGAATCGGATGACATTGTAAGAATATGCGTATAAGACATGGTGTATTTTTTTTTCCTACATATTACTTTTTAAATTACTTGTTACTTCTGTAGCCAAATAGCACTACTTGCATTGTTGTGTTCTAGTCTGGAGAGTGTAGTTAGCCCCTACGATAACACGCTGTGAAGCATTCCATCTTAGTCCTAATCTTCAGCCTTCGTTGTTTTAATTTGGCTTATCACTTAGCATCAGATAGACTGCAAGTTTGTTTGTCACTTAAGATTTATTATCAAACGCGGCTGTTTATAAGCCGATTAGTTATTGAGCATACACATTTGAAGTTGAGCCCTTGTTAATAATTGCTTGTTTTACATTCGATTACTTTGAATCAATCTTCAATTCGTCACTAATAACAATTTTTGTTGTAAAGTATTTAGTAGGTATTGGCCGTGTAGTGGCGGCATACGAGAATCAATATCATCCCATATGTGTCGTAAGAGGTGACGGAGAGAAATATAACTGGAGCCGAAGAGCAGCGGTGTCTTCCTGATAATAACTTAAAGTTATAAAATACTGCGGTTGCCAACAAGCCTGCCAAGCGTAGCAACTGTAGTAATTCCCCATATAAGGTAATCTTTGGGGAAAGTCTATGATGTTCAGCAGTGAAGCAGTAATGTGTGAATATTTAGCCGTGAAAAGAAAAGCGGAGATCTTCCTCCGGTCTAGGGAACACCTTAAGCAACACTGTACCGCAGAGAGTAGCTTGATGAAACAGAAAGCATTGTTCCAGTGCTGTGATGAACCTTGTAAAGCTAGGTGGCTTGCAGGATCTGAAGACTGCAGACGACATTTGCTCGGTAGCGAATTGAAGAGGTACTTGAGGACAGTGACGAAAGCTTGAAGTTGAGGTTTCCGAAAACTGTTTATATCACGTTGGGTAGTCACTATTTTAGCCGTGGAAAAGAGGAGATCGGCAAAGAGTTCAGAATTGTTCTTTTGATTCTTAATCTAGGATGGATGTCTATGAGCCACAGCATCCACATACCATCAGGTGTTATCACACTTATTCTATAAGAAAAGCTACACCGATTCGCAAAAACAAAACCTCCTTAGTGAAGAACCTGCTAGAAATTGGAATATTGTTTTCAAAATACCATGTTATAGCATGTCTTATATTGTTAGCAAATTTTACCTGGCATGAGAGCATTTACATGGGAGATTATTGCTCAATGTTAACTATCAACAATGTACTACTGTAATACTGCGTTAGTTATGACAGCTCAAACAGATAAGCTGTGGGAACGTGGGAGCTTAGCCTCAGTCTGACTTAATTCGATAACGTAACTGTCGTATTCAGTGAACCCAAAGCTTAATTCAAGTTTAGAATTGTTCATGCAAAAATTATAAACGAATCTGTTATATTCTCGATATTAAACTAAAATTGCAACCGTGTGGTTGACGGTGTGAGAATATTATCCATTACCGCATATCGTCCCGTGGGTGTCGTAGGAGACGACAGAGGGAAATGAACCAGGAAATGGGCAGGAGCGTGTTCCTTATAACAACTAGAAAATGAAAACCTGCGGTTGCCAACTCGTCTGCCATGTGCGGCAACTATGGCAAATATCCGCCTATATGGCAATCTATGGAGGAGGCCTATTTTCAGAAGTGGATTTTTGATAGGCCGTGTTGAAATAAAAAAATAACTGTGTTGAAATAAAAAAATAACTAACCAATTTCTTGAGGGAGATCGACCTACAACTTGTGAGGGATACTGTAATGACGATAATGATGATGTTTTAGGAATAAAAATTATCTGAGGCGGAAACAAAAATGCGTTTATAACTGCGCAAATAAAGCTTGCGTGGTAGAGCCATGCTGGAGCTATATTAGTAGTATAGTTGTAGTACGAATGGGTCGGCTCGACCGGGGAAGGACCACGCTCTCACAGAATACCAGCGTAAAATAGCAGCTTAACACTGCTGTGTTTCGAATGGTGAGTGTAGAGAACCGGAGACCCTTTTTACTGGAAAAGAGGCATTCCATCTTAGTCCTCACGGGTGACAACGCATCTGCATTTTGGTTCTTTATTGAAGATAGATGTAGATGTCTATGGGTCACAGCAACCACTTACCATCAGGTGGACTGTGTGCTCGTTTGTCACCCTATCCTATAAAAAAAAAAAGCTTTAAACGTGTGGAACGGTGCACAAAGGTGCACTAATCCGTGAAGAAAATGTTACTCGCGAAACATTCCACGCGAGTCGATACAGTAATTTGCAGGAAATCAGAGCATAGCAAAGTACACTACTAAGAATCTTTACATATTTTATAATGGAAGTTTTAATACACTACCGTTACAGCCTATCAAAAGTCCACTGACTGATGACTGATCACTGTCCGCTGAACATAGGCTTCCCCCATTGATTGCCTAATAGGGGGATATTTGCTATAGTTGCCATGCTAGGCAGGCGGTTTGACAATCGCAGTTGTATATATGAAGAAGCTGCTGTCCATTTTCTGGTTTGTTTTTCTCTCTGTCGCCTCTTGCGACAATCACAGGGCGATAGAGGCTAGTGAACATGCTCACACCACTACTGAACGGTTACTAAAAGAGCTTCATATTAATACAATTACTATTCACATTTTCGAAATTTAATATTTTATTAGAAATGTTAGAAAAATTATTGGCTAAGATCCGCGTAATAAAATAAAATGATGTGTCTTACCTAGTTTAAAGAGCACCTCCCTCCCTCCCTCAATTGCGTATACTATCCCAGTTACCACTAATTCCAGCACTACTACTCCCAACACCACTACACTAGGAAATGCACACCACCGTTGATAAACGTGTTTCACGTGTTTCGCCCCTGAATGAGACATCCTCAGGTGAAGTGGACTCTGCGGTGGCTGTCCGCTAACACCGCGAATTCTATTAATTTTCTTAATATTTTCTTTCAAGTAAACGACTAAAATGGTTTTTTAAAGCAGCAAAGTTAAATGGAAACTCCTTCTCGTTTGTTTCATAATTGGTTTTTAAACATTACAAGCAAGTTTCTGTTGTGTTGTAATTTCGAATAAATATTTCCTGGAGTTACTGTTGGAAACATAAAAGTTTCAAAGAATGTTTCCGCTCGGATAATATTAAAATAGTTAGATAATATAATTTAAGTTCTCCGTTTATAATTTCAAAGTATGCGAGGAAACTTAATTCGAATCTTATGGCTGACTTTTCTTCATTCGTTATCAGCATTTGTTTCGTTAATAGAAAACTATAAAAAAGAATGGAAACGACATATATGTTGATAACGATTACGTTGGTAAACATGTGGTTTTATGTTGATTTCATTTATTTTTATAGCTTTCTATTAGCAATAGCAATCGTAGAAAGTGAACTTGACTAACAGTTCCGCACACGTAGTCAAGATGACTTAATACAATTGTTAACACTAATAGAAAACTATAAATAGGAATGAAATCAATGTTTGTAGAAATTTATACGTGGTAGAACCACTCTGCAGCTACATTATGGTTGTAGCAGGAACGGGTCGGCTCGACCGGGGAAGGACCACGCTCTCAACAGAATACCAGCGTGAACTAGCAGCTCAATGCTGCTGAGTTTCGTATGGTGAGTGTAAAGAACCGGATACCTTTTTTACTGAATACGAAGCATTCCATCTTAGTTCTCAGGAATGACAAGGCATCTGTATTTTGAACTTGAGTGAGGGTAAATATAGATTTCTATGGACCAATTCCCATCAGGTGAACTTCAAAAAAGGAAGAAGTTGTCTATTCAACCGCATTTTTTGCATGCATTATGCGATAATTCCGACGATTATTAACCGAGTTTTAAGGTTACTTTTATTAAATATACTTTATTTCCTCGAGGATAACTAATTTGAATTTAAAGAAAGAATTCGTCATATTTTTGAAATTCATACATGGTGAAATATATGTGTAATACGACGTAGTAGTTGTCGCCTTGAGCGTGTACTATTGTTTACTCCATACAAAAGTAATCAGTACCTCACTAGGTGGAAGGACTCCTTTTCTGCCCGGGGTCTGTCTGGGTAGTTGTCACCCTCTCACATATTTCAGCCGCCAAATATCAGTGCTTGCACTGCTGTGTTCCGATCTGAAGGGTATAGAGAACCAGTATAATTACAGACAAGTATTCCATCTAAGTCCTCAGAGGTGACAACATTTAAGTGGCCTTCTTTATTTGAAGTTGGCTGCAGGTGTAGTCTATGCAGACTGCACTGCACTATATAAATATATTAACATTAAAAGTTTGTCTTTCACTTAATTTGTATAAAGAAAAAAAGTGTAAAAAAATAAATTTAAAAATGTAAAATCCGATTTAAAAATTTAACAGAATAAAAATCATTCCACAGATTTTAATAGCTTCTGAAGTCGTGGCTCCATTTGTTTCATACACTTTGTATTAAAACAATTAATTTACACTGATGTGATTGTTTTAGTCTTTTAGTTTTTTATCGGTTGTTATTTCTTTAATATTATTTTGTTTCCACCCATAATATATTAAGTAAAATCTTTACTTTTACTTCAATTTGAATAGTTTTATCTTGATGTGAAACCTTACTTCTACTTAACTCTAAGCCACATAAATTTAAATTCAGCGTTGCTTTATCACGTAACGTTTAACTGCGCTGCTTACAGTGTTCCGCGTGTTCCACAACCAAAGTAACTATTCGGAACATTTCATGTGAAAATTCTTATCGAATCGGTATCTATTTTACTCCATGCATTACATTGTAACATGCAACATAAAGCTATATATTGTAAGCTACGGACACGTTGCAATGCCTCAGAAAGATTCGCGAGCACCTACAACTACCCAACAAAGTTTCGTCGTAATCGTATGAATGAATAATAAAACGGCGACGAGGTTCGCCACCCGCCATGTTCTGTCTCCTGGAGGGGCGAAAAGTGGATTGCGGAAGCCCGTCTGTCTACGCTGAATGTATGTGGAGCAATGAATGATAAGATGGATGAAGTATGCGATATGATGTATGATAGAGGAATAGATGTGTTATGTGTAAATGAGACGAAACGGAAGGGAAAGGATGCCACTACACATGGCATGTATACCGCGTACTGGTCTGGGGTAGACGAGACCGAGCGGGCATGCCAGGGAGTCGGTATCATCCTTTCAGAAAGAATGGGTCGGTGTGTAAGAGTATGAATGTGTAAGCCCGAGACTGCTATGGATACGAATGAAAGTGGGCTTAAAGAAGTTGTTTGTTCTAGGGGTCTACGCCCCAGACATGTCTAAGCCCACTTATATCCGAGAGCAGTTTTAGGAGATGGTAAGGATGGTGGTAATGAAATGCAAGGGTAATGAAAATATTGTTATATTAGGAGATTTTAATGGAAGGGTTGGCGTGAAGAGGCTTGGTTATGAAAGGATATTGGGAACGTTTGGTGATGAAAGTATAAATGAGAATGGTGAAAGCCTCCTCACCGTATGTGTGGAAAAGAATCTTTTTGTGACGAACACTTTCTTTCGTCATAAGAAGATTCACATGTATACATGGGAAAGAGGTGATGATAGAAGCATGATAGATTTCATAATTGTGGATGAAAGAATGAGCAGCGCAGTTGTAGATACAAGGGTTTACCGGGGTCCAACGTAGGACGGATCATTACTTGGTCTTATGCCGAATTAATGGTCTATTCAGACGTTGGCGGCATCGGACATCTGTGTCTACCACTGCTTTACAGCGTATAAGAACAGAGAGTTACAAAATGAAGGTGCAAAGAAGTACAAATGTAGACTGAGAGAAAATATAAGTGGTATGGATGAATTGTGTATGAATGATTTAGACTTGGAGACTGTGGTATAATATCAAGAAAGGTTTGGTGGATGCAGCTACCGAAGTATGTGGTGTAAGTAAGAGAACGAATGAAAAGAAAAATAACACTTTATGGTGGAATGATGAGGTACGGATGGAAGTAGAAGCAAAGAATAGCATGGCTAGATTTACTAGCAACCAAGGCTAGTTATTCTAGCGGTATGAATGATGATATTGAAAGAAAAAAGGCAGTCTTTAGACATCTAAATAAGAGAGTAAAAGTAGTTGAAAGGAAAAAGCAAGAAAGAACGGAGAAGAATGATAGAAGAATATCGGATAACTTCCAGGCAAATATTAAAATGTTCTGGAAACTCGTAAGAACTGCCAGGGGACATTCAAAACAGCCTAGAATGGATGCTATACGAGACCAGAATGGCTGTATTCTGAATGACGAAGTGTCGAGTTTAAGGAGATGGAAGGAATACTTTGAAAGCGTGTTTATGAGTGATGAGACGTTTGAATTAAATGAAATACAAATTCCGAAAGAAGAGGAAAGAGATAAAGAGATAAGTATAGATGAAATAATGAAAGCAATGAAAAGTATGAAAGCAGGTAAGGCAGCCGGATATGATAGAGTATCACTCGAAATGCTAAGGGCTGGAGAGGAAGTGGTGGCAGACCTGCTGTACACTTTGTTTAATTTGTGTTGGGAACTTAAGCGGGTACCGGGAGACTGGTGCAAAGCCGTGATAATCCCACTATATAAAGGAAAAGGATCGCAGCAGGACTGTAAAAACTACCGTGGTATCAGTCTTCTTAGCATTGTGGGAAAACTGTATGCTAAGGTATTAATTGAAAGAGTTATGAAAGATACTGATGGAAAAACTTGGGATGTGCAAGCAGGATTTAGAAAGGAATGGGATGTACGGATCAGGTCTTTCCATGCGCATGATCGCGGAGAAGTTTTTGCCAAAACCAAAAGGTTTTTGTGCGTTCGTGGACTTGGAAAAGGCTTATGATAGAGTGGACAGGGATGTATTATGGCAAACACTGAACTCATTTGGGTTGAGTGCTGGGTTGATACAGGCATTAAAGTCTCTGTATAGGGACTCCAGTGCTTGTGTCAGGATCAACGGGGCCTACTCGGACTGGTTTGGCATCCATAAAGGGGTCAGACAGGGCTGTGTGGCTTCCCCGTGGCTGTTCAACCTATTTATGGACAGTTGTTTGGAAAATCTGAAAGTGAACGCAAGTAAGACGAAAGTTATGGTCTTTGAAAGAGAAGAAAGTAAAACAATATGTGAAATAAGAATAGAAGGGGAATTGGTCGAGCAAGTAGATGAGGGTAGGTATGATAAGGATATAGAACGACGAGTGAACGCAGGATATAAAGTAAATGGGGCTCTACACTCTGTTGTGGAAAGTCAGAATGTGTCCAAAAAGGCACGTATGGCAATTCACAATGCTGTGTTAGTCCCTACTTTAATGTATGGTAGTGAAAGTTGGGTGTGGCAGAAGAAGCACGAGAGTAGAATAAATGCTGTAGAAATGCGGTCATTAAGGAGTATGTTAGGGCTGAATCTGAATGACAGAGTGAGAAATTGTGTCATAAGAGAAGAGTGTGGTTTGCAAGATGATATTGTGACCAGGATTAAGAAAGGAATGCTTCGGTGGTTTGGTCATGTAGAAAGAATGAATGAGGAAAGAGTGACAAAGCAAATTTATGTGGCAGAGGTGAACGGCAGAGTCGGGAAGGGACGCCCTAGACGAAAGTTTGTCGACCAAATTGGCGATATACTGAAAATGGGCCAAATTAAGAGTACCCTTAATCGACGAGCGTGTATGCGTAGGTATATGGATGTGGAGGAGGCGAGAGAGGTGTGTCAGGGTCGTGCCAAATGGAAGTCCGTAGTCTCTGCCTACCCCTCTGGGTGACAGGCGTGAGTGTTTATGTTATGTTTATATGAATAATAAAGTGAATGGTACAGGAACGCATAGAAAGCGAAGAGACAAATAAAATGTATTAAACATATTCACCAAATTTTTGATTTGTAATTGGTTGAATAGTGTATAAGAACGAATAGAAGACGCACGAACAAACACATAAATATTAACTTTTTTATTTCAAACTCTCGCAGGCGCCAGTGCATCGACTCACCAAAATTTCATCATAATCGGACGTATGGTTTAGGTCAGTACAGAAGACGAACAAACACAGAAATAAATATTAATTTTTGTTACAATTCCACGCGGGCGCGCCTGTTACAATTAACCAAAATTTCATCGTAATCAGATGAATAATATAGGAACGCAAAGAAGACTTAATCAAAAATAGATGTGGATGTCTATAAGCCACGGCATCTACCATGAGGTAGAATAGAATAGAATAGAATAATTTTTTATTCAATATAGATTACATGTGTAATTCTTATTGAAAGTCATTTTTTACTTTACCACTGGTTCGAAAAAAAAACCTCTGTCCTGGGAAGAACCAGCAAGAAACCAGCGGGACTTTTTTTTTAAAAGTAAATTTTACATTAATGGTTGTACAAACTATTTAAGTACAAAATTTATTTTAGAAACTGCTTGGTAGCGACCACCTCATTCCCAGGGGTTATTATCAATCATATATTCATTTGTACTGTAATAACCCTTTTATACAGTTTCAGCAATAAAACATTTAAACTTGGTAATAGAGAGCCTGTACACTTTCCGGGACCTTGTTGTAATAGCGTATACATTGCCCCAAGAATGAATTACTGACTCTGTGGAGTCGAGAAACTGGTATCACTAGCTTGTGTTTGTTCCTAGTGTTTACAGAATGTATATCACTTTTTCACTAAAACTACCTTTGTTTTGTGAACATACATTAAATTTTCGTAAATATACTGAGAGGCCAAAGTTAATATATTTATTTCTTTAAATTTATCTCTAAGAGACTCTCTCGGTTTTAGGTTGTAAATAGCTCTAATGGCCTCTTCTGTAAAACAAAATAGTTTCTGAATCAGCCACATTTCCCATAGCAAAATCCCATAAGATATTATGCTATGGAAATAACTGAAATAAACTAGTCTAGCTGTCTCGACACTAGTGAGACCTCTAATCTTTTTTACAGCATAGGCTGCAGAAGTGAAGTTCAGGACCTTATTTGTAGGCATGGGTAATACCACTCTAACTCTTTATCAAATCATATCTACGAATATTGAATATCTGATATTGTATCTAGTGTGTCGGAAGTAGTGGTGTTCGAAGTAGTGATGTTAGTGGTGACAAGGATAGTGCACGTAATCAAAGGAGAGCGGGATGTGCATTTCAAACCAGGTAAAACACACCACTTTTCTTTTTTATCTTAGCTCATTATTTAAGAAAAGTAACGCTTGATTTTATTAATATGGATGTGAGGTGACTTTTTGAAGATAACGCATGAAAAATAAGTCATTAACTTGAGTATTTCATACAGTGACATTAAGTGGAAAAACATGGACGTAACGCTTAATGCTGGTAGGTAAATGTTTAACGCCATTACGTAGTGATTGATTATTAAACCACAGCTAAGCCTTCAGCAAGTTGACTTTAATCCGAAGGATATTTGTAGTTGAAGTGTTAGGGAGGGGTTGTTATTGGTGAGGAGGTATGTCATCCTTATGCGGCTTTCTTAGGAATGATTACTTAGATGAACTACAACATGGTCCTGATAAAAACTCAAAATAATAAAAAATTGCAGTTGTCTACCCGCCTGCCAAGCGTGGCAACTATGGCAAAATCCATAGCCAATAATTTATTATTTTAAATATATATTCTCTTTATTTATTTATTTCTTTAATTAACGAAAAAAGGAATCTCATTTTTGAGCCGTGTGTGAGTTTGCTCATTTTGCATAATTACGTCCATTAATCTTCAGTAATAAGTTACAGGAAAATAGTTTACTTGTGAAAACCAAACAAACGCTTATTTTACTACGTGTAAAGAACTAGAACAATATTTTAAATATGACGTCCTGCAAGGAAGTACGTCTATATGAGAAATTCGCATCCCCTTTTGAGTTAAATTCCCGCTTTAGGGAACTCAGGCGTGAAAAAGACACGTATGCCTCGAACGGAACGTTCAGTAAAATCGGTAAAGGATTTCACAGGTGAATGGATCAACGATATGCAGTTGCAGATGTTATTACATGTATTGAAATAATATTTTTATTGGTTATGTATCTCAATTGCTTATCGTCAACGTTCGTCGGTTAGTTTGTATTGGGACTTAATAAAACACAGTAAATTTTAAGATTGCTTGCTTGGACTTGTAAAATATAAAAAGTTTCATATGTAAATAAATATTTGAATGTTAAATTTTAGACTTACAATAGTTTTAAGAAAAGTGAACAGACGGGGAACCTATGCCCGATTTTTCATTTTGTATTTAAATTGATACACTTAGAAAATTAACTGCTTAGTACTAAGAGAGCATTTCGTTTAGTTTTAGTAGAATTTTGTTTACAAATACTAAAATGGCCGCTTTAATTAAGAGTCAGACAAGATTTAAAGCTAGTATTGAAAAGTCGTATGAAATCTTTAAAAAATTGCCGAAGGATTGGTTAGCTAAAACGTCTTATCTTCAGACTAGATTAGATATATTAGAAAAACAATGAACATTAGTCACTGAAACACATAGGAAACTAAGTATCGAGGTTAGTAGTATTTTAAGGAAGACATTTTTGGCAGTATAGAGGAAACTTACATATTATATAAATCTGATTTAAAAGATGCATTAAGTTTGTTAACTCCTGCTGCAAACTCACCAAATGAAACAGCAATAAATGAGAGTAATGTGAACCTACCCAAAATTTCTATTACAATTTTTGTGGAATGTATAATGAATGGCCAACATTTAGGGATATGTATGTATTACTAATTCATACGAATGCTTCACTAGACAATGTTCAAAATATGCATTATTTAAAGGATCATCTATCGGGAGAAGTGGCGCAGCTTTTGAGACATTTTCCGATTACTGCGGCTAGCTACTCGTACCAAGACTCATGGCTACTTTTAAATAATAGATACAACAATAAGAAACACCTTACTAATTGTTTGTTAAGCCGTTTTATAAATCAACCTAACATTGGAAATGAGAGCTGCAGTGCAATTAACGAAATTTATAACCTAACCAATGATACTATTAATGGTTTGAAAAATTTAGTCATTAACGTTGATACATGGGATGTAATCATAACTTATATTATTAGTACAAAATTAGACAGCGAGTCGCGTAAGCAATGGGAGGCGAAAATAAATACTATGGACGAGCTACCTAAGCTTAACCAAATGCACTAATTAGCTTGTTATATATTAATAAACAAAGGCTTAAATCAATTTTTTCAAATCAAAAACCAAAGGCAATGCACGCAACCACGACTGGTTCTAATGTAACACTACATGATTTTTGTATATTCTATGAACAGAATCATAAGCTATCAAACTGTAAAGAGTTTGGTAAGACAAATTATGACGCTCGATTTAATTTCGTTCAAACGAATGGTCTCTGTTTTAATTGTTTAGGTTCAAAACATTCGTCGAAAGTTTGTCGCTCACATAAAAAATGTTACATTTGTAAACACAAGCATCACTCATTGCTTCATCCTAATCCCAAACCAACCTCAGGTCTATGCAATTCGGGTTCTCAGAAATCTGGATTGGCATCAGAAGTCAATGCAATGATGTCTAACGTAAAGGCATCATTAGATAGTTCTAAATCAGCTTCCAATTTTACATTACATTTTTCGAAGGAAACATCACCTAATCAGATTGTAGCAACGGCTCAAATGCCAATATTCCTGAATTAGCTAAGTTTCCTACATAAAAGTCATTTACAGACCTTGTCATTGACGACGCCCACAAAGGACAATTCATGGCGGTCCATCTCTTGTCATAAATTATTTGCGCTCACGTTACTGGATTATTTCGGCTGAGAGTGTAAAATTGCATGTGCGTCAATTTGTTACCTGCACGAGACATGCAGCTATTACAGCAACGTAACTTATGGGTCAGTTTCAGCGTGTCGAATTACCCAGGAAGACCATTCCTCCGCAGTGGAGTAGCTTGACCCATTAATATACGCGTAAAAAGGACGAGGCAAGTCGTATAAGGACTAATATGTGTATTTGTGAGCATTGTCACAAAGGCTATAAAATAAAATAGAATAGAATAGAATAGAATAGAATAGAATAGAATAGAATCGAATAGAATAGAATAATTTTTATTCAATATAGATCACATGTGTATTTCTTATTAAAAGTAATTTTTTGCTTTACCACTGGTTCGAAAAAAACCCTCTGTCCTGGGAAGAATCAGCAAGAAACCCAGCGGGACTTTTTTTAAGTAAATTTTACATGAATGGTTGTACAAAATATATACAAAATTTATTTTAGAAACAGCTTGGAAGCGACCACCTCATTCCCAGGGGTTATTATCAACCATGTATTCATTTATATTATAATAACCCTTTTTATACAGTTTTAGTTTAATAAAATATTTAAAATTGGTAATAGAGAGGGCTTGTATATTTTCTGGGACTTTATTGTAATAGCGTACACATTGTGCTAAGAATGAATTACTGACTCTGTGGAGTCTAGAAACTGGTGTGACTAGCTTGTGTTTGTTCCTAGAGTTTACAGAGTGTATATCACTTTTTTTACTAAAACTACCTTTGTTTTTGTGAAAATTTCGTAAATATACTGAGAGTATCGAGAGTGATGCCAAGAAAAACAGAGTATTCAACAGGGCTCAGTTCTTCCCAATTTAAAAACACATTGGTATTCAGATTTTTAGTATCTGATGCTGTAAATTTTACATTTAGTTTTATTTCCGTTTAAATATAGATTATTAACGTTAAACCAATGCACTAATTTTGATATAGCAATTACTTCGTCACATTTAAATGATTGCCGTTTAACTTTAAAAATCAAGGAAGTACCATCAGCAAATAATACTATATCATGATTATCCTCACCAGGAAGGTAAGTCATTAATACACGGTAGAAATAGGAATGGGCCGAGAATTGAGCCCTGAGGATACCTATTAGTACAGGTGACCGGAAGAACTTTACCATTGATAATAACTTTAAGCGTTCTAATTAAATATGAAATAATAAGTTTAAACGTTGCTTAATACCATAGTACTGTAGCTTCCTGATTAATGTCTCATGGCGACTTTACATCTGAAGGTTTCATTGCCGGTTTTAAAAGGTTTGTAGCCCGTAGACGCCACGTGAGGGAAATATTGGACTGATTTCGTTGAGCACCAGGAGCTGCGCAAAATGAGTCATGATAGAACAATCACCAGTTGCTCTCGAGATTCGAGAATGGTTAAATGAAAATGGTGTATCATGACATTTTATTCCTCCTCACGTTTCACATTTTGGAGGACTGTGGGAAGCAGAAGTAAAATCCACAAAATATCATCTCAAACAAGTAATCGGGTATTCCACTTAACCTTTGAGGAAAATATTTTGTTGGCAACAGGTTGAGTTGTGTTCTAATTTCGACCATTATTGATTCAACAGATGATCATAATGACCTAACACCAGGTCATCACTTCTCGTAGGTGAACCGTTAATAATAGTACCCGAATGTAACTATGAGCAATGTAATATGAGTACTTTAAGATGTCGTAAGACGCAAATAACACAAAATCTGTTATAAGACTTCAGGCGTAGGTGGTCCAATGAAAATTCAGTGCATTGTTTACAAAGATTCCCCGTGTAGTGGCGGGTAAGAATACCCACTACCCCATATCTTCCCGTGGGTGTCGTAAGAGGCGACAAAGGGAAACTGATACAGAGGATGGGCAGCAGCAATCTTCTGATAAAAGCCAAAAACAAAAACTGCGGTTAACCAACCCGTCGCCAAGCGTGGGCAACTGGCAATATACCCCATGAGCGACGACAATGAACGGCCTTGTCCCCGGCGGCCCCGCTATTCCTGGCACGGTGGCGACCATGGCAGCGGGCAGGGGTGCTAAGAATCTCCGGAGGTTCGGTTGCCACCTACGACGACTCGACCTGGCAACATATAACGCACGCACCCTGGAGGACTGACGAGAAGATCCTGAGCTGGAAGAAGAGATAGATAAGATACGCTGAATATAATAGGACTATCTGAGGTCCGAAGAGAGGGGAGGACACGGTAACTCGAATCCAACTTATTCTATCACCGGGAGGGCGACCATCTGTCCCAAGGAGGTGTCGAATTTATCGTCCACAAGTCTCTCGTTAACAAGTTAGAAGATCGGGAGTGTGTCGACGAGGGTTGTGTACCTTATACTCCAGAATCACCAGCCTGCTGAAGGTCATACAGTTTACGCACCAACCTCGCACACCTTGATGAGGAGGTGGAGGAAATGTATGAGATATCTCTAGAGCGCATTCCTCCAAACCACTATACGGTGTTCATGGGAGACCGCAAACTAGTACAAGAGAGAGCAGTGAGCTGAAAGTAGGAAATTCGAATAGGGCAACGGAACCTATAATAGCAGCTGGCCGACTTATGGAGAAAGAGGACCTTTATGATGAACTTTTCTTCCAAAAGCGGCCCCACAGAAAGTGGACCTGGTCGAGCCCCGATGGTCGACAAAATGAGATTGACTTTATTATGACGACCAGACGACAACTGTTCAGTGATGTCTCAGTGATCGCGAGGGTAAACTGGCAGCGATCACCGAATGGTGAGAGAGCACACTGAACCTAAACGTTAAGTTGGAGAGGTCACGTCTAATGAATTCAACGCTCCATCCCCTCGTGCTCTAATCCAAAGTCCTGAAAACTTTCAGCTTGAGTTACAAAATCGTTTTCAGTGCCTAGAAGTTTGCAATGAAGTGGACGATATGAATGACAAGTTTGTGGAAACTGTCATGTGGTCGGAGCTAAGTTCTGTAAGACCCGTCGCAGAAGAACACAAAACTCTGATCACACTCTTAATCTCATGGTTGTTAGACGGGAGATGAAGCTGCAGTTCAGCAGATTTGACAGCATAGGCAATTGAACAGACAGATTCCAAATGCGTTGCGTCGATTCTGCGCAACTTCAATACAGCCGTATTGAAGAAGCGATCGAGCGGAACCAGGGCTCCAAAGTCTTGCAGAGATCTGTCTGCCAGAAAGAGCCAACTGTCGAAGCTGAAGACCGATTGTGGCAGCATCGTTTCTGGACACCTGAGATTTTGAGTGAGATTGAGAGGTTCTATGGGCAGCTGTACACGTCATCGTTGGAGCCACACGCAAGTGTGAGTAACGATCCAAGAGCAAGTCTTATCCGACACTATTCCGATGATATCCCGGACGTCAGTCTGAGCGAGATTAGACCTCTCCATCACCTTAAAAGCGGCAAGGCCCCAGGCGAGGATGGAGTTACAAAGAGCTTCTGGTGCGGAAAACCGGTACTTGAAGTCCTTCAGAAGTTTTTAATTCCGTCTCCATGTGGCATTACACCGGAGGCGGAGCAGAAGTGCTGGTGGCCTTGTTCTTCAAGAAAGGCGACAACGCTCTCTGAAGAACCACAGACCGATTTCCTTCTGAGCCGCGTCTGCGTGCTGTTTTCGAGAGTTACGAATCGTCTCGCATGCAGACTGACGACTTCCAGCCTCCCGGAACAAGTTGGTTTCCGAAAAGGCTTTAGCACCATAGACCCACATACATACCTTCGGCAAATTGTACAGAAGACCGACGAGTACAATCTGCCACTTTGCCTTGCGTATGTGGACTATGAGAAAGCCTTTGATTCCGTCGAAATGCTGCAGTCCCTTCAGCGTGCCAAGTGGACTGTCGGTATATCGAGGTGCTGAAGTGTTTGTACAGTAGGGCTACGATGGCTATCCGAGTACAGAACCAGAGTACGAAACCTATCCAACTGCAGAGAGGTGTAAGACAGGTGACGTAATATCCCGGAAACTCTTCACCGCTGCATTGGAAGACGTTTTCGCTACTGGACTGAAAAGGATACGGTACACATCAATGGCGAGTACATCACTCACCTCGATTTGCCGACGATATAGTCCTTATGGCAGAATCGCTGGAGGACCTAAACACTATGCTCAATGACCTCAATAGTCTCCCAACGGATAGGTCTCAAGATGAACATGGACAAAACAAAAATCATGTTAATGTCCATGTCACAATTTATGTCGGTAGTTGTTGGGAGCATTGCTCAGTTGACGAATATGTTTACCGGAACAAATAGTCCGACTAGGTAAGTCCAATCGACCGACAGGTCAATCGACGGATTCAACTCGGCTGGCAGCGTTCGGGAGATTACGACCATCTTCGTCAGGCATACCTCTAACCCTCAAAACTAAATTGTTTAACCAGTGCGTGTTGCCAGTGATGACATACGGAACTGAGACGTGGTCCTTCACTGCTGGCCGTATGAGGAAGCTCAAGGTCGCTCAGCGAGCTGTGGAGAGGGCTATGCTCGAGGTTTCTCTGCGTGATAAACTTAGAAATGATATAGTTATATAGATATACCTAGTTCACTAAGGTTTATTATATAATGAAACTACAAGTACGTGTAATGTTGGGAACTGAAGCGGGTACCGGAAGACTGGTGCAAAGACGTTTAAGTCCCAATATATAAAGGAAAAGGGTCACAGCAGGACTGTAAAACTACTGTATATCAGCTTGTTTAGCATTGTAACCAAAAGGTGTTAATTGAAAGAGTTATGGAAGAAACTGATGGAAAATTTGGGATGTGCAAGCTGATTTAGAAAAGGGAATGGGGTATGGATCAAGTATTTTCCATGCGCATGATTGTGGAGAGCGGCCAAAACCAGAAAGGTTTTGTGCCATGGACTTGGAAAAGGCTTATGACAGAGTGGACAGGAATGGTATGGCAAACACTTTACTCATTTGGTTTGAGCGCTGGTTTGATACAGGCATTGAAGTCTCTTTATAGGACTCTAGTGCTTGTGTCAGGATCAACGGTCTACTCGGACTGGTTTACATCCAAAAGGTGTCAGACAGGGCTGTAGCTCCTCCCGCTGTTTACTCTATTTGAGAGTTGTTTGCAAACTTTGAAAGTTGAAGAATGTGGGTTGAGAATGGGTGAGTTAACCGTCAATGCCTTTGTACGCCGATGATCAAGTCATATTTGCATCGTCGGCGGCCGAGTTGCAATGATGGTTACTTTAATGAACCGATCATTAAAAGAAAGAGGTATGAAAGTGAACGCAAGTAAGACGAAAGTGATGGTTTTTGGAAAGAAGAAAGTAAACGTTATGTGAAATAAGAATAGAAGGGGAGTTGATTGAGCAAGTGATGAGTTTGTATATTTGGGATGTTTATTTAGTAGGGATGGTAGATTTGATAAGGATATAGAAACGACGAGTGAACGCAGGAAATAGAGTGAATGGGGCTCTACACGCTATTGTGAAGAGTCAGAATGTCAGGCACGTTTGGCAATTCACAATGCTGTGTTAGTCCCTACTTTAATGTAAGGTAGTGAAAATTGGGTCTGGCAGAAGAAGCATGAGAGTAGGATAAATGCTGTAGAAATGGTCATTAAGGAGTATGCTAGGCTGAATCTGAATGACAGGGTGAGAAATAATGTGATAAGAGAAAAGTGTGGTTTGCAAGATGACGTTAGACCAGGATTAAGAAAGGAATGTCGGTGGTTTTGGTCATGTAGAAAGAATGAACGAAGAAAGAGTGACAAAGCAAATTTATGCTGCAGAAGTGAACGGCAGAGTCGGAAAGGACGCCTTAGACGAAGGTTTATCGACCAAATTGGCGATATATTGGAAATGGGCCAGATTAGGTAATTTAACCGACGAGCGTGTATGCGTATATATATGGATGTAAAGAGGCAAGAGAGGTGTGCCAGATCGTGCCAAATGGAAGTCCGTAGTCTCTGCTCACCCCTCTGGGTGACAGGCGTGAGTGTTTATGTATGTATGTAAGTACGTGTAAACAGAAGCCTATATTAAAAACATTACAAAGACCATATGCAATCAACTATGAAACCTTTTCTCGCGACGTAACTCGTTACTAGCGCCATCTAGTTTACAAAATCAACATGCCGCCCATCAAGGACGACAGTTCTCCACAACACCACCCACCATGAGGTCAAGGGGGTAGCTACACAAGAATTCATGAACACGAAAAATATAATTAAACGTGAAAGGCTCCTTAAATACAAGTCATAATAGTATAAATGTACATCTAATCATACAGTTACAGGTAATATACAAATTATTGTAATGGGTCTTTTAATTTCAGAACCGTTAAAATTTAATGTCACCACTCGAGTTATTCCGTCCAAACCTAGAAGTTTTGTCACTATCCTACCTAATAACCATCGAGCTGGAGGAAAATTATCTTCCTTTACAAGAACAATATCACCGATGTTTGGCTCCGGAGTAATTTTAGTCCATTTGTATCTTTGTAAGCAATGCACTAAATTTTCATTGGACCACCTATGCCTGAAGTCTTATAACAGATTTTGTGTTATTTGCGTCTTACGACATCTTAAAGTACTCATATTACATTGCTCATAGTTACATTCGGGTACTATTATTAACGGTTCACCTACGAGAAAGTGACCTGGTGTTAGGTCATTATGATCATCTGTTAAGATCAATAATGGTCGAGAATTAAGAACACAACTCAACCTGTGCCAACAATGTGATATTTTCCTCAAAGGTTAGAGTGGAATACCCGATTACTTGTTTGAGATGATATTTTGTGGATTTTACTTCTGCTTCCCACAGTCCTCCAAAATGTGAAGCGTGAGGAGGAATAAAATGCCATGATACACCATTTTCATTTAACCATTCTCGAATCTCGAGAGCAACTGGTGATTGTTTTATCATGACTCATTTTTGTAGCTCCTTGGGTGCTCCAACGAAATCAGTCCAATATTTCCCTCACGTGGCGTCTACGGGCTACAAACCTTTTAAAACCGGCAATGAAACCTTCAGATGTAAAGTCGCCATGAGACATTAATCAGGAAGCTACAGTACTATGGTATCAAGAACACAGCGTTTAAACTTATTATTTCAAATTTAATTAATAGAACGCTTAAAGTTATTATCAATGGTAAAAGTTCTTCCGGGTCACCTGTACTAATGGGTATCCCTCAGGGCTCAATTCTCGGCCCATTCCTATTTCTACTGTGTATTAATGACTTACCTTCCCTGGTAGGGGATAATCATGATATAGTATTATTTGCTGATGGTACTTCCTTGATTTTTAAAGTTAAACGGCAATCATTTAAATGTGACGAAGTGAATTGCTATATCAAAATTAGTGCATTGGTTTAACGTTAATAATCTATATTTAAACGGAAATAAAACTAAATGTATTAAATTTACAACATCGAATGCTAAAAATCTGAATACCAATGTGTTTTTAAATTGGGAAGAACTGAGCCCTGTTGAATACTCTGTTTTTCTTGGCATCACTCTCGATACTCTCAGTATATTTACGAAATTTTCACAAAAACTAAGGTAGTTTTAGTAAAAAAAGTGATATACACTCTGTAAACTCTAGGAACAAACACAAGCTAGTCACACCAGTTTCTAGACTCCACAGAGTCAGTAATTCATTCTTAGCGCAATGTGTACGCTATTACAATAAAGTCCCAGAAAATATACAAGCCCTCTCTATTACCAATTTTAAATATTTTATTAAAATAAAACTGTATAAAAAGGGTTATTATAATATAAATGAATACATGGTTGATAATAACCCCTGGGAATGAGGTGGTCGCTTCCAAGCTGTTTCTAAAATAAATTTTGTATATAGTTTGTACAACCATTCATGTAAAATTTACTTAAAAAAAGTCCCGCTGGGTTTCTTGCTGATTCTTCCCAGGACAGAGGGTTTTTTTCGAACCAGTGGTAAAGCAAAAAATTACTTTTAATAAGAAATACACATGTGATCTATATTGAATAAAAATTATTCTATTCTATTCGATTATATTCTATTCTATTCTATTCTATTCTATTCTTTTCTATTCTATTATATTCTATTCTATTCTATTTTATTTTATAGCCTTTGTGACAATGCTCACAAATACACATATGTAGTCCTTATACGACTTGCCTCGTCCTTTTGATACGCGTATATTAATGGGTCCAGCAAAATCTACTCCACTGCGGAGGAATGGTCTTCCTGGAGTAATTCGACACGCTGGAAACTGACCCATAAGTTACGTTGCTGTAATAGCTGCATGTCTCGTGCAGGTAACAAATTGACGCACATGCAATTTTACACGACTCTTAGCCGAAATAATCCAGTAACGTGAGCGCAAATAATTTATGACAAGAGATGGACCGCCATGAATTGTCCTTTTGTGGGCGTCGTCAATGACAAGGTCTGTAAAATGACTTTTATGTAGGAAACTTAGCTAATTCAGGAATATTGGCATTTGAGCCGTTGCTAGCACAATCTGATTAGGTGATGTTTCCTTCGAAAAATGTAATGTAAAATTGGAAGCTGATTTAGAACTATCTAATGATGCCTTTACGTTAGACATCATTGCATTGACTTCTGATGCCAATCCAGATTTCTGAGAACCCGAATTGCATAGACCTGAGGTTGGTTTGGGATTAGGATGAAGCAATGAGTGATGCTTGTGTTTACAAATGTAACATTTTTTATGTGAGCGACAAACTTTCGACGAATGTTTTGAACCTAAACAATTAAAACAGAGACCATTCGTTTGAACGAAATTAAATCGAGCGTCATAATTTGTCTTACCAAACTCTTTACAGTTTGATAGCTTATGATTCTGTTCATAGAATATACAAAAATCATTTAGTGTTACATTAGAACCAGTCGTGGTTGCGTGCATTGCCTTTGGTTTTTGATTTGAAAAATTTGATTTAAGCCTTTGTTTATTAATATATAACAAGCTTATTAGTGCATTTGGTTAAGCTTAGTTAGCTCGTCCATAGTATTTATTTTCGCCTCCCATTGCTTACGCGACTCGCTGTCTAATTTTGTACTAATAATATAAGTTATGATTACATCCCATGTATCAACGTTAATGACTAAATTTTTCAAACCATTAATAGTATCATTGGTTAGGTTATAAATTTCGTTAATTGCACTGCATCTCTCATTTCCAATGTTAGGTTGATTTAGAAAACGGCTTAACAAACAATTAGTAAGGTGTTTCTTATTGTTGTATCTATTTTTTAAAAGTAGCCATGAGTCTTGGTAGCTAGCCGCAGTTAAGGGTAGCAAAATAGAAGATAGTTTTATGAAATTTTGTGTGATAGTGTGAAATTTATATGGGACATATAAATTTGAGTGTGTAATTTATATGATTTATTTGGTGACCTAATTCCTCAAAAACTTCACCCCTGAGGAATAACCTATTTATTTTACCATTGACGAAGATATCGCGTAACATACATACAAAAAAACCTACTCTTGGATTGAAAACCCCACCTCCTTTTTTTTCTTTTTTTTCGGCTTAAAAACTAAACTGGCCTGGTTTATCTTACTCTTCAAATTAGACTATATCACTGTCGATGCTCTTACTGCAAATAAAAGTTTGCAATTTCAATAAATATATTTTGATAAAATATTTATCGAACCAAACTATAATATGTACGCGTGTGATGTTGTCGGAAAAGCTGACATAAACAATTAGCAATTTATTGTTTTGTCAGTTTGTCAGAATGGGAAGTAATAAAAACATTAAAAAAAAATAATTTGATTTTATTTCACGTTTAAACAAATTAATGTGTATGTGGAAACTGATGAAACTAATTCCTTATCTCTAAATGAGGACGACCCACAGTTTTTTTACATGCACATGTAGTATAAACCATTTTAATTTATTTGTGTGACAGAACAACCCTAGCGGACAGTTCCCGAGCGGCTAAGGGCCACTCGGGAAGTGCTCTTCCCGCGTCTCGCCTCGCACTGCACCACACGATTGCCCCGTCTAGACATCTTCGATGACCGACTGTTAGTAGTAGTTAGATGGTGATATAGCTGTATAAATTAACAGATTTATGAAATTTTCTTTTACCTTGACCTTTTTTCTTTCCAAATTTCATGATTCCAGGTCAACGGGAAGTATCTCATAGATTTTAATGAGTTATGTTGCAAGTATACATTTGTAAATTTATTTATTTACATACTCTTTGTGGTTTATCACACCTTAATAAAAAGGATTACAAAGGGTGGACTTATTGCCTCCAGGAATATGTGACATAAAATGGGCGTATCCTTCAAATGAGGTAACTAAGATTTTTGAATTCCCCTTTGATTTGAACCTTCAAGGACCTATAGACCGTAATATATGATATTATTTTAAATACCTCAACAAAGTCGGACGGACCGACGGAAAAGAAAATGATCCTATAAATATTAAGTTTTATCCTTTTGAGGCACGTAACCCTAAATGAGGCTATAGTTAAAATTGTGTGTTATTTTGATATATCTGTAATATATAGAAGTTACTGAGAATACGAATTTCTGCTGTAATATTAATTACATACGACGGAACTCCTGCAAGTATCTCCCATGGTAAATCTATGTGGAATTCCTCAAAGTACAGCCGCATCACATAGATTGTTATGTTGTGGAATGCGGCTTAGTTTCGAATGAATTAGTACTTGTGGAAAGTGGGACGCGCCAGATTGCGACGATAGAACTCACTTTTAATAGAATGCATTTTATGTGATACAAGAACTACGGTAGCTTACTTAGGGTACATTTTTTATAGTACACGATAAACTTTATTTTTTTTATAGAATAAGGGTGACAAACGAGTCAACTGACAGTCCACCTGATGGTTAGTAAACGCTGTGGCCCATAGACATTTTTTATAGTATAGCGTGACAAACGAGCACACAGTCCACCTGATGGTAAGTGGTTGCTGTGACCCATAGACATCTACATCTATCCTCAATAAAGACTCAAAATGCAGATGCGTTGCCACCCGTGAGGACTAAGATGGAATGCCTCTTTTCCAGTAAAAAGGGTCTCCGGTTCTCTACACTCACCATACGAAACACAGCAGTGTTAAGCTGTTATTTTACGCTGGTATTCTGTGAGAGCGTGGTCCTTCCCCGGTCGAGCCGATCCATTCGTGCTACAACTATACTACTAATATAGCTGCAGCATGGCTCTACCACGAATAACATTACATAGACATAGACACCTACATTTATCTTCAATTAAGAATCAAAATGCAGATGAGTTGTCAACCCTGAGGACTAAGAGGAAATGTTTCGTTTCCAGTAAAAATGGTCTCAGGTTTTCTCGGTTGTTCTCTACACTAACTTACTTCTTTGCTATCATATACTAAATGCGAGTAAAAATGGCGATAACAGTTGAATTTATTTAATAGTTTAAAAGTGATTAGTTAAAAATTAGATAAAAGAGCCGTGGTAGCCCAGGGGCTAAGCGCTCGCTGTAAATTCCACTGTACGATCCCCGCCGGCACCAATGAAAATGTTAATTGCAATATTAAGTGCTAATTTACCACGTGCTGGATGATGAAGGAAAACAACATGAGGAAACCTGCATATCTGAGAAATACTATATACATATATATATATAACTTAGTTATATAGAGTACTGGGGTCGGGTTAGAACTTGTACACATTTTATCTACAAATTATGTTTTTTCCGTCATTTATGATTTAACAGATATTTCTTTATAATTTAGAGATACAATATTTGCTTTCCTTTAATATGTAACGATAAAAACTAAATGTATTGTCCTTAAGATAAAATTGATAGCGTCATAGTTCAAGAAACATTATCAGGCTGTTTAAAAAGTTGTGGTCGCGATGCTAAGATTATTTGATTTATGGTGTTATCTCATCACATCTTTATTTTTTTTATGAAACCATACCTTCCACAATAGGATTTTTGGGGTATTTCGGGGGCAGTTTACATACATAGATTTCACAAGGACAAAAATCCAGACCCAGAGACCCAGAACAATTATTTGTAGGCCATACAAATATCTGTTCCGCGCGGGGTTTGAACCCGCGGCCCTTAGCGCTGCAACGCATTACTAAACCACTGCGCCATGAAGCCGTCATGTTACTTAAGTAAACCTTTTTTAAATTTTATTAGATACTATTTATTCTTTTTTTTGTATGAATTTAATATAATACTGCACAATACTAGAATTATGATTTTGTTGTATCGATATCGATACTTTTTTAATTTAGAATTACAAACGTATGCTAAGTATGACTTACAAATGTATACAGAAGTATGCTCACAATACTACTAACGCCATCTACGTTTAAATCTAAACGCTATAATAATGCGTTATTTTTTCATTTATTGTAGCGTTGGTTACAAGGCCTTCAGCCAAAAAGAATACATCACACGCTGTAAATTTTACAAAATAGGAATATATTATGTTGGCAAAATAAGTGTTGATAGAATTTTCAAGCGTCTACAAATTTAATCATTATATTTATAGACAAAATAATCTCACAAGTGTTTTTTAAATCATGCTATAGACCTGTTTTCGTCAAAAAACAAATCATTTGCCTTTTTAAAATTTACATTTATATTGTAAGGGCTTACGTTGCAAATATTGTAATACTGTGTAACGGTTCGAAGCCGGGCCGGCAGGTTAGCCCCTCGCCTCAGACCGAATGGGTAGTTGTAACTGAGTGGAAATAAATGCAGTAATATTCAAATAGACTTTAAATCATTTATCACCTACACCTATAGGCGACGATAAGGGCTAACTCACAACATTATTACAATTTCTAATGAAATGCTTGCTTTCTAAATATCTATCTACTTTCAAATATCTTGTCAAAACTTTTTAATTGGAATGCTAATGTGTAAATTTTAAATATCTTGTCAAAACTTATCACTTTGAAATATACATAATAATTGCCTCTACTTTTCGTATTTTATACTTTGACTGTCATCGTACTCATTATTTTCTTCTTTCGTACACCTCTACTCCATTATTCAAATAATATCACTTTTCTTCGCAAAGGTTGTCCAGAAGAAATCACTTAAGTCCTAACAGTCTATCTGTTATATATATTATAACATATTTCTAGTCACAACCCGGAGTCAGGAAGTTGGTGGTGTTTCACCCCCGTGCCTTGGAAGGTACGTAAAGCCGTTGGGTCTACGCCTGATCTCTCTCTGGTCGTATCGCATAACCGTCCCATCGGACTATGAGAGTGAGGGAATAGAGAATACACCTGTGCTTGCGCATACACTTGTGTACTGCGTATATGGCTAGCCTCCGTTGAAACTTGCCCGACTTGGTGGCCGGAATTCGGTCTGGAGGACTTTTCATAATAAAAAAATAATGGTGCGTGTCAGCTCCAACTTCACATGTCTTCGAAATATTTATTTTTTATTTCTCAGATATGCAGGTTTCCTCATGTTGTTTTCCTTCACCATCCAGCACGTGGTAAATTAGCACTTAATATTGCAATTAACATTTTCATTGGTGCCGGCGGGGATCGTACAGTGGAATTTACAGCGAGCGCTTAGCCCCTGGGCTACCACGGCTCTTTTATCTAATTTTTAACTAATCACTTTTAAACTATTAAATAAATTCAACTGTTATCGCCATTTTTACTCGCATTTAGTATATGATAGCAAAGAAGTAAGTTAGTGTAGAGAACAACCGAGAAAACCTGAGACCATTTTTACTGGAAACGAAACATTTCCTCTTAGTCCTCAGGGTTAACAACTCATATGCATTTTGATTCTTAATTGAAGATAAATGTAGGTGTCTCGCGTTCATGTAATGTTATTTGTGGTAGAGCCATGCTGCAGCTATATTAGTAGTATAGTTGTAGCACGAATGGATCGGCTCGACCGGGGAAGGACCACGGTCTCACAGAATACCAGCGTAAAACAACAGCTTAACACTGCTGTGTTTCGTATGGTGAGTGTAGAGAACCGGAGACCCTTTTTACTGGAAAAGAGGCATTCCATCTTAGTCCTCACGGGTGGCAACGCATTTGCATTTTGAGTCTTTATTGAGGATAGATGTAGATGTCTATGGGTCACAGCAACCACTTACCATCAGGTGGACTGTGTGCTCGTTTGTCACGCTATACTATAAAAAATGTCTATGGGCCACAGCGTTTACTAACCATCAGGTGGACTGTCAGTTGACTCGTTTGTCACCCTTATTCTATAAAAAAAAAGTTTATCGTGTACTATAAAAAATGTACCCTAAGTAAGCTACCGTAGTTCTTGTATCACATAAAATGCATTCTATTAAAAGTGAGTTCTATCGTCGCAATCTGGCGCGTCCCACTTTCCACAAGTACTAATTCATTCGAAACTAAGCCGCATTCCACAACATAACAATCTATGTGATGCGGCTGTACTTTGAGGAATTCCACATAGATTTACCATGGGAGATACTTGCAGGAGTTCCGTCGTATGTAATTAATATTACAGCAGAAATTCGTATTCTCAGTAACTTCTATATATTACAGATATATCAAATAACACAATTTTAACTATAGCCTCATTTAGGGTTACGTGCCTCAAAAGGATAAAACTTAATATTTATATGATCATTTTCTTTCCGGTCGTCCGTCCGACTTTGTTGAGGTATTTAAAATAATATCATATATTACGGTCTATAGGTCCTTGAAGGTTCAAATCAAAGGGAATTCAAAATCTTAGTTACCTCATTTGAAGGATACGCCCATTTTATGTCACAGAATATCCTGGAGGCATAAGTCCACCCTTTGTAACTTTTTATTAAGGTGTGATAAACCACAAAGAGTATGTAAAATAAATTTAAAATGTATACTTGCAACATAACTCATTAAAATCTATGAGATACTTCCCGTTGACCTGGAATCATGAAATTTGGAAAGAAAAAAGGTCAAGGTAAAAGAAAATTTCATAAATCTGTTAATTTATACAGCTATATCACCATCTAACTACTACTAACAGTCGGTCATCGAAGATGTCTAGACGGGGCAATCGTGTGGTGCAGTGCGAGGCGAGACTCGGGAAGAGCACTTCCCGAGTGGCCCTTAGCCGCTCGGGAACTGTCCGCTAGGGTTGTTCTGTCACACAAATAAATTAAAATGGTTTATACTACATGTGCATGTAAAAAAACTGTGGGTCGTCCTCATTTAGAGATAAGGAATTAGTTTCATCAGTTTCCACATACACATTAATTTGTTTAAACGTGAAATAAAATCAAATTATTTTTTTATGTTTTATTACTTATTTCTGACAAACTGACAAAAAATAATAATTGCAAATTGTTTATGTCAGCTTTTCCGACAACAACATCACACGCGTGCATATTATAGTTTGGTTCGATAAATATTTTATCAAAATATATTTATTGAAATTGCAAACTTTTATTTGCAGTAAGAGCATCGACAGTGATATAGTCTAATTTGAAGAGTATGATAAACCAGTCCAGTTTAGTTTTTAAGCCGAAAAAAAAGAAAAAAAAGGAGGTGGGGTTCTCAATCCAAGAGTAAGTTTTTTTGTATGTATGTTACGCGATATCTTCGTCAATGGTAAAATAAAGGTTATTCTCAGGGTGAAGTTTTGAGGAATTAGGTCACCAAATAAATCATATAAATTACACACTCAAATTTATATGTCCCATATAAATTTCACACTATCACACAAAATTTCATAAAACTTTCCTCTATTTTGTTACCCTTAGGGTAAGTTGTTAATGAAACTATGTAGAAGATTACTTTTTAAAGTAATTTTTTTGGGTTTGGCTATCTAATGAGCTATAAAAACTAGATAACCGTCTGTCTCACATCATCATCATCATTACAGCCCTTCACGTCCACTGCTGAACATAGGCTCCCCAAGGAATGCCACAAAGCACGGTCCTGAGCCACCCGCATCCATCGACTTCCTGCATGTCTTACCAGGTCGTCACCCATCTAGTGGGGACGCCCTACACTTCGTCCGCCGGTACGAGGCCGCCACTGAGAACCTTTTTTCCCCATCGGTTGTCGGTTCTTCGAGCCAAATGGCGGCCCATTGCCACTTCAGCTACTAATCTGTTGGCTATGTCGGTCACTCTGGTTCTACTGCGGATATCCTCATTTCTAAGTTTATCACGCAGACCTCGAGCATAGCCTCTCCATAGCTCGCTGAGCGACCTTGAGCTTCCTCATCCGGCCAGCAGTGAAGGACCACGTCTCAGTTCGTAGGTCATCACTGGCAACACGCACTGTTGTACAGCCTCGTTTTCAAGTTTTGAGGTATACCTGACGAGAAGATGTGCCGTAATTTCCGAACGCTGCCCAGCCGAGTTGAATCCGTCGATTGACCTCTCGGTCGAAGTTGGACTTACCTAGTCGGACTATTTGTCCCAGGTAAACATATTCGTCAACAATTGAGCTTAGTGCTCCCAACAACTACCGATAGGTGTGACATGGACATTAAACATGATCTTTGTTTTGTCCATGTTCATCTTAAGACCTATCCGTTGGAGGCACTATTGAGGTCATTGAGCATAGTGCTTAGGTCCTCCAGCGATTCTGCCATAAGGACTATATCGTCGGCAAATCGAAGGTGAGTGATGTACTGCATTGATGTTAATGCCGTATCCTTTCCAGTCCAGAAGCTTGAAAACGTCTTCCAATGCAGCGGTGAAGAGTTTCGGGGATAACGTCACCCTGTCTTACACCTCTGCAGCGTTGGATAGGTTTTGTACTCTGGTTCTGTACTCGGATAGCCATCGTAGCCTACCAGTACAAGCACTTCAACACTTCGATATACCGACAGTCAACTTGGCACCGCTGAAGGGACTGCAGCACCGCCAAATTTCGACGGAATCAGTTGGTTTTCATAGTCCACATACGCCAGATAGTGGCAAATTGTACCTCGGACTTCTGTACAATTTGCCGAAGGGTATGTGTGGTCTATGGTGCTAAAGCTTTTCGGAAACCGGCTTGTTCGGGAGGCTGGAAGTCGTCGAGTCTGCGTGCGAGACGATTCGTAATGACTCGAAAACAGCACGTAGACGCGGCTCAGAAGGAAATCGGTCTGTAGTTCTTCAAGAGAGCGTTGTCGCCTTTCTTGAAGAACAAGACCACCGCACTTCTGCTCCACGCCTGGTGTAGTGCGTGCCACCATGTGGGACGGAATTAAAGAGCCTGAAGGACTTCGCACCGGTTTTCCACCCGCTTCAGAAGCTCTGCCAATTCCATCCTCGCCTGGGGCCTTGCTGTTTTTAAGGTGCTGGAGAGCCATTCTAATCTCGCTCAGACTGACGTCCGGGATATCATCGGAATAGTGTCGGATAAGACTCGCTCTTGATCGTTACCACACTTGCGTGTGGCTCCAACGATGATGTGTGCCAGCTGCCCATAGAACCTCTCAATCTCACTCAAAACTCAGGTGTCCTGGAAACGACGCTGCCACTCGGTCTTCAGCTTCAACAGTTCTTTTCTGGCAGACAGATCCTGGCAAAGACTTGAGCCCTGGTTCCGCTCGATCGCTTCTTCAATACGAGCTGTATTGAAGTTGCAAGTCCCGCCGCATGCATTTGGAGATCTGTCTGTTCAGTTGCCTGTATGCTATCAAATCTACTGAAGATTGCAGCTTCATTTCCGTCTAACAGCCATGAGATTAAGAGTGATCGGAGAGTTTTGTGTTCTTCTGCGGCGGGTCTTACAAAACTTAGCCCGACCGCATGGACAGTTTCCACGAGCTTGTCATTCATATCGTCCACTGCATTGCAATCTTCTAGGCACTGAAAACGGTTTTGTAACCGAGCTGAAAGGTTTCGGACTTTGATTAGAGCACGAGGGGACGGAGCGTTGACTTCATTAGACGACACCTCCAACTTAACGTTTAGGTTCAGTGTGCCTCAATCATTCGGTGATCGCTACCAGTTTTCACCTCGCGATCACTGAGACATCACTGAACAGTTGGCGTCTAGTCGTCATAATGAAGTCAATCTCATTTTTGTCGAACCGTCGGGGCTCGACCAGGTCCATTTCTGTGGGGCGCCTGGAAGAAAGAGTTCATCATAAAGAGTCCTCTTCTCCATGAAGTCGGCCAGCTGCTGGCCCTTGGGTTCCGTTGCCCTAATCCGAATTTCCTACCAGCTCACCTCTTTGTGCCTAGCTTTGTGTTGAAGTCTCCCATTAACACTGTATAGTGGGTTTTAGAGGAATGCATGGCTCTAGAGATATCCTCATTTCTTCACTCATCGGGTGTGCTGAAGGTGCGTAAACCTGTATGACCTTCAGCGAATACCGTTTGGTGATTCTGAGTATAAGGTACGCAACCCGTCGACACACTCCCAATTTTACAACGTTGTTAACGAGAGATTAGGACGATAAACCGACACCTCCTTGGGACAGATGGTCGCCTCCCGGTGATAGAATGTTTGCGGATTCGAGGATTACCGTGTCCTCTCTTCGGACCTCGGATAATCCTATAATATTCCAGCGCAACTTGTCTATCTCTTCTTCCAGCTCCAGGATCTTCTCGTCAGTCCTCAGAGTGCGTGCGTTATAAGTTGCCAGGTCGAGTCGTCGTAGGTGGCAACCGAACCCACCGGAGATTCTAGCACCCCTGCCCGCCGTTACCATGGTCGCCACCGTAGCCAGGAATAGCGGGCCGGGGATCAGCCGTCTCTTCGTAATTTCTTCATTGGGGATATTGCCGCGTTACGCTTGGCGAGCGGGTTGGCAACGCGTTTTTTTTATTGTTATTTTGTTATCAGAAAGATGCTGCTGCCCATCTTCTGCCCTGTTCCTCTCTCGCCTTACGACACCCACGGAAGATATGGGTAGGGTATTCTAACCCGCCACTACACGGGGTCCGTCTGTCTGCAGTAATAAAAAAATATTTGTCTTCTTCTTGTCTAGATTAGCACTACTTTTGTACTATCTCTTACATATTGTTTTGTTTCGTTTCGCTCAGTCGGGACGTTTTGCATCATAGCTTTCAGATTAGAACGCGATGGCCTTCATTGTTAACCGATGTGATTGTCGGTTAATATGAGTTCTAGTGGATTCTTACCAACAGTTGGATTGTCAGCTCGTTTGTGAGCTCAAAAGTATAACATGTTATTATAAATTCCTCAATACGCAGTCTACTTCATCTGAGGATATGTCGTTTAGAGGTGAAACACATGTCGTATTATCGACTGTGGTGTGTCTTTCCTAGTGTATTGGTACTGAGATTAATAGTGACGGGATAGTGCAAATGAGGACGGGCTGCAGTTGCTCTTCAAACTAGTTGAGACATGTAATTTTATTTTTGCGTGGATCTTAGCTAATTATTTTTTGACTACAGGTAAAATCAAATAAGATCTTAAGATTATGTTATGTACATTTGTGCTCCAAAGTCTACCTATTTCAGGTGTACAATATTAAGTCTTAATTATATTTATCAACTAATCGATATCTTTATGAAATATAATATATAGATTAATTCATTAATGTCATCATATTTTTTTTAAAATTATTATTACAATATATGATGTCAGTTTTATATACTTAAAATACTTTACTTACTACTAAAAATACTTTATTTAACTTTTTCATTATAATTTTCTCTTAGTACTCAATAATTTGTTTGAATAATTAAATAATAAATCTAACCCCTAAATATATCATAACTTTATTTAATCTTTGTTTTCTATAAATTCTTGTAAGCTGTAGAAGAATTCATCTAATAACTACGTGTTCAGTACCTTTTTAAATCTTATATCGTTCATATTTTTAAAAGAGTCAGGAATATTATTGTAAATTTTAACGGCATTACAGTAAATGTTTTTATTATATTGTACTGTTTTCAGATAAAATGAACTTGTTATTTTATAAGGCTTCCTGAGATTTTTAGATTTTTCAAATAAGTATTCATATTTCCGTACGAATAAAGATACCTCTTTAATGTATAAACAGGGTAGTGGCAAAATGCCCAGTTTCTTAAAAAGTGGTCTACAAGGGTCACTATGAGGAGCCCCGCACATGGCTCTAATGCACTTTTTTTGCATTTTAAATACCCTGCCGGTATTTGGGGCGTTGCCCCAGAAAATTATGCCATACGCTAAAACTGATTGTATATATCCATCGAATGTCATCAATCCTGCTTTAACAGACGTTTTAGAAATTATTCAAAGGGTAGACGTATTTTGAAAGCTTGGCACAAAGTTCATTTAAATGTGGTTCCCAGCTACAATGAGTGTCAACAGTTAAGCCCAAGAATTTTGTTGAATGCACCTCCTGTATTATTTCTGACTCATAATAATCAATAAAACTGTATAACATGAGTTTTTGACAAATTAATACTTAGTTAGTAACGGTTTAACCATTCCACAATTTTCCCGAGTGTAATGCTAACATCTGGTTGGATTTTGAATATGTTTTGGAAGGTCGTTTATATACAACAAGAAAAGAAGGGGTCCTAATACAGTGCCCCGTGGAACACCGCGGCTTATTTCTCTAAATTTGGATCTATTAACTGTCACTATTTTTGTATTATAACAAAAGTTATTTAGTTGTGTGGCTTGTTTCCTATGCGAAATGTATGACTTAAACCAATCAAGAGCCATTCCTCGAATTCCACACCTCTCCATTTTATCTAATAGTATTTTATGATTAACACAGTCAAAAGCCCTTGACATATCAGTAAATATCACCGAAATGTGTATTCTTCTGTCTAATGACTCGTGTATTGTTTTCATAAGATGATATATGGCTAGGTTTGTGGATCTATTTCTACGAAAACCATTTTGCTCATTAGCAATAATATTATATTTATCCAAAAAATTAATAACCCTTTTTTCAAATAATTTTGCGAAAATTGGGATTAGTGCAACTGGTCTGTAGTTTTTCATGTTGTATATTTCACACTTTTTGTACAATGATTTAATTAGAGTATTCTTTAGTCTTTGCGGGAATTCACCAGTAACAAAAGATAAGTTTATTGCATGCGTGAGAGGGGCTGTTATGTATACTGCGCTTTCTTTTATTATGTTGGTTCAGATTTCATCGAAACCGACAGATGATGTGTTTTTTAACAATTTGACCTCATTAAATACTTAATGATATGTAGCCGGTTGAAGAAAAAATGTTTTAGTTTTATGATCTACGTAATCGTGTATATTATTAGAATGCAATTCTTTCGTATTTGGCACAGAGTCTATAAAATGATTGTTAAAGTAAGTAGTGATTAGTTTTTTATTTGTTATTGTTTTATCATTGACCACAATCTTTGGTATAATTCTTTGTATAACATTATTACCAGAATAGTTTTTTATTAGAGACCAAGTAGCCTTAGCTTTGTTACTAGCATTTTCCATTAATCGTTTATTTGCTTTTTTTATCGAACATTTTGTACAAGTCTTCAGTATTGACGCATATTTTAAATACTTTACCATACAATGCACGCACCCTGAGGACTGACGAGAAGATCCTGGAGCTGTAAAAAGAGATAGAAAAGTTACGCTGGCATATTATAAGATTATTTGAGGTCCGAAAAGAGGGGGAGGACACGATAACCCTCGATTCCGGCAAATTGTTCTATCACCGGGAGGGCGAAATTCTGTCCCAAGGAGGTGTCTGATTTATCGTCCACAAGTCTCTCGTTAACAACGTTGTAAAGATTGGGAGTATGTCGACGTGGGTTGCGTACCTTATACTCAGAATCAACAAACGGTATATGTTGAAGGTCATACAAGTTTACGCACCATCCTCGGCACATCCCGATGAGGAGGTGTAGGAAATGTATGAGAATATCTCTAAAGCCATGCATTCCTCCAAAACCTACTACAGGGTGTTAATGGGAGACTTCAACGCAAAACTAGGCCGAAGAGAGATCGGTGAGCTGAAAGTAGGGAAATTTTAAATAGGGCAACGGAACTCAAGGGGCCAACAGCTGACCGACTTCATGGAGAAAGAGGGACTCTTTATGATGAACTCTTTCTTACAGAAGCGACCTCACAGGAAATGGACCCGACGGATCGACAAAAATGAGATTGACTTCATTATGACGACCAGACGAAAACTGTTCAGTGATGACTCAGAGATCGCGAGGGTGAAAACTGGTAGCGATCGCCGAATGGTTAGAGGCACACTGAACCTAAACGTTAAGTTGGTGAAGTCTCGTCTAATTTATTCAACGCTCCATCCCCCTCGTGCTCTAGTATTCAAAGTCCCAAAACCTTTAAGTTCTTGTTACAAAACCGTTTTCAGTGCCTAGAAGACTGCAATGCAGTGGACGATGTGAATGACAAGCTTGTGGAAACTGTCCATGCGGTCGAAGCTAAGTTCTGCAAGACCCGCCGCAGAAGAACACAAAATCTCTCCGATCACACTCTTAATCTCATGGCTATTAGACGGGAAATGAGGCTCCAGTCGTCAACAGATATGAGAGCATACAGGTAACTGAACAGATAGATCTACAAATGCATGCGGCAGGACTTACGCAACATCAATACAGCTTGTATTGAAGAAACGATCGAGTGGAACGAAGGCTCCAAAGTCTTTGCCAGAGATCTGTCTGCCAGAAAGAGCCAACCAGCCAGAGTGTGGCAGTATCGTTTTCAGGACACCTGAGATTTTGAGTGAGATTGAAAGGTTCTATGGGCAGTTGTGCACATTATCGTTGGAGCCACACGCAAGTGTGAGTAACGATCCAAGTTACGTAGGTCACTCAATAAGTTTTGAGATGCTCGAAATTTAAAAATGGAACGCACCCGTGTTATAAGTTTCTAAAAAGCAAATTCCATAAGCCAATTACTCAATATTAAAAAAAAACAAAATTGTATTAATTTTCCTGCAACGCTTCCCGCGCTTTTCATTTAAAACGATGGATCTTAACCGTGAACATTTGCGCGCTATGATATATTATGATTTTAAATTTTGTTTAACCGAACAATTAAGTTTACAACTATTACAATCAGCATTAGGGGACTCAGCTCCATCACGCGCAACAATTTTTAGGTGGTTTGCTGAATTCAAAAGGGGTAAAATTAATCTTAAAGATGACTAAAGAACCGGGGACCCGCATCAGACATCGAAAAGATTGTAGACATTAGTTCGGGGAGCATTCATACCATCCTACATCAACATCTTGGAGTGAGGAAGCTTTGTTGTCGATGGATCCCACGTTTGCTCTCCGAAAGCGAAAAACAGACTCGTGTGGATTGGTGCCATGAAATGCGTCTACGTATGAAATTTTTACTGTTGACGAGACATGGATCTATCAATATGATCCGGAAAATAAAAGGCAATCATCGGTATGGGTCTACTCAGGAGGACAGTTACCGAAAAAACTGCAAATACCTCGCAACTTCGGCAAAAAAATGGTGGCTAGTTTTTTTTCACGTAGCGGACATTTGTTGACGTCAATGCTGGAAAATTGTAGGTCAGTCAACTCTGAATGGTATACTACAGTTGCATTACCCAAAGCTTTTCAAGCGGGAGAGAAGACGAAAGACCGGGCTTCGGGGAATCATGCTGCATCACGATAACGCCTCTTCACATACCTCCCTTAGAACAAAAGCATTTATTGAGGAATCTGGTCTTGAAACTCTAAATCACCCACCCTAAAGCCCTGACTTAGCTCCATGTGATTTCTTTTTGTTCCCAAGAGTCAAAGAAAAAATAAAAGGCAAGTTTTTTTCAAGCGCCGAAGAAGCCGTGGCTGCCTACGAAGAAGCGATTTCCGACCTGTTAGATCAAAACTGGCAAAGGTGTTTTCAGAGTTGGTTTAGGCGAATGGAACGTTGTACAGAGCATGATGGAGAATATTTTGAAAAGATGTAAAATAAATATTAATAGTAACTAGATTACTTTTTGTATATATTAAAACTTATTGAGTGTCCTACGTATTCAACACTATTCCGATGATGTCTCGGACGTCAATCTAAGCGAGATTTGAATAGATCTCCAGCACCTTCAAAACGGTAAGGCCACAGGCGAGGATGGAATTACAGCGGAGCTTCTAAAAGCCGGTGAAAAACCGGTACTTGAAGTCCTTCAGAAGCTCTTTAATTCCGTCCTCCATGGTGGCACTACACCGGAGGCGTAGAGCAGAAGTGTAGTGGTCTTGTACTTCAAGAAAGGTGACAACGCTCTCGTGAAGAACTACAGACCGATTTTCCTTCTGAGCCGCGTCTACGTGCTGTTTTCGAGAGTTATCACGAATTGTCTCGCACCCCGACTTGACGACTTCCAGGCTCCTGAACAAGTCGGTTTCCGAAAAGGCTTTAGTACCATAGACTACGTCGATACCCTTCAGGAAATTGTACATAAGTCTGAAGAGTACAATGTTCCACTTTGCCTTGCGTATGTGGATTATGAGAAAGCCTTTGATTCCGTCGAAATTTGGGCGCTACTACAATCTCTTCAGTGGTGCCAAGTTGACTCTCGGTATATTGAAGTGCTGAAGTGTTTGTATAGTAGGGTTACGATGGCTTTCCGAGTACAGAATCAGAGTACGACACTTATCCAACTGCAGAGAGGTGTAAGACAGGGTGACGTTATATCCACGAAACTCTTCACCGCTGCATTGGAAGACGTCTTCAAGTTACTGGACTGGAAAGGATACGCTATCAACATCAATGGCGAGTACATCACTCACCTTCGATTTGCCGACGATATAGTCCTTATGGCAGAATCGCTGGAGGGCCTAAGCACTATGCTCAATGACCTCAATGGTCTCTCCGAACGGATAGGTCTTAAGATGAACATGGTCAAAACAATGATCATGTTTAATGTCCATGTCATACCTATGCCGGTAGTTGTTAGGAGCACTAAGCTCGAAGTTGTTGACGAGTATGTTTACCTGGGACAAATAGTCCGACTAGGTAAGTCCAACTTCGACCGAGAGGTCAATCGACGGATTCAACTCGGATGGGCAGCGTTCGGGAAACTACGACACGTCTTCTCGTCAGGTATACCTCAAAACCTGAAAACGAGATTGTACAGCCAGTGCGTGTTGCCAGTGATGCCTTATGGATCTGAGACGTGGTCCTTTACTGCTGGCCGTATGAGGACGCTCAAGGTCACTCAGCGAGCTATTGCGAGGGCTATGCTCGGGGTTTCTCTACGTGATAAACTTAGAAATGAGGATATCCGCAGTAGAACTAGAGTGACCGACATAGCTCAACGGATTGGTAAGCTGAAGTGGCAATGAGCCGGCCATATTGCTCAAAGTACCGGCAACCGTTGGGGAAAAAAGGTTCTCGAGTGGCAGCCTCGTATCAGTAGGCAAAGTGTAGGGCGTCCCCCCACTAGATGGAGTGACGACCTGGTAAGAAATGCAGGAAGTCGTTGGATGCAGGTGGATCAGGACCGTGCTTTGTGGCATTCCTTGGGGGAGGCCTATGTTCAGCAGTGGACTTGTGAAGGGCTGTAATGATGATGATGATGATGAAACATCCAGATTCGCAACAATGACTTGTAGGCCATACAAATACTTGTTCTGTGCGGCATTCGATCGCGCGGCCCTCAGCACCGTAATCCAATGCTAAGCCACTGCGCAACTTATGAAGTCGGTGCTAAGTCATAGTGTATTGAAGAATTCTCTTGAAGAAACCTCTACTTCAGAAGCTATTATGTGAAAATAACTTTTTTATGGTTCGTTTAAGTCAGTTCTTATTTTTATTAAAAGCTTAACTTGGTAGAGCCATGCTGCAGCTATATTAGTAGTATAGTTGTAGCACGAATGGGTCGGCTCGACCGGGGAAGGACCACGCTCTCACAGAATACCAGCGTAAAATAGCAGCTTAACACTGCTGTGTTTCGTATGGTGAGTGTAGAGAACCAGAGACCCTTTTTACTGGAAAAGAGGCATTTCATCTTAGTCCTCACGGGTGACAACGCATCTGCATTTTGATTCGCAAACGAGGATAGATGTAGATGTCTATGGGCCACAGCAACCACTTACCATCAGGTGGACTGTGTGCTCGTTTGTCACCCTATCCTATAAAAAAAAAACTTTTGACTCTTTTTATGTGCCGAAGAAATATCCGTTACCGTTTCGGATTAGAGTCCACTGCTGAACATACGCCTACCCAATAGATTTTCTCATACGGGAGATATTTGCCATATTTGCCACGCTTGGCAAGCAGTTTGGCAACGTTATTAGGAAGACGCTGCTGCCCATCTCCTGATTTGTTTCCCTATGTCGCCTCTTGCGACACTGACGGGATGATATGGGGTAGTGGATATTCTAACATCGCCATTACGCGGTAATTTGGAATATAATATTAACCTATTTAATAAAAGGTTATCATCAAATAATTCACAATTAACGAAGTTATCGCGTCACATACACAAAAAAAAAACCAAAAGTACATTCGAATTGAAAACCTTTTCCTTTTTAGAAGTCGGAAAAAATATAAACTGAAAATAAAACACTTTTAATGAAGTGACCAACAAAACAGTGTATTGAAGATTTTCAATTCTAATGGCTATTAATTTTGACATAGACCGTCCACACTTTTAGAACCTTCGTCCATACTTTTAGAACTTTTCTAACGTCACAATCGAAGCCATTGTGTCTTATGAATAAGGTAGACAACGTGTGAAAATCTAGCACTACCGATACTGGTTAATTTTCTCAACCGCAGCACGGTTTTAAAAGCTCGCAAAGCTTCGAAGACAATGGAACCGATAGGTGGTTTTACCCGACGCAAGCTGATTTTGGCTGTGGGTCCAATGCATGAGAATACGTTTTAATATGTGTGTTTTCTTAATAAGAGCAGGAAATTAGACAAATTTGAATATATTTTTATTTTTCCTATCTTTTATCCGCGTGAACTTAAACAAAAAACCACTGCAGATCTTTATAACTTTGAGTAAGGCAAACAAGACTCCTTATATTTACGCGACCACTACTCATTGAATGAAACTACTTTAACGGATTTAATCGCGTTTAATTTAAACTTTTAATTCCCGACCTTCTGCGTAGATCGGATAAAAATTAATATTCAAAAACTGAGGCCAGGCTAACTATGACATCGGCCCGTCGATTACCTCAGCCCCCCTCCCCCCTGACCAAGGGTGCTGTAAAGCACCCGAAACGTCGGGAATTAAATACAATTTGAAAATATCAGTCACTCAATTCAAATGACCCGCATGCTCGTTTGCCCCTTCTTATACTAAAAAGAAAAGAAATGTTAAAATTAAAGTTATAGATATATAATTTCACCAAGATAACAACCTATTCCTTTAACACTCAATTTTGTTTTAAAAATTTTGTCTAAGTAAAAAAAGAAATATTAAAAATAGATTTTGCATCAAAACTTTAAAGGTTAGAAAATAAAGTAACTGCCTTTTTTGTTCAAAATTCCAAACTAAAGAATTTTTTTGGAAACTTTTTTATATATTATATGTTATTATTTGTGACATAATCATTAAAACCATTTATTTTACACTTTTCAAATTCACAATAAGTCCTGCATGTTTTCGTTTAAATTTTTATACCTGTCCAATACAAATAATTTAAACCAGTTATTTCCATATAACAAACAAACATTTAAATTTTATTTATATGTATAGATTCAGTAATTTAATTATGTAACGTAGTATCGTAGGATGACTAAAGGATATGCATAAAATATCATATAAGTCTCCGATAGCTTGTGGTGTATCCACTCCTCAAAGCCAGGCGTAAAATATCCAGACCAACAGGAAGCAGCATCAAAGTGTTAAAAAATATATGTTATGTGATAGAGCCACCCTGCAGCTATACTATGGTTGTAGTACAAAAGGTCAGCTCGACTGGGGTAGGACAGCGCTCTCACAGAATCCAGCATAAAATAGCAGCTTATTGCTGCTGTGTTTCGTATGGTGAGTGTAGAGAACCGGATACCATTTTTACTGGAAACGAGGCATTCTATATGTATCCTCAAGGGTGACTTAATTGAGGATAAATGTAGATGTCTATAGGCCACAGCATCTATTTACCATCAGGTGGACTGTGTGCTCGTTTGTCCCTCTTATTTTATAAGAAAGGCCGGAGTTAGCCTGCCAAGTGTGGTAACTATGGCAAAATCCCTCCTATGAGGCAATGTATTGGGGAGGCTTATGTTCAGCAGTGGACTTTTATACGCTGTAATTTGTGGATGGATGAATACCACCTGTTGTTATTATTAACTTAATTTTGTACTTGTTAATTTATTTCAAGTACAATAAAGAATATATACATAATAATAATAATAAGATGAGATAATGAGATCATCCATATAGAGAAAGTGGGTCACTTTTGTACCACCTTTCCGAAGCTGAAATTCCCTCCCGGAACCATCCAGTAAGATACTGAGAGGGTTAACAGATTGGACTCAAACAATCGCCTTGGAAGATACCCTTCTAATCCTTATGTGGTTCTCCGCAGCCGTCATCCGCTCGCCTAGATGATAAAGGATCGTACTCCACTGCCCCATACACTGCCCGAGGAAGTCTCCAACTGTACAGTCAACCTTGTACAGCTCGAGGACCCTCTTCAGCCATGTATGAGGCACCGAGTCGAATGCATTTTTGTAGTTTATCCAGGCGGCGGTTCCGACGGTTGCATTTAACCACCTTGCCAATGACCGCGTCAATAAGGCGTGGTTCCTTGGTTCCACGACCACCGCCCCGACATCCATTTTGAGCGCGCGATATCACCTGATTTAAATCCAGGTGACGAATGATTCGCGTACTCAAAATGGATGTCAGTGTCTTATATATGACACGTAGGTAGACACGTAATGGGGCGGTATTTGCTAGGGTCTGTGGAATCATGGTCTTTAGGAACCAAATGAGTGATCCCAGTAGTGAAGAGGCTTGGGAACGACTTTTGGTCGAGAGCCTCTTGAAACTGTCGGGCGAGCATAGCGTGACACACCACGAACCCCTTCAGCCAGTAGTAATGCAGTCCGTCGAGTCCCGGACTTTTCCAGTTCGGGGCCCTACGAACCGCCTCAGTTACGTCATCCGGCATTATGATGACTGGGTCCATGGGCGTAACATTCGCACACTGACTCGCCACAACTTCCGTCCAAGGGCCCTCGCTGTGGTTTACGGGCTCTGACCACAGGCCGCGCCAGAATGCGATAGTGTCGGCCTGATTCGGTGCTGAGCCCGTACCATTGGCCGCTCCAATGATTCATAGAGCCCTTTCTGATCACTCTGGAAGAGACGATTCTGGTTGAACCGTGTCGACCTTTCAATATATTGCCGAATCCGCTTCCCCTAAGCAGCGATTCTCTGCTTCAGGTCGTCTATGCGCTCCGTCAGTTTTTGCGTTATATCCGGCTGGGATAAACTGATATTTGTCTCAGCAAACGCCATCCTGACGGTGCGTACAATTCTCGGCCTGTTATTGCCCGACCTGAAGCTTATCAGTCTGCCGATGAGGGCCCTTCCCTTTACAATATGGTCCCCAATCCTTCTTCTGCAGGCTGGGATAGCGCTACTTTGCACAGTAGCACGTCCATACATGGGAAGTTTGGCACCAACAATACGGCAAACTGCCAAAGTGGCGCCAAAAAGTATAGAGTCCGTATCGCAAAGATCCCGGCTGGTTTCCAAAAAGGTTGCCAGCAATGGGTTCAGGGCCGTCACGACATCCCGATTCCGCTTGCTTAGGGTTATGCGCGGGAGTCGCGGTCGATTTTCGAGAGGCGTACAGCGCGTTCCTACAATCGCCTCCTCCAATTTACTCCTCATCTGATCTAGTTCTTGGGTGACCATTCCATCATTGCCTGAATCAACCAAAGCGGAGAGATCCATGGCGGCTTCCACATATGGCTGCTGGTCTATGGCCTTAGGAGCCACATCCTCAGCTATATCTGGTTCATTCGATGAGGGAATAGCCTCACGCCGTAGTCGTTCGAGTTCGGCATAATCAAATATTTTCGAGCGTATGATGTACCGAACTCGGTCTGCCAGGTTTTGCTCTGTGACGGGAACAGACGGCTCCAGCTCAGCAAAAAGCGGTGCATCCAAGCCCGATACGCTACCCCTCCAGTTTCTTCCCCTTTCACCCTATGGGCGTGCAATGCGTTTATATTCATATCTTTTGTCCAACGCATGCGGCGTACTCAACCAGCGGCGGGTGCCGCTTGCCGAGTCCGAGAGGACCATGCCGGCACCAAGCTATCTGGTGGGGATGATGGATATGAGGGGCTGCTAGGTGGTCATGCGGCACGTCGCGCTCGGCTGGCGGCCTGCATGCTGTCGCGACCAGCGCCAGCTCCAGACGCACCCCTGCGATCCCAAGGCAGCGGCCCTATGCGCGTTCTATTTTTGTCCATCATCCATAAAAATGGGCGTCAATTAACGGGAGGCGCACAGGCCCGGCACCGTTTAATAGTGTGGCTGTAAGCACAAACGGGCTTTTGCACCCTCAATTCTGCCGAGGCACGGCGCTCACACCTCTTGGCAAGGCGCCGACTGACTGCGCCGACGTAGCAGTTTTGTCACTTAACTGTTAGGTCAGCGGGCGATGGGTCGTCACTTCCCTACGCCTTAATTTTAGCAATTCTATTAGAATGGAGCTAGGGACGGAGAAGTGTGTGGTCCTCCATGTCGAAAGGGGAAGGGTTGCTAAATCTGAGGGCATAGACTTGTCTATGCCCATCAACATAAAGACCCTATCCAAGGCTGAAACATACCGATACCTGGGTATGTCACAGAACATAGGTATCGATGAGGCGGACATGAGGCAGTCAGTTTGCGATGTGTTTTATGCACGCTTGACAAAAGTGCTTAACAGTCTTTTGTCGGGCGTTAATAAGACACACGCATATAACGGTTGGATCATGCGTGTTCTCATGTATACTTTTGGCATACTCAGGTGGACTCAGACCGAACTGGATAGAAAAGTCCGCACTATTATGACGTCCCATAGGATGCATCATCCGAGATCGTCAGTAATGAGGCTGTACTTGCCGCGGAAACATGGTGGGCGCAGCTTTTTAAGCGCATTTACCATGCATAATCGCGAAGTGTGCAGCCTCCGTAATTATTTTCTGACGAGAGCGAATGATCCATTCTATAGGGACGTTATTTTTTGTGATAAAGGTCTTACCCCTCTATCCTTAGCCAACGAGCAATGGCAAGACCCAGCAGTACAGTGCATTTCCGACCGGAAGACCGTATGGAAGGAGAAGGAGCTCCACGGGAGGTTCTATAAGGCTCTACGTAGAGCCTTTCGTAGACACAGGCGCTTCCCTCCACTGGCTACGTTTCGGTGACCTCTTTGGGGAAACCGAGGGTTTTGTCTGTGCGATACAGGATCAGGTTATTAAGACCAACAATTATCGGAAATACATCCTAAAGGATGGCGCCGTCGACATCTGTCGAACTTGTCGCCATCCCGGCGAGTCACTTAGGCATGTCATCTCCGGTTGTTCGGCGCTTTCTAACTCTGAGTATTTGCACAGACACAACCTAGTAGCCAGGATTCTACACCAGGAGCTCGCTCTGAAATATGGTCTCGTGGATAGGAAAATACCATATTACAAGTACTTGCCGGAAGCCGTGCTCGAAAATGACCGCGCCAGGCTCTACTGGGACCGGGCGATCATCACAGACAAGACCATTCTTGCTAATGAGCCTGATATTGTGCTGATGGACCGGGCGCAGTCAAGGATATTTTTGGTCGACATTACCATTCCATATGACGAGAACCTCGTGAAAGCCGAAACAGATGAGCGAACATTACCGGCTCCTAGTTGTCGAATGTCGAATGCAAAATGTCTTTTTTGAATATCGCCTATTATCATATGCTCGGCGGCGCATATATCGAACGCGGTAACTGCTATCGAACCAGTACGAGGAAGTTTATTTATAAATCTGCAGATATAAACAAGGATACGCGTGAGCCTAATACATGAGGAGATGCGTTTATTAAAATCCTGAAAAAGACCTGACCTGATCTGACGTAGTAATGGGGTGTGCGGTTATTTTCTCTTCCGGTACGTTGTCTAGTGCTATACTATTATGGGCTGTATTGATGATAGGCCACAGCGAGTGGTCTTGCGCGAGCCAGGGCGGACCTTGTGACCATAATGGATAAGATATTAGCTTTTCGGGTGTAAGACCTCTCGATAAACAATCAGCTGGGTTATCTATTCCCGCGACGTGATGAAAATTAGCCGCTGGTAAATTGCCAATAATCTTGACGACGCGGTTGGCGTCAAAAGATTGCCAGCGGTGCGGAGAAGAGTTTATCCAACAAAGTGTGACCATTGAGGCTGTGAACGCGTAATCATAGGTTTCATGCACGCGTCTAATTAGTCTTGCCAGTAATTCGGCAGCACAGAGCTCGAGACGTGCGATAGACGAAGGCTTCATTGATGAGACCTTTGACTTGACGCAGACGAGTCGTGTCGTAACTTGGCTTACGTGAGTAATATGGGCGTATGCTCCATATTACTCACTGCTCCATAAGCATGCTCACTAGAATCGGAAAAGCTGACCAGTCGTACATCGCAATGTTCGAAGACACCTAAATGTCGCGATATTTTGACGTCATTGAGTAGCGGTAACTCGATACAAAACCTTTTCCATGTTTTGACTATATGCTGGGGTGGACAATTATCCCAATCAAGTTTCAACTGCCACAAATCTTTTATGACAAGTTTAGCGAAGAGAAAAACAGGCGCTACGACGCCCATTATATCCCGAATTCTAGCTACAGTGGCTAAAATGATTCGTTTTGAACAATTTTCGTCAGGTGTGGTTACTTTAAATTCAAAACAATCGCGAGATTTGTCCCAACTCAAGGCCAAAATTTTTAACTGAGCGGTTTTATCAAATTCAAGAGGCTCAGACATCTTATATAACGAAGGCAGAGCGCTTAAGACCGAGTCGGAATTACATGTCAATTTTACTATATCAAACTGCGCACGTTTAAATAACTCAATCAGCTCATTAGCAGCTGACGAAGCTTCTCCGACATAACGCTAAAAACTATATCGTCCATATAGATATAACGAGAAGCAATTATCTTCGCTAGCCGAAATGAACCTTCTTGATGGAGATTCGTTTCTTTTCTAAGAACTTTCAGTGTCACCCTCGTACAAGCAGTTTGTGGGTTAAATATATACGCAGCGTGTATTTACCGTCCTGCATATCTAGTTTAATTAATGTGTTCAGGAAGCTGTTGCGATTGCCTCAATTTTCTAGTGCCTCGACGATCTTCGTTCAAACACATACGGATTACTTTCATTCCATTATACGTAAAAGGTGTGCTTCATTACTAAATCGACTGCATACCTATACCAACAGCATTCTGAACACACTTGCAGTTAGGCAGCATTCTGTAGTTATGAGGCATTATTTAAGTCTACATTTAAAAGTTAAATGCCTAACTAAAAATGTTTAAAAGTGAAATGTTAAATGCTACATGAGTGTCATTTATTAATTAACTGTGATGTATAATTTTTATTATAACACTATTTTTTTTATTTAATATTACATAAAACAAAAGTTCATAGTTTCTATACAGCACCATTAAACCGCAAAACGGTTTGTATTGGTGTTGGCATTAGAATATATGATTGTAATGCTACCATCTTAATAGACTAATTCTGTATAAAAATTATGAAATTATAACATAATAAATTTAAGCACAGTCAAGTCTGGCAACTTTACCAATGGAAGTTAACTTTGCCATCAGGGGTGTTCTGGTACAAAAAACCGACTAACACGGAAAACGTAACGTTTTTCGAGTTATGGTAACGACGGAACAGTACGGGCTGGACCTTAGTCCAAAACAAACCCTATTAAATTCATATTTGGTAAGTTCTTCTTGCGGGTGAAAACGATATAACATGCGTTGAAAGCGGCGATCGCGCCTATTCATTATAATTTGAAGGAACATCTGTTTACAATCTGCAGAAAGCGCGGTAGCGAAAAGACGAAAATTTAAAATAATTGCAAACAGATCACCTTGTAAATTAGGACCACTATGGAGAATATCGTTCAGTGAGCGGCCTGAACTCGATTTATGACTCGCGTCGAGAACCATGCGAAGTTAAGTAGTGGTCTTATCTGTACGCAAAACACCGTGGTGTGGTATGACGTACACGGGATAGCAATTATCACTGTCAACAAGCGGCGCGTGTGACAGATAGCCCTTTCTCTAAATATTCGTGGATAACTGAGTCATACGCGGCCTTAAACTCAGGAGCGGCTTCAAACTTCCTCTCCAACACCAAAAAACGTGTCCGAGCAGTTTCATACATTCTAAAATTCTAATCTCTTAACTCTCAATACCACCAAAACTAATTTTATAGCTTTTCAAATTATAATAACTCACAACCGAAACCAACTTTGAAATCAAAATTCATACATGTTCTGCAATCACAAACCCATACTATACTTGTAACAAAATATCAAAAGTAAACAAAACAAAATATTTAGGAGTAATAATTGACCAGCGTTTATCCTGGCATGCACATCTGGAACTGATTATGAGTAGGATACGGAAACTCATATGAATTTTTAAAACACTTAGACATGTAACAGACAAGAACTTACTGAGCCAAATATATGTTTCATTAGCTCAATCCATCTTGACGTGCTGTATCCCGGTTTGGGGAGGGGCCACTAAAATGAACTTTCTGGAAATGGAAAGAGTACAGAGATTGTTATTAAAGGTGATACACTTTAAGCCCTATAGATTCCCTACTAACGATCTGTACTCTCTATGTGACCACCTTTCGGTCAGGAGGCTGTATATCCTTAACTCTGTTTTAAGATTGCACAAGACACTGAAAACAACCCCAGAAATTGCGACAGAAGAAGTAAACATGCTGTGGCCACAGTAGTTTCTATGAAAATGAGATTTGTCAGAAGGCAATTTGGAAGTCAGTCTGCTCATCTCTTTAACTCCATAAATAGAAAACTAAACATATATGCAATGACCCAGTACAATGTGAAAAAACACGTTACAGTGTGGTTAAAGACAATAGAGTATGATGAAACTGCAAATTTATTAAAATAAGTAGATCAATGTACATCATAGCATAAAAACTTACAGCAAATACTACAACACAAGCACACACACACACACACACACACACACACACACACACACACACACACACACACACACACACACACACACACACACACACACACACACACACACACACACATACACAAGCGCGCGCGCGCGCACACACGCACACACGTTTAATCTTTATGTATGCGATCTTATAAGTATAAAAAATAAATGTTATGGAAGAGCGGGGTCCCCTAACACAGGTATTGATATACTTAAAAGGAGACCCCAGCCTAGTTATTGTATTTAAATTCAAGATACTGAATAAAGACTTTTGAATTTTGAACTTGAATTTTTGAATCACAAGGATCACCAAGCGAAAATATATCATCCCGAAAAGGCATCGAGACTATGTATCTGCCTGTTTCTTTGTCACATTCAGTGGTTTCGCGAAAGAAATGTCACACTCTATCTCAGCCGGGGACTGAGGGGAGGAGTTCTCAAAGGAGATTCATCTATTTCACAAAACCTTTTACTAGCGTATCTAGCGGGTCTCCGTGTGCGTGTGCGGGTAATATACTACAACACTACAAGGTTACGTTTACGCGAGCGCGAAGAGCGGGCACGATGCCCATAATGACGTAACCGAGCGTGGTTTGTATAGCGGGCGGTACAGCGGAATTATCCCCGATACCCTTTACCTTTATATTGTCGTCATTTACTGATAAACCTAATCTATCACAACATTATAATTCCGACGTTATAAAATTGCTCTGCGATGCACTATCTAATAAGCAACGTACACTACGGCTCGTGCCATATGCGTCGGGTACCATAACCGTTGCAGTAGATAGCGGCTCGGCAATGGACGTTGTACACAACGAAACGCTGTTGGTACGCGCATCGGGCGACGACGCGGGAGTAGCTGTTGTCGGTACGGTCGCGCGCGTTCTCCCGATGACTCGACGGCGGTGGTCACAACGCGAGCGTTAGTAGGTTTGAATGCGTCAAATTGAAGTAAACTATGATGTTTACCTTTGCAAATTTTACATTTAGAATTAGAGTTGCAAGTCCCTGCCTTATGTATAACACTCAAACAATTTTTTTATAGAAATAGGGTGACAAACGAGCATACAGTCCACCTGATGGTAAGTGGTTGCTGTGGCCCATAGAATTCTACATCTATCCTACTTTGTGAATCAAAATGTAGATGCGTTGTCAGCCTTGAGGACTAAGATGAAATGCCTCTTTTCCAGTAAAAAGGGTCTCCGGTTCTCTACGCTCACCATACGAAACACAGCAGCATTAAGCTGCTATTTTACGCTGGTATTCTGTGTGGTAATCCTTCCCCGGTCGAACCGACCCATTCGTGCTACAACTATATTACAAATATAGCTGCAGCATGGCTCTACCACGTTTATATAGCTGCAGCATGGTTCTACCACGTTTACACAAGCGTGTCGTTCTTTAACATATTTATAACGGTCGTTTGCTGTCATATTACAAAATGCCGGACATTTGTATAAATGATCATGCACAATATCATTGCACAAACATTTGTATGTATCGGCCATAGTGACATAAGATTGCGGTTGTGGAGCTTTTGCGGTGCGTCGGTGATTCGGATTCGAATTCGAAGTGGAAGTCGAATGATAAGAGCGCTGTAATATATTAGCTTGTTCTTTTTCGTAGTCGGTTAAACTTTTAAATTTAGGAATTTTACTCTTTTCGAGAATGCATTTCGAAAGAACGAACTGTTTTGGATTTAATTTTTTAAAGCGGTATGTAATATAATAAAATCAGTTAAATCAGGTATTTGTAAGTTTTAATGCGATAACCGCGGTTACGAATGTATGTAAAAATAATTCTAAGTTTCGAGCAGGAAAGTTAGAAATTGGTTTAAAGTCAAAAATTTGATCGATATAGGTTAATGCTAGCATGCGTTTATCTACGTACTTCAAAATATGTTAATAATTCTCAGCATAAGGAGTAATACCGGCGAACACAGAATGCGCTTTGATTGTTAATTTACCTAGCAGGTGATACAATTTATCGGCGTCTGATAAGGACGGATTATCATGCACAATGGATTTGAAAGACGGTCGCGATATTGTGGCCGATTTCGGATATTCATTTGTTATTCGACTTGTAAGACGAGACATTACACGTTTTATATGACAGTATGATTCCTCGAACGCAACCCATGACTGATATTCCACCTTTGCTCATGGGTAGACTTGCATCCATACTTCCATACTAATATTATAAATGCGAAAGTGTGTTTGTTTGTTTGTTTGTTTGTTTGTCCTTCTTTCACGTCGCAACAGAGCGTCGGCATGGCATGATTATTTGTATGGGGATAGTTCGGTGGCTGTGAGTGACATAGGCTACTTTTTCAGCGGAAAAACATATCATTCCCGTGGGAAAATCGAATATGTTGCAAAATTAAATTCAGCTAGGTGGCGCCACCGTGATTCTACAAGACGGACGACGGTACGATGGACGAACACAGAAGGTCAGAATATCTGGATTATTATGTCTTTTTACCAAAATTAAGATAAAAAATGTATGGATCTGTATTTTTCCACACAGGACCGGGAAGAGCGATAACGGAACCGGGAACCGGAAACATAAAATTCACCAGCTGATTTTCTTCAAACGTTTTGGTGCATCGTAATTCACAGAATAGGCGATAACCTCGCAGACGATATTAAGTAGTCCGTTGATGCTCTGCCTACCCGCAAGGGTTACAGGCGTGATTAAGTATGGATCAGAAATACTATCACCACCTGTCACGCTTTCACCTTAACTATTACTTAACAATGGTAGAAACAGTTCTTAGTAAGCCTTATTAATAAGCCTTAGTAATATTTATTGAACGGAAATGAATACAGTTCTTATATGTGGTTATGAATGAATCGGTATTACAATAAGAAAAATTGTGCAAAATTATAAGAAAAATATTTTTGAGAGTTCTTATTAACTAATGTATACATAGTTTAAATTGATTCCGCTAGATGTCGTTACTAGGTTTTTAAAACGGGGTAACGAAATGTTTCTGACATGTACTTAACACCCGCCGTTGAGCCGCGTCAACTTACAGTGCATACGGTACCTATACGCTTAAATTGTTTCTATTTCGTAGCTTATTCGACTACCTGCTTTCGATTTCGGTTGTTTGTTATTTGCTTTGTGATTTGGTTAAGGTTGAATGGATTTATATTGGCTTTCATTTTCGGATTTGTGTATTTTCTTGGATCGGTTTTGTTGATTTGGTTGGTATTCCTTTATACATATTTAGACTCTGGCTTTGATTTTGAATTTTGTTTATTTAGAATCGTGAATTGGTTTTCGTTGTTTTAGGTTGTTTAACAATATTTCAAAGGAATATTAATAGTATAGATAGTGTATACGGTACCTATACACTTACTTCTTTTCGTTGGTTATATTTATATTGACTACTGCTTTCAATTTCGATTTTCTGCGATTTGTTTTGTGATTTGGTTTAAGTTGATTGGATTTTTTTGGCTATCGTTTTCGGTTCGTGTTGTGTCTTGAATTGGTTTTGTTGTTTTGATTTAAAATATTTAAAGGAATATTTATTCCTTTTAGATATTTTGGATTTGCTTTAAAAAATATTTAAAAGGAAATTTAATTCATTTTAGGTATTTTAACGTATTTTATAAATAGGTTTTCTTACTTCATAATGCCTCACAAACGTAAGTCCAGCTTTTCAAGAGTATCTTCTCAAGACAAGCGAAAGATTAGCTCGATCGCTAGAATCTTTAGAAGATGCTGAACTGAGAAGGCAAGAACAAGCAGAGCGTCAGGCTGCTTTTAGAGCATCTGAGACACCTTCTCAACGTAAGCAAAGGCGTCTTGAACAGACAGAGCGTCAGGCTGCTTTAAGAGCTTCGAAACACCTTCTCAAAGTCAGGAAGGCGTCTTGAACAGGCAGAGCGTCAATTGGTTGCTAGAGTATTTAGATTAAAGTACAAAAATTAATGTATGTAATTAACAAAGGAAAATTTTCGAGAGGTGCAGTGCTTCATGTATTCAATTGAATGGCAAAAGAGGATTACCGCATGCCCACATTCTAATATGGCTTAAAGAGAAGTTGCGGCCCAGCCAAATAGACGACATAATAAGCGCCTAGATTCCGCCTTATCCTGAGCAAGATAAAGAGTTGTATGATACCATCGTCCGAAATATGATTCACGGTCCATGTGGACACGAAATTCAATATCGCCATGTATGAAAGAAGGAAAATGTACAAAGAAATTCCTAAACAGCTATTAAAAGAAACAGTGCACAATGACAATGGCTACCCTTTATACAGACGCAGAGCTCCCGAAGATGGTGGCAGAAAGTTACAAGCAAATCTCGCTCTGGAGCGTTCGAAACCTTAGATAACAGCTGGTTTGTCGCGTATTCGCCCATTCTATGTAAAATGTTTAATGCCCACATTAATGTAGAAGCATGTAGCTCTGTCCGCGCAATCAAGTATATCTGTAAGTACATAAATAAAGGAAGCGACCAAGCAATATTTAATCTCAGGAGTGAAGGTGAGGCAAATCCGTTAATGAAGTACAGACCTTTCAAGCAGGGCGTTATGTCAGCAGTAACGAGGCAGCGTGGTGTCTCCTTGGCTTCCTTTACACGAAAGGCACCCAACAGTTACTCACCTTGCTGTGCACTTAGATAATGGAGAGCGTGTATATTTCACCGAAAGAAATTTCAAGAAAGAATTGCATCACCGCCAAAACTACACTAACAGCCTTCTTTCAACTTTGTCAAACCGACCCTTTGCAAAAACGTTGTTATATTCTGAAGTCCCCGCTATTATACTTGGAACACATCTAGGAAGGAGTGAAACGCCGTATTCAAGGCGCGCCTGTTGCAAATTGGCCCGGTGTAAAGTCATCAGATGCCCTTGGTCGTGTATATACCGTCCATGTAACTAATTTTGAATGTTTCTGTTTACGATTGCTGCTGCACCATGTTGAGGTCCTACAGGATATAAAGACCTTAAAACTGTCAACGGTCAGGAATGCGCAACTTATAGAGAAGCATGTGAAGCTCTGCATCTTTTAGAAAACGATAATCACTGGGATGAAACCCTGGAGGAAGCTGTGCAGTGCCAGTCATCAGCCAAAATTAGGGATCTCTCATATGCAACTCTCAAATCATCTTGCGGGCTATCTAATGCACATAAATTGTGGGACAAATATAAAGAGTACATGGCGGAAGATATTTTGCGAAGGTTACAGCAGACACACGCGAACATGACATACAATGAACACATTTATAATGAAGCACTTGGAAAAATTGAAAATAAAGTAATGGCAATGGTAGGCAAAAAATTAAGCGACTTTGGAATGATAAGCCCTCAGCGAACAACCGAAAATGAACTAAGTGATGAAATTATACGTGAAACAAACTACGATATACCAGCTTTGCTGCAGCAAGTAGCAATTTGTACCCCTTGCTTCCTGAACAAAACGAGTTTTTGACAAAGTATTAGGACAAATTGAATCTGGAAATGGTGCACTTTTCTTTTAGATGTCCCTGGAGGAACTGGGAAGACATTTTATTAAATTTATTATTAGCGCAAGTACGGAAAGATAAAAACATTGCTGTGGCCGTAGCTTCCTCCGGTATAGCCGCCACGCTGCTAAGCGGGGCCGCACTGCACATTCTGTTTTAAAACTCCTCTAAATCTAGCCAGGAAGAATCGCCGATCTGCAACTTTAGCAAAAATAGTGCACGAGGTATAATGCTACGACAATGCAAACTTTTAGTGTGGGACGAAAGTACAATGTCGCATAAAAAGCTGTAGAAGCACTAAATCGAACGCTCCAGGATTTGCGCAGCAATACCGATGTAATGGGAGAAATGGTGGTTTTACTGGCTGGTGACTTTCGCCAAACTTTACCTGTCATTCAAAGGCACACCTGCAGATGAAATTAAAGCATGCCTCAAGTCGTCTATTTTATGGAACAAGGTGACAAAATTCAGTTTAACTACGAATATGAGTACATTTGTATAATGATATCAATGCTGGAAACTATGCTGACACACTATTAAAAATTGGCGATGGGCGGTTGGAAACGGATGCTGAGGGCTGCGTTAAATTGACGAGAGATTTTGTAATTTAGTACAGAGTCATTCCGAATTAATTGCGAGCGTTTATTCAGATTTAACGAACAACATGCATGAAGATAAATGGTTATGTGAAAGGCGATTCTTGCACCAAAAATGAGAGCGTTAACAAAATAAATTCACATATATTAAGAGAAGTAGCAGGAGAAATAACAGAGTATTTGTCAGTAGACACAGTTATGGACACAGAACAGAGCACTTCATATCCGTAGAGTTTCTAAATTCTCTAGAATTGTCAGGTGTGCCCTCACATAGCTTCAATTAAAATTAGGCGTCCCAGTCATGCTCATCCGAAATTTAGATGCTCCTCGGTTATGTAACGGGACAAGGCTGCGTGTGACACATCTTGGACGGAACATAATCGGTGCTACAATTTTGACAGGCGTAGGAAAAGGTGAAAATGTTATTATACCACGGATCCCTATAATTCCCACAGATCTTCCTTTACAATTCAAAAGGTTGCAGTTCCTATTAAGCTCAGTTTTGCAATGACAATTAATAAAGCGCAAGGGCAAACGTTACAGGTAGCGAGGTCAACTTAGAAAACCGTGCTTCTCTCATGGTCAGCTGTATGTAGCATGTTCGCATGTGTCAAATGCCTAGAATCTCCACATTCTTTCCCGAATGGAAAAGCATATAACATTGTGTACAGTAGTGTCTTAAAATAGTGTTCAGTTAGTTTTTTCCAAAATTCCCACAATCAATTAATCAAATTCCCACAGATCTTCCCTTTCAATTCAAAATTTCCTATTTAGCTCAGTTTCTTTTCAATTCCAAATGCTGCACCTCTGACGGATCTATTAAGCTCAGTTTCAATTCAAGTCAAAGGCTGCATCTCTGACGGATATTTTATTTGGCTCAGTTTCCTTTCAATTCAGAAAACTGCATCTTTGACGAATCAATTTAGCTCAGTTTCTTTTCAAAGTCTGCATCCTGACGGATAATTATGCTCAGTTTCCTTTAATTAAAAATATCCCATTTATATTTGGAATAAACAGGCTATTTTCATGCTTTCCTATACGCTGCGTTTCAAAACATTTAAATAGGCTGACGAATCAATTTTGCTCAGTTTCATTTTAATGACTGCATCTCTGACAAATCTATAAAACTCAGTTTTCTTTCAATTCAAAAGCAATGGATAGTTCATTTCCCAGTGACCATGCGGGCGAAGCCGCGGGTAACAACTAGTATTATATAATTTGTACTCGGTTAATACCTTTTCAAAATCATTTCGTAATGCATCAATCGAAATCGCGCCAGAAAGAACTCTTCCCTGTCCTCCTCACTATCTACTCTTTGAGAGCGATCATAAATTGCTTGTAAGCGGTTAAATAAAGAATCACGCCTAGCTATAGCTATATTCAATAACATCTTGTTGTATGCGGCATACTTATACGATGTGGGCAAATGTTTCCATTTTGCTTAGTTTCTGATGTACGCTGATGACATGAAAATTTACGCCTACATAAAATCTGAATCAGATACTTATAAGCTACAAAACGACTTATATCAGTTTTGCAGTTACTGCCGTGATAACCGTATTGGCGTGAATGTATCTAAATGTTTCAAATTAGCTTTACTCGAAAAGGAATAAAATTATATCTCAATACTATTTGAACAACGTACCTTTAGAAAACACTGACAAAACCAAAGACCTCAGGTAGTTTTGATTCAAAAATGATGATGTCTGATCATATCTCGGCAATAGTTACAAAGGCTTATAAAAATCTTGGTTTTGTATTACGGGTTTGTCAACCTTTTCAGACATAAAATGTATAAAGGTTTTATATTATTCTTACGTCCGTAGTGTCCTGGAATATTGCAGTGTTGTGTGGAACCCAAATTATATAACATACATACACGAAATAGAACAAATATTCACATGATATATGCAGTAATAAAATTGATAGCCCCGAATTAATTTCCTGCACTTTACAACTACGAGCACCTACTAAGCGCACTAGACATACTTCGTTATTTCACGTTCCTTCAAGTCACTCAAATTATGCACAGAATTCTGTAATATGTCGCATACTTAAAAGTTATAATAAAATTTTCTTCGACTGACATATTCCATCAAAGCAAATCAATCTTTAAGAAAGAAATTATTTTATCACTAAGCAGGAGATAACCAAACACACACACACACACACATACACACACACACTCACACACACACACAAACACACACATGCGTATAATTGATATGTAATATAAATTTCATTTCTGTTAATTATTAATTGTATAGTCAGACAGTATTATTGTATAATATTCTCTTTTATTTTATTTTCTCTTTGCTATTGCCTGTTTTATGTTTAAACTTATTTTTAAGATAAATTTATAAACCTTAGCACTATATAATTTATATAATTAATATCATTAATTTGTCAGTTAAGAAGCGATAGTATATATATTATGTTTATAAAGTAAGAACCTGTAATTGGCATTAAGGATTATCTGAGACCTTCTGTGTATATTTATAACGTGCTGTTGGTTCTATAAACAATAAAGAAAAAAAATCATTAATTTGGGGTCTGGCGTTTCAGCCCTAGTTTCATTCGTTTTTGACGTGCTAGTTTTCAACATTTTAATAATAAATATATACGAAATATTTAGGTACTAATTAAAGTTTTAAATTTAACTGGCGAGCGATGAACAAATACACAATTTATTAAAGCGTAGTAAACACTAATCTATCGCGGAAATATCAGGTAAATTTATTAAACTGATCTAAATTTGTTTGTGAGCGAGCGGGTATATACGGCTGAATTAATTTTATAAATATATAATGCGTGTATATATTTGAAAAATTAAGTAAAATATGATATTTGAATATTTCTAAGTATATATATATGGCTGTAATTAATATACTCGCGTGGAATAAAATGTGGTGAGTTACTTCAATGGTATATAAATATGTGGGCCACATATGGCTATATATTATGCCTATTGTGCATGGAAATATTCCAACAAAGTGGCAAAAAAAATGGTTATCAAATTGAAATATTTTAATACGGTCGAATGGACCGGAGAATATGGTTCTAATCCGGGCGAAGTGACCAAAATGGTGATGTGTGGTTTAAAATTGGTATAAAGTGGACTGTAATAGGTAGTTGGGATTGGGTTTCGTTGAAATTTGCAACCGACATATAAAACTGAAAGTACGCACCTGGAGAACGCCAGCAGCTTCTCTTCGTACTTGAGGTTGACACTCGCATGGTACAATCCTAGTTTTCTTGCGCGATTTACACTTATTTGATACAATTCACGGCCGTGATTTTAAGTGTATTATAATTAAATAGATATAGCGAGCGTGACACAATATGCTACCGCGTGCGGCGTATTTTACTTAGACTCCTCTTCTACCCGGTTGTCGGTCGCAGAAGGAACGAATGGAATGAATGAAAGGTATTATAGAAATCTGATTCGTCAATAAGATTGACCAAAAACGCGAATATTTCAATTTGAAAGTGGCGGTAACAGTGTAGTTTGTTTAGGGTTGGTAATATTTTCAGCTAGGTTTGCTCCGACATTTGCGAAGAACCTGTTAACAACATTAATGTCCGTATCAGGGCTGTTAGCCGACAACAGGGACAATGAATAGTTTGCCGTCTTATTGGAGCCGCTAACCCTTTTAATAACATCCCATAGCTGTTTTTATTACCCTTGGCTTTTCTATCTCCTGCTTTTCGTAGATTCTTTTCGCTTTCTTCAGCAGATTGTTGCAAAGTTTTGATAGCATCTATATGTTGTTTTAATATCCTCGTCGTCCGGATTTCGTTTAAGTTTAAGCAGCCCTTTAGTTATCCATGGTTTAGAAATCAAACTTCTTTTAGTAGTTTTAACCATGCTGGAGTTGTTATTGATGGCCGAGGATAAATTCGATACCAGAAGATCAGTCGATAAGTTAGGGTCTTAACATTCAAGGATAGGTTAGAAATTAAGGTTTTGTTTTGTTGTTTTGTGTGGTTGACTTTGATAAACTTTATCAAGTTTATCAAAGTCAACTTCTACAATGATTTGTTTAAGTAATTAGTACGCGATTTTAGTCTACAACTAACAGCCACACTCTCGTGATCAATGATGGATGTTTCAAATACGAAACAGAGAGCTTCCATTTTAGTTTTAAGCATCATGTGACGAAGACATGTACGCCCATGCGTTGGCAAAGTATGACCTATGAGCATACCATGACTTGCCAGGATGTTCAGGTAATCATACGATCTTTTATCAGAACTGTTGGGAAATATGTTTATATTAATATCACCGCAGAGGAAAATATTTTTAAAGCTTTTAAACAAGTGAGAAGTGAATCTAAGAGTCAATAAATTTTGATGTATTAGTTTGACTTGGTGGGCTATTATCCCAGGATACAAGTTTCTTGATCTAATTTTGATACCAGGCAATTAGCATCTGTAACTACAGGTTCTTCGCATACTGCATTGAAGTGCTTATTATAATAGATAACCACTCCTTCATTTTGGGTTTTATGAGAGGTTGTCACTATATGGTTGTAATTGTCAGAGTTGGTATAAACTTTGCTGATGGTAGCCAGCATTCTGTGAGACTAATACGTCCCAGTATATTTCAGACCTTTGTAGGAGGTGACGAAGTTTGGCATGTTACAATTGAGGCTACGAATATTTTCAGATAAGATATACCGTAATTTTTGGATACAAAGTTCTTTTCATGATCTATGTCGCACGTTATCGTTTCAGCTACTTGGATTGAGTCCAGATCTAGGTTTAAATTTTCAATGTTTTGCATTACCGGATTTTTTCGTAAAATGATAATAAAAATATGTCGCATCTAATGTGTGACGTGACAATGTATGTATTTTTGAAAAGTCAGAATCTGGAACAGAGTAGCGTTAATAACGGGTAAGTGACATAATGCGAGCAATAGTGGTCTTGGTTTGGCACTACTGTTAAAGTTTTATTTATCCAACTAGTTGGATTGTGTCAATTAAAGTTTTTTTATTTTCGATTTCCAGTTTAGGTAGATTACGAATCTCAATTGTGGAACAACACACACTCTTTTCTAGTTGATCTAGCCTTTTTTCCAGGTTTGCTACTCGCTTTTTATACTCGTTATTTTCTTGTTCCAGATAATCGATTTGCTTAAGTAGGTCGTCGTGTTTTGCAGTTAGGGAGTCAACTGAATTTTGAATTGATTGGTTTTGAGGCATTATGGTAGCAAGAAGTATCGGGTTGTTCATTGAGTTCACCAAAAGTCCGTTTTGTTCGCTTTGTTATGTTAAAGTAACTGTCGACCGGCTCTGTGGTATTAGGCTTATTAAGTGCCGGATCCGAATTTTATTGAACTGCAATAGTTGGAGTCTTTATTTGGGACATTAATCCGGGAGGAGTTCGTGGTACAGACATCTTGGACTTGTAGGCATATGCACTATGTATATCCAGTCGTAACATTTGCAAGGGCTTGTTTACTTATCGATAGATAGATAAACTGATTTGTATGCAATTTAAATCTGTAGTGTTCCTTAGTCCTCTGTACCAGGCAATCAACGAAGCAGAAGGTTTAAAACACGCAGTCGTGACTGCGCTTAAACAGGTGCTATCCGTCCAGTATAACTTGACCTCAAGTTATCTGTTACTAGTGCGCAAGCCTGTCACTGGCAGCGGTTATATCTGTTTTCCAAAATTCATAGATGACTTTACGTAGCCCGCAAATGTGTGTACGCTGGGGGCGGGGTCTTAGGGCGATACCCCGACCAAAACATTGCGAAAGTGCGTTTTTCTTCGTTATTCAGAGACTATTAACTCATTAGTTATGAAAAATAAACTACATTTAAACACATTATTAATGTTCGCATTCCACTTTCTAATTTGTTTTATGTGTTATAAATACATTTAAAATCTACTTTTAAAAATTACTAAAATTATTGATTGCATGCATCTGTTGGCAACGCTCTAATTATTTGAGGATTACACTAATGGATAGATAATTTAAAATCTATATTATTCACGTTTTATTTAATTTCAATAGATCACTTTTTTTTTAATTATAATAATTCGAAAAATTGTGTGAATTCTATAATAAAGGAGCGTGTACGGGTACGGGCGGCACCGGCCGGCAGTTCGCTGCGTACTCAGGAAGTCGTCCCTCCGTGTTTCGCCGTGTTAGTACCACCTACTTACTTTACTTACGGTGTTGATAATGTCATCCGAGTACAAAAAACTGAGACTGGCGGAATTACTTATACGAGTATCTATCTAACTCTTCACCACTGCATAATAATTTTAAACAATTGTACTATTTGTTTGAAAATTTTCACATAATTAATTTATTTATTTAAATTAGTAAATAGTTTAATAAATTCACTTTTATATTTTATTTAATAGATAACTTACCTAATAATAGACGGCTCCGTGGCGCAGTGGCTTAGCAATTGAGTTGCAGCGCTAAGGGCCGCGGGTACGAATCCCGCACGGGACAAGTATTTGTATGACCTACAAATAATAATTGTTCCGGGTCTGGATGTATGCTCTTGTGCAATTTTGTTTGTAATCTGCCCCACGATACAGTATGAAATCCTAGTATGAAATTACATTTCTTTTAATAAAATTAAAAATATATGATATACTTACCTAATAATATAATTTATATTATTTGACTAGCGATCCGCCCGGCTTCGAACAGGTAATTTCTGGATCTCGACAACAGCGCCAGCTACCTTGTCAAATGTGAATCTAAACCATCTAGGGACCCATTCAAACACAAACATTTTCAGTTTTAGCGAGCCTAACGGACAGCAATTGATTTTTATACATAGAATTATAACATTATGTCTTTACGTCGTGATTTTCTGAAAGTTTAGGCAAGCATCTTATATTAACAGTCCTATACAATATTAGGGAGACCTTTAGACAGCAATAGGCCGTCTAATGGTCTCATTTAATCAGTGCCTTTACAATTATAGTATTAAGATATCGATACCCATCACATCTGCGGAGTTTCACTAGCTAATTCAATTTGACCATGTATAGGTACATACTTTAAAATAGTAAATAATTAAAAAATTACTTTGTTGTTTATATTTTACTTTCCTACTTTATCACTGTCTGAATAACAGGTAACTCACGATCAATCTAAAAGTAAACGCCGCACAATTTTTATTATAGAAACATGAATACTTGTATTAGAATAAAAATTAAATTATTCATGGACGTTATAAGTATAGTCACTGAATTCATGACCAAAATTATTTACGCACTAATAAACGTTCCTTTCTTTAAAAATTTTTTTTTATTGAATGCCGTGTCTGTGCATTCTAAGATCTGTGGTTTTTACTTATATTCGTAAGTTGTTCGCCATATGGCGTTAGTAGTATTTTACGAAGTATTGTAGAGGCGGGGTGCGGCAAAGAGGGAACGAATGCTCAAGGTTATTTGGTCAGGGAAACGCCTTAAAGAAATAATAGTATAACAAGTGTGCGTGACTCACGCGAATTTGGCAAAAAAAAAAAACAAAAATATTTTTTTGAACTACTAAACTGTATTTCCAGCTGCAAAATTATACAAATCCTAACCATGATTAATAGCCTGCAATAGTTACAATAAAACATTAAATTACAAAAACCGACTTTATATATTTAGATTGCAAGTCACATTTGAACGAGTCACTGGGCGTGTTTTCTATCAGGCGGCACATATCAAAGCGAAATAAATAAGTTTACAACAACCTCACTAATGACGCACACTCCAAGAAACAATCAATATAGTTAAAGCTAGTTTTAAAAGTCCCATGTTGGTCTGGGACTAGTAGGCCCCATGTTTATATGGGACACTGTGACACCTTGTAGTGGCGGTGTAAGAACATTCACTACGTCATATCGTTCCGTGGGTGTCATAACAGCCGACAGAAGGTAACTGAACCAGAAGATGGGCATTATCTTCCTGATAACAGCTGAATAAAAATAAAATACTGCGGTTGCCAACCCGGCTGCCAAGCGTGGCAACTACTGTATGCATCCCCCCTATGAGGAAATCTATGGGGGAGGCCTATGTTCAGGGGTGGACTTTTGACAGGCTGTAACGGTAACGGTAAACGTGGTCCGAGTATCTCTATCTTTACTATCGCTGCTCTTTGGATTCTGCCTCTGGGATAACACAGGGTATTGCAAAACATATTTACATTTATTTTATTGTATTTATTTTATTACGCATTCCTCATAGGTGAAGATGCGTCTGAGACCATTTGGTTATAATTTCTTTAGACGTACCCATGGGTAAGAGGCCATTTAACATCTGGTAGTTTGTTATTTCATGTAAAGTTATAAAAAACAGGTTATATTTAATAAACACTGACGTGTTAGCAATTATTCTGTTAGAACTTTTGTCTTAAATTTGGTTATGGAAAAAAAACCTTTTATTAGTGAGTTCATAAAACAGAATACCTATGTGTTAATAAATCGAAATAATTTTAATTTTCTTTTTTTTTAATTCTTATTATTTACTATTATTATTATTCGAGTTTAGATATACTCGTAAGAGAGTCATGTCGTATTGGTCATACATTTCCCAGTATGCGAGTAACCAGGGTTCGATCACGAACACGCCAGTGAATTATTTACACGCTTCACATCTACACTACATATTAAATGAAACTACTTTTACGGATTTTATCGCGATATATTGACTTATTTTATGTTCCCGACTTTTTGACTACTTTACACCACCCATGGTCACGAGGGGGTGAGGTGTTCGACATTCCCATGAAGTGAAGTGTTATAGTTATATGCTTGGGTTGGGATTTAATTAATCAATCAACTTAATTTTATTCATTCATTCATCGATTGTTCACATTAGCCATGTGTTTTTTTGCGCGGGTCAGTGAAAATATCAATAAAACCCACGTATCTTGATGACATGATGTGTCGTACGTTGCCGTACTTGACAACACCCACGGGGACAGCGCGGCGGACTGATTGCTCTTTATATAACTGTATATAAGTTGTGCATTTACATTAACTTAAAGTTAGACACTGAAATAATTGCTGACCTAGAATAAAGATTTAATACAAAATCTTTTAGTAATCCAGCTTTTGCATTAACTGCTAATTGCTTCCCCGTTTTAGCATAACGACTATCATATGCGTGCCAAGCGATATTTGCCACGTGGGATCGCAATTTAGTGCACTCCATTAAATAAATTATTAATCGTGTAGTCATTTGATACATTTGATACACAAGGTATTATGGCTTTATAATATTCTATTTATTCCTTGCTTGGTCGCTACGACCCTCTTACATTGACTGGCTCGTTGGTCTAGTGGTCATGAACGCGATTGCTGATCCTAAGGTCTTGGTTTCGAATCCCGGGTTGGGCCAAAAATCAGTTATTAGGTTTTTCTGTCAAGAAATTCTCAGTAGCAGCCCGGAGTCAGTAAGTTGGCTGTGTTTCATCCTAGTGCCTCGGAAAACTTGTAAAGCCGTTGGTCCTGTGTCTGATTTCTCTTCGGTGTTTTTTTATAGGATAAGGGTGACAAACGAGCACACAGTCCACCTGATGGGAAGTGGTTGCTGTGGCCCATAGACATCTACATCTGTTCTCGATTACGAATCAAAATGCAGATACGTTGTCACCCTTGAGGACTAAGATGGAATGCCTCGTTCCAAGTAAAAAGAGTATTCGGTTCTCTACACTCACCATACGAAACACAGCGGCGTACAGCTGCTATTTTAGGCAGGTATTCTATGAGAGCGTGGTCTTTCCCCAGTCGAGCCGACCCATTCGTGCTACTACTATACGGTGGTGTCGGATTACCGTCCCATCGGACTATGAGAGTGAGGGAATAGAGGGTGCACCTGTGCTTGCATACACTTGGGTATTATAGTCCTGTCCTGTGTAGATGGCTGGTCTCCGTTGAGACTGGCCACCGTGACCGAAATTCGATCTAGAGGACATTATTTATTATAATTATTTACATATTTCTGCCTTATCCCTTTGGTGTCTTAAGAAACTTAGATAAATCGATGGGACATTTTATGACCTGTATTACAGAATTAAGAGTGACAAACGAGCACACAGTCCCCTTAATGGTAAGTGGGTGTTGTGGCCCATGAATACTTACATCTATTCTCGACTTTTTATTTGACTAAGGACAAAAATGGAAAGCCTCCATCGTCAAAAGGACAAAAACTCTTGATCAATAGTTATTTTAATTTATATATTATCAGAAAACAAAATGAACAAATCATGGCTTTACCAGATTAGAAGTTACTAAATGAGTATGCTGAATTAATTTTGCTTTAAACAATCGTGGTGCATTCGGCTAGCGCCATCGGCTCTTAATCGATAGGTTGTTAGTTTGAGCCCACCCGGGAACATTATAATTTTACTACGTGGGTTAAAATATAAATAAAACATACATGTTTTATTTATATTTTTAATTAAAGCAGAACTACAAACACGCGGTAAAATTTACAATAAAGGTAGATTTAATGCTTGCAGAATTCTCTTCCTAAGAGTTATATAAAAATAGAATGAAGGAAGTAGGTTAATAAAGGAGTACGAAAATAAATATACAATTAACGCGTATGCGTTTTAGCTGACTTTCGAAAAGGAGAAGGATCTCAATTCGAGCGTGTATTCTTTTCCTGTATAAATGTTACTCGATTTTTCTGGTTTTAAATTATTATTTTTCATGAAATGGGTGATACATTAGGGGTGGTATCTAAGTGTAATGATTATTTTATTGTAACTATTTTGACGAAATTTGAGCTTTTGGTTATCCTTACCGTAACTGTTACAGCCAACTAAAGTCCTCTGCTGAACATAGGCCTCCCCAATAGATTGCTTCATAGGGGGTATAATATCCAGTTGCCACGTTTTCAAGTGGATTGTCAACCGCTGTTTTTTTTATTTTTAGTCGTATCCTTAGACCACACAAAAGGGTCAAAAAATTAGACTTAACTAAAAGCAAACTTCAAAGACCTAATAAGAATTTTAAAAAATCCGCATACTAGCTTCAGAAGTCGAGGCATTAATACTTCTACGCACTATGTCTTACTACCGATTTTCGAAGCTATTGTGTGGATATTATTAACGCGTGAATCGTCACGTCATAACATTCCTGTGAGCTGTTTTGAATTCGAGATTGAGAGTATTTAAAACAAGTGAGATTTGTCAAAATTATGTACAACATTTTTTTATGTACCTTTTTTTCACATTCTTACATTGTATTCCGATTCTCAGCTATGTTCAAACCTTCATGGTTCTAGCCTATCGGGAAGTTCCTTTAAAATCAATTACTTAATTCCATGCGAACAGACATACTACCGACAGAGTAATAAAAGGATGCGTTTAACAAAAAAAGATGAACGAAACTAATCGGAATTAAGAGAAGAATATTTAATCAAGTATTTTCTCATGAGTATTGAAATTTTAATTTCATTAAAAGGTAAGGTATATTACAATTGATTGTCTCGTCGCTCTGGTGGTTGTAAACGCGACTGCTGTTCATACGGTCTCCGGTTCGAATCCGAGGTCAGGGCAAAATTAGTTATTGGATTTTTCTGCTTGTGCTTCAATAAGTAGGCAATGCCGCTGGCCCAGCGCCTAAACTCTCTCCAATCGTATCGGATTGCCGTCCCATTAGACTTATAAGCTTGGGGTATAGAGTTTACCTGTGTTTGGGCACACATTCATGCACTGTAATCCTGTTCTGCGCAAAAGGCTAGTCTCAGTTGATACTGGCCGCTGTCTCCATCGCAGCCTCGCCCATAGATTGCATAGTAAGTAAAGTAAAGTAAAGTTACAGCCTATATACGTCCCACTGCTGGGCACAGGCCTCCTCTCATTTCTGAGAGGGTTTTAGGACAAGGAAATGTTCGCCGCGCTGCCCCAATGCGTGTTGGCGAACTTCACATGTCTTCGAAATATTTTTTTTTGATTTCTCAGACATGCAGGTTTCCTCACGATGTTTTCCTTCACCGCCGAGCACGTGGTAAATCAGCACTTAAAATTGCAATTAACAATTTCATTGGTGCCGGCGGGGATCGAACCCGGGTTGCTCGCGTACTGTGTAACTTACAGCGAGCGCTAACCATCTGAGCTACCACGGCTCTTATAGATTGCATAATAGGAGGGATTTCGCCATAGTTGCCACGTTTGAAAGGCGGGTTAGCAACCGCAGTTTTTTAATTATTTTGAGGTTTTCTCCTGTTTTCTTTTAAATTAAATAAGTGTTGACACAGGTTTCTTGCTTTTATCTTTGTCAATTTGACATTTTATAATTTTTGTGTATGAAATGTCTCTCCTAATCTCAGTTTTAATTAACTTCCTGCTGTTGACCTCTTACGCCGGTCACGTACTAGCCATAAATTGTCTCCTGAGTGAGGTCGCTTGCTTCTTGCAGCTGTTTAATTAAAATCGCTATTTGCATTGAAACCCTCTAAGTTATTCGAGTGTAGACATTCTTATTATATGAATAAATTAAATTACTGTGTTATTTTATTATAATTTTAGGCTTCATTCGATACCTATAATCTACGTCATTATAGTCCATTACAAGTCCATTGCTGAACATAATGTCTCTCAGACAGAATTTGGGCTACGGCGGCCAGCCTTCAGGGGAGACTAGCCATCTGCACAGTGCCCAAGTGTAGCAAGCACAGGGAATAGGTTCCCTCGCTCACATAGTTCGATGGGACAGTAATTCGATACGACCGAAGAGAGGTCAGCGCAGGACTAATGGCTTAAGGTGCTTTCCAAAGTAGGGGAGAAACATTGCCAACTTCGTGTCTTTGGGCTGCTACTGGAAATTTCTCAGAAAGTTTGGTCCCATTTTTATCTGAAGAAGAAATTTCACTTTTACACGTGGAAAAAATAGGGAATAAAATATATAATGTCACTCTTTACACTTTCCAGGTGTTACCTTGAGGTTATGGTATTACTTAGTCCATAATAAAAATTGGTTGCCTGTAAAGTCGGTATACGGGCGAAAGTTTTACGTGACAACGACTTTGAGTGGTAAAATAATTTTATTATGTCTGTCTCTCTCGCTCTTAGGCGGGCTAACCATGCCCGAGTGGAAGGGACGCGTGCCTCTCACTCGCTCTCATTGTGAGCGCATAACGTGAGCGGAGCGTAACGCAGTTTCTTGAAGTGTCACCCGGCAAACCAATTTATAAGACGTTGTCACGTCAAAAGGGTCAATTTATTTTGTTATTATTATTTTTTATATTATAAATAAAAGGAGTAGTGGAAATGATAAAAGACAAAATGATTTATTATATTTACGTAAACACTACACATTGAATAAAATTTATTTTACGTATATCGACAGTAAACAATAATGGGATCAATGCAAAATAATTTAATCAGTATACTACAGACATTCTACACGCTACAATATCACTTCCATGTGCCTAATATGCATGACTGCTTTACTGAAGCTTGTAAATAGCTGCTCAACGTTGTATATTGTTATCGTATCACTCGCAATACTAGGTTTATCAACCAGTTTTCTGAATACGACACTTATCAATGAGTTATAGAAATGCGTTCTATTTTTTTCGAATCTTAAATTTGTTAGTAGCCAAGGCAGAAAAAACTAAATTAATAATTATAACCAATTTCTGTTTTCAAACTTCACATTTGGCGGAATTTGATAAGTATGCAAAATGGATGCTTCTTAAGGAGTATTAACTTAAAAGGCGATTAATACCTTGAAAAATAAATACAATTTACGTAATATACTTAGCCTAGAGTTTCATCGCGTTTCCAAAAACTTTTGATCAAATAGTATAACAGAGTTACAAAATACTGTAGTAGCGCTTCGTTTTCACGGCATAACTACGACGTAGCCACGTAGCACTAAGCGTAACAATGTGTTTCCGCCTCATATATGAGCCACATAGTGAACTTGAGACAATCAATAGGCATTTTCTTTTAATTCATATTGTGCATATTTGTAGAACAAAATATTATTTTTCAGCCTACTTTAATAAAGGGGGTTGTCAATTCGACTGTATTTCTGAAAATATGTTACGCAATAATAATAATAATAATTTTTATACTACTTTTAACTACCTACGCCTTATAATAAAGTTATAAGGCGTAGGGAAGTGACGACCCCATCGCCCGCTGACGTAACAGTTAAGTGACAAAACTGCTACGTCGGCGCAGTCAGTCAGCGCCTTGCCAAGAGGTGTGAGCGCCGTGCCTCGGCAGAATTGAGGTGCAAAAAGCGTTTGTGCTTACGGCCACACTATTAAACGGTGCCGGGCTGGGCGTCTCCGTTAACTGACGCCCATTTTATGGATGATGGACAAAAATAGAACGCGCATAGGGCCGCTGCCTGGGGGTCGCCGGGGCGCGTCTGGAGCTGGCGCTGGACGCGACAGCATGCGGGCCGCCAGCCGAGCGCGAGGTGCTGCACGACCACCTAGCAGCCCCTCGCATCCATCATCCCCACCAGATGGCTTTATGTCGGCAGGGTCCTCTCGGACTCGGCAAGCGGCACCCGCCGCTGGTGGAGTACAAAAGATATGAACATAAACGCATTGCGGGCGTACTATAGGGCGAAAGGGGAAGAAACTGTAGGGATAGCGTATCGGGCTCGGATGCACCGTTTTTTTGCTGAGCTAGAGCCGTCTGTTCCCGTCACAGAGCAAAACCTGGCAGACCGAGTTCGGTACATCATACGCTCGAAAATATTTGATCATGCCGAACTCGAACGACTACGGCGTGAGGCTATTCCCTCATCGAATGAACCAGCTATAGCTGGGGATACGGCTCCTAAGGCCAAGACCAGCAGCCATATGTGAGCCGCCATGGATCTTCCGCTTTGGTTGATTCAGGCGATGATGGAATGGTCACCCAAGAACTAGAGCAGATGAGGAGTAAATTGGAGGAGGCGATTGTGGAAACGCTGTACGCCTCTCGAAAATCGACCAACTCCCGCATAACCTAAGCAAGCGGAATCGGGATGTCGTGACGGCCCTGAACTTATTGCTGGCATCCTTTTGGAAACCAGCGGGACCTTTGCGATACGGACTCAATACTCTTTGGCACCGCTGGCGGTTTGCCGTATTGTTGGTGCCAAACTTCCCCGTCTGGACGTGCTACTGGGCAAATAGTGCTATCCCAGCCTGGAGAAAAGGTTGAGGACCGTATCGCAAAACAAACCCTCATTGGCAGACTGATAAGCTTCAGGTCGGGCAATAATAGGCCGAAATTGTGCGCACCGTCAGGATGGCGTTTGCTGGGACAAATATCAGTTTGTCCCAGCCGGATATAACGCAAAACTGACGGAGCGCATAGACGACCTGAAACAGAGAATCGCTGCTTGGGAAGCGGATTCGGCGATATACCGAGAGGTCGACACGGTTCAACCAGTATCGTCTCTTGCAGGATGATCACTGAGCGGCCAATGGTACGTGGAACGGGCTCAGCACCGAATCAGGCCGACACTATCGCATTCTGGCGCGGCCTGTGGTCAGAGCCCGTAAACCACAGCGAGGCGCTTGACGGAAGTTGTGGCGAGTCAGTGCGAATGTTACGCCCATGGACCCCGTCATCATAACGCCGCATGACGTAGCTGAGGCGGTCCGTAGGCCCCGAACTGAAAAAGTCCGGGACTTGACGGACTGCATCACTACTGGCTGAAGGGTTCGTGGTGTGTCACGCTGTGCTCGCCCGACAGTTTCAAGAGGCTCTCGACCAAAAGTCACTCCGAGCCTCTTCACTACTGGGATCACTCATTTGGTTCCTAAAGACCAGGATTCCACAGACCCGAGCAAATACCGCCCCATAACGTGTCTACCTACCATATACAAGACACTAACATCCATTTTGAGCGCGAGAATCACTCGCCACCTGAACGCAAATCAGGTGATGTCGCGCGCTCAAAATGGATGTCGGGCAATATCGTGGAACCAGGAACCCTCCTCATTGACGCGGTCATTGGCAAGGTCGTTAAACGCAACCGTCGGAACCTCTCCGCCGCCTGCATAGACTACAAAAGGCATTCGACTCGGTGCCTCATACATGGCTTAAGAGGGTCCTCGAGCTGTACAAGGTTGACTGTACAGTTCGAGACTCTCGCAGTGTATGGGGCAGTGGAGAGATCCTTTGTCATCTAGGCGAGCGGATGACGGCTGCGGAGAAACCACAAGGATAAGAAGGGTATCTTCCAGGGCGATTGTTTTAGTCCAATCTGGTTCTGTTCTCTTAACCCTCTCAGTACCTTACTGGAGGGTTCCAGGAGGATTTCAGCTTCAAAGGTGGTACAAAAGTGACCCACCTTTTCTATATGGATGATCTCAAATTATTCACCTCCAGTCGCTCTCGTCTTGTGGAATTGCTAAACATCACTTCTATTATATATCTATTATATATATTCTATTAGAATGGAGCTGGGGACGGATAAGTGTGTGGTCCTCCATGTCGAAAGGGGAAGGGTTACTAAATCTGAGGGTATAGAATTGTCTATGCCCATAAACATAAAGACCCTATCCGAGGCTGAAACATACCGATACCTGGGTATGTCACAGAACATAGGTATCGATGAGGCGGGCATGAGGCAGTCAGTTTGCGATGTGTTTTATGCACGCTTGACAAAAGTGCTTAACAGCCTTTTGTCGGGCGTTAATAAGACACATGCATATAACGGTTGGGTCATGCCTGTTCTCATGTATACATTTGGCATACTCAGGTGGACTCAGACCGAACTGAACGCTCTGGATAGAAAAGTCCGCACTATTATGACGTCCCATAGGATGCATCATCCGAGATCGTCAGTAATGAGGCTGTACTTGCCGCGGAAACATGGTGGGCGCGGCTTTAAGCGCGCTTACCATGCATAATCGCGAAGTGTGCAGCCTCTGTAATTACTTTATGACGAAAGCGGATGATCCATTCTATAGGGCGTTATTTGTGAAAGGACTTACCCTCTATCCTTAGCCAACGAGCAATGGCAAGACCCGCCAGTACACAGAGCATTTCCGACCGAGAGACCGTATGGAAGGAGAAGGAGCTCCATGGGAGGTTCTACAAGGCTCTACATGAGCCTTTCGCAGACAGTTGCCTCCCTCCACTGGCTACGTTTTGGTGACCTCTTCAGGAAACCGAGGTTTTGTCTGTGCAATACAGGATCAGGTTATTAAGACCAACAACTATCGGAGATACATCCTAAGGGATGGCACCGTCGACATTTGTCGAGCTTGTCGCCATCCCGGTGAATCACTTAGCATGTCATCTCTGGTTGTTCGCTGCTTTCTAACTCTGAGTACTTGCACAGGTACAACCTAGTAGCCGATTCTCATCAGAGCTCGCTCTGAAATACGGTCTCGTGGATCGGAAACTGCCTTATTATAAGTACATGCCGGAAGTCGTGCTCGAAATGACCGCGCCAGGCTCTACTGGGACCGGGCCATCACAGACAGGACCATTCTTGCGAATAAGCCTGATATTGTGCTGATGGATCGGGCACAGTCAAGGAATATTTTTGGTCGACATTACCATTCCGTATGACGAGAACCTCGTGAAAGCCGAAACAGATAATAAGCGAACAAAATATCTGGACCTGGCTCACGGGTGACCTATGTGGGGTGGACTGCCGACCGAAATTATACCTAGTCGTTTCTGCGAACGGGTTAATCCCAGTCAGCCTCTCGAGTCATCTGAGGCGACTGGGACTCCGTGACGGACCGCTCCAAGCTCAAATGCAGAAGGCGGTGCTCCTCGATACCGCCCGCATCGTCCGCCGGTTTCTTTCCCTTTCCCCCTAACCCTCGGCCGTTTGGTCTCCCCTACCGAGGTCTTCCATCTGGTTGGGTTTTTATTTATTTATGTAATTTTTTATGTATTTATTTTATTTTATTGATATTTATGTATTTTTATCATTTTAATTTACAATTATATATTTATACAGCCCAACCAGATGAGAAAACTATATAATAATAAATAATTTATTGACACACACATAAATAAAAGTTACACAAATCACAATTTTACAATTTGATTACTTTTGGTACAGAATACGAAATGCGCAAACAGTGATCTTTGACTCCTGTGCTAGGAAAGCCTGTGTCACAGAAGTCAATGCTCTTCATATCTCTTGTCTATATTGTAAATAATATATTACTTACAGTGTACAATAAGTGTGTGTGTGCTCCTAAGTTCTGTGTGTTCTTATGTTGTGTGTGTGTGTGTGTGTGTGTGTGTGTGTGTGTGTGTGTGTGTGTGTGTATCTGTGTGTGTGTTAGTGTGTGTGTGTGTTTGAGAGAGAGTGTGTGTAAGTGTGAGTGAAGTTAGAACCCTACAGTGTTGGTACAAAGCGTGTAGGACTGTATGATAATTAAGTTATTAGTTTTAGTTTTATTTATCATAGTTTTTTTAATATTGTATATTATAGTAAAATATTGTAAATTATGTTATGTAAATAATTTCAATTCTAATATCTAATAAGATCTTTTTGCATCTACCTCCTAAAAAAACATAGTTTACTGTATATGGTTTGCAAGACGACGTTTTGACCAGGATTAAGAAAGGAATGCTTCGGTGGTTTGGTCATGTAGAAAGAATGAACGAGGAAAGAGTGACAAAGCAAATTTATGTTGCAGAAGTGAACGGAAGAGTCGGGAAGGGACGCCCTAGACGAAGGTTTATCGACCAAATTGGTATATTGAAAATGGGCCAGATTAGAGTACCCTTAACCGACGAGCGTGTATGCGATATATATGGATGTAAAGGAGGCGAGAGAAGTGTGTCAGGATCGTACCAAATGGAAGTCCGTTGTCTCTGCCTACCCCTCTGGGTGACAGGCGTGAGTGTTTATGTTATGTAGTATTATGTTTACTGTATTTTTTTTTTCATGTATTATGGTGTGCAATGAAGTATATAGGTACCCACTTTATGTAAAGTAACATGTATAATGATATTCTCTGAGAGAATCGTCTCCCCTCGGTTGAGGCGATCCATTTGTGCTACAACTATGACATAGCTGCAGCGTGGCTCTATCACATTTATTTTCAGACTAAACGACGCAAAGCCTAACTAATTAATAAATAAAAACGCTGCGCTAGATGTTTGGTAATAAACGATTGCATTGGTGTCCAAACTAAAGAGAATCTTATAATGATAAAACTTTCATCTCGGGGTATGTTCTATTATTTAAAAGCGTGTGGGTAAGGAGATCAGTCTATATTGGTGTCTACTCTTCTGACTGTAGTGCACATTTAACAGGTAATTGTTTGAGCGTCTATGATTATTTGCAGTTGATAAAAAAGTTATATGTGATTAATGAACAACAAAAATTTGTTAGAGGTACGTTGTAGTTACGGGACTTATCTCATCGTCAGAGACTATCTCGAGTTTAGATTCAAACTTCACAATGTCAAATTTTTTAAAACAACTTTTTTCATGGAATAAGGGTGACAAGCAAACTCAAAGCTCACCTGATGGTAAGTGGATGCTGTAATCCATAGACATCTACATCTATCCTCGATTGAGAATCTAAATTTAAATGCGTTGTGACCCCTGAGGACCAAGATAGAATATCTAGTTTCCAGTAAAAAAGGGTCTCCGGTTCTCTACACTTACCATACAAAATCAAGCGGCATAATATGGCATACTTAAATTTTGAATTAGTGGAGCTTGTTTTTTGTGAAGTTGCAATTCGATGTAGTTTTTTTTTTTAAATAAAAACTGAAATAAAAAATGAACTTACACTCCATCTGATAGTAAGTAACCTGCAAACTTGTGAGAACTAAAACGGCCTCGGAACCAGCCTCGGAGGCTGTAATTATACTGGCACTCTATAGCCTTCAGACCGGAACACACCAGTGCAAGCACTGCTATTTGGTGGCAGAAATAAATAGGTGCTACCTACCCAGACGGACTCCTATACAGAAAACACCAACTAGTATCTGAATAACCGGCCTTCCTTAGCTAGGACTAGTAGACGGCTTTTGATAGGCTGGAATGGGTGATTACAAACATAAGTAAATATACAGGGTTATTTTGCAATAACCAGCCAATAATTCGACCATAAAAATTGTAAAAATTAATTTTTATTTCCAAATTGTATGAGGTTTTATTACAGCTAACTGACACGAATATCAGTAAAAGGTGAGACAATACCCATACCTTACGCCCAATGCAGAGATAATATAACCACACAATTTGCAAATAATAAAAAAATATGGTTTGTTTTTGAGTAAAGTTATTTCTATACATTTGAATATTGATTCTGATAACGCATAACGGGAACCATTGAGCTTTATTACATATTCTATATAAAAATCGATGCTTAAGGAGTAAACTTCAATAATATAAGCTACTCTCAAGTCACGCCTAAAAAAGTTTCACTGAAAAACGTAAAATAAACATCAGTGTGCGCATACAACAAGACATAACAATAACGATAAATGTTATCAGTAGGTAGGAGTACTCCGAAACTTCAGAACCCTTTATCGTTTAAAACGTGTTTGAGCCATATTATGTGCATTCATATTTCGGAAATGTGTCGCTTTATACGTTCAGTTCATTTAATCTGTACTGTGTATCCAACGGCTGTCAAAGCGTGCTAGCTTATCTCACGATTCAGTACTCGTCAGTATCAGTATTTGCTAATATTATGCCATTCTCTCACCAGATGTCGAAGGTTGGGAATAAGGTGAATTTATTTGTTACGCGGATGGCCACACAGTGTCATTGAAAAGTTGCGATTTAATTACTACTCGTACAATAAGTACTGATGTGCGAGTATGAAATATACACACAAAACAATGCTTTAGTGTTCAATACTTTAATTATTTACACATTTAAAGTTTTTTTTTTATTTCTTCTCTTTTTAGGAATATCCGTATTTTGTTTTATGAATTTTTAATCTAATTCATGTAAAATATAACTAATATTCCAGAAAGAAACATTAATCTCTACAAATTTCGCACAAACTAACTTCCCCGTTATGAAATCCGTCAAATATTTCACCTCATTCCTAAACGACGCCGCCCTGGTAGCAGAAAAAGTCATGGATCATTCATTTTAATCCCGAATTCAATCTCCGCAACAACAAATTTGGATTTTCTCCTGTATCTGGAAAGTGTTTTACATACATAGATTGCATAAGGACAAACATCCAGATATTTGTGGACCATACAAATATTTGTTCCTTGCGGAATTCGAACCCGAAGCCACATATTATCGTAACCGAATGCTTAGTCACTACATCACTAATGATTATTTATTACAGTGTGGCGTACGTCAAGGTGGGCTTACCTCTCCGGACCTCTTTAGCTTATACGACCTGATTGAGGAACTTAGGAAGTACAGTGGTTTGTCACATAGGTACAATTTGTCTGAATAATCTCAATATGCTGACGACATGAGTGCCTAGAGTCCCTCAATCAGGGGACTTAGAAGGTTTTAGCCATATGCGAGCATTATGCGCGAGATCATGGCCTGAAGTATAATGTTAATAAAACAGATGATGGTGTTCCGCTCAGGCAGAGGCCGGAGAGGATTCCGTTAATTTCTGGACGGTGAAGCTATTGCAGGGTGGATCTATTCAGGTACCTGGGATATCCTGACTGAGAGTTTGCATGATAACCTCGATATAGAATGTGAAGGAGGGCTCTGGCTATTCGGTGTAATATGCTCGCACGCCGGTTTGCGCGGTGCAGTCTAGGGCAAGGCTGACCCTGTTTAGAGCATATTGTCAATGCTTCTGCTTGTCAGCTTTAGTTGGACAGCACCAAAATGCACGTAGCAGCATTAGGTGCAGTATAATAGCGGCCGCATTCTGATAAAACTGTCTAAATACTGCAGTGCGTCGAGCATGTTTGCCGACGCCGGGGTGGATTACTTCGCCGTTATTAGATTTCGGTTTGCGCTTTTGGTCCCATCCGTGATTTCATGAACGAGATCCTCATGGTGTGCTGAGTGCCCACAGAATCCATACTAAAATATTGGCGTTGCGTGCATCCCATAACAATAATTAATAAATAGATAGTACGAACCCCTTTTGGGGGCAATTTTAGTATAACTTATGATTTCAGTTGAATTTTCTTTTATTTATTTATTTTTATTGTATCCTCGCAATTATATTTTCATTTTGTTTTAACATTTAGTGATATTTGAAAGGTGTAAAAGCCTGAAATAAATGACTATTATTATTATTATTAAACCGGTACAAACTCTACCAATGAAATTGTAATTACAGTGTGGTGCTAATTTATCAAGTACTCGGCGGTGACGGAAAACATTAACAAAAACGTGCACTTTTTATTTTATTTTTTATTTATTTATGTACACACAACAAGGTACAGAAACAATCATACAGTGAGTACAAAGGTTCTACTTATTCCATAATTTGCTGAAATATCTTCAAGTAGACCCATAAAGGAAAATTTATTTAAAAAAACTAGCCTAGTGCGTGTCGGGCCACGCACAATGTAGAGGTAGGGTTCCGAAGCTGCCCGTCACAATACGTGCGCTTCCTTGATAATGAGCATTATAAGTGAGTTCGCGGTTGGACCGCTATAACGACTAAAAATGGACCCAAATAGGAGGGTCCTAACTGAAGGACTTATTTTCAAATCTGAAGGACTTATTTTCAAATCAGCGTTATAGGAAATGGTATTCAAAAAAGATTTAAAAACTTTTCGATTTTGATAATAATATTTTATTATATAATAATATTTGTATTATAATATTAAGTTATTTCATTATACTAGTACTACAATATGTATTGTTGATTTAACAGATAATTTGGTTTAAGTTAACTTTTAAAAATAATAATTAAAAATAATATAATTATATACAAAAAGAAATAATATAATGTAATTCATCAATAAAATAGGTACAAAGTGCTATTATCCCATATTATGTGTCCGTATCCTACGAATGGATACTACATATTATCAGAATTCTATCATTTTGCTTCCGGTATTTCACACTCCAGCCAGTGTTTGCATACACGCGGCGCCCTTTGTGTAGCGACGAATCATACAATCTGCAGACTATATACAGGTATGTGATTATATAATGATTGCTGACAGATTTTCATATACTGATTGCTTGTGGTCGTAAACACGGCGGCTGATCGTGAGGTCACGTCGGGCCAAAACTAGTTATTGAGTTTTTCTGTCAAGAAATTTCCCGTTGCAGGCCGAAGTCAAGAAAATGGCGGTGTTTTTTTAACCCTTTTTTTAAATACTATAAATGCTATTAAACATTACTAATATTCCCTTTAACAATTCCTGGTGGGCTTAAAAATGCTTGTGTTAGGAGTGGTTCACGACAGTATTCGAATGTTCGATTCGAACCCACGACCACGGTGTTTCACCCCCGTGTCTCGGAAAACATGAAAAGCCATAGATCCTGAGCCTGATTTCTCTCCAGTCGTGTCGAATAACTGTCCCATCTGACTATGAAAGTTAGGGAATAGAAAGTGCACTTGTGATTGTGCATACACTCGGGGACTATAATCCTGTCCTGTGAAGATGGTTAGTCTCCGTTGAGGCTGGCCGCCGTAACCGAAACTCGGTCTAGAGGACATTATAATGATTAATGTTCATCTATTCTTTAGTCTAAAAACTAGACCATATTTAAAGATAGTTAAAAGCCATCGTAATGCCACTATTCCTTATTTTTTATATGAGAAAATGGTGACGAACGAGCACACTATCCATTGATGGTAAGTGGATGCTGTGGCCCATAGATATTAGATGAAGATGACATATTCTCGATTCAAAATCAAAATGCAGACGCGTTGTCACCCTTGAGGACTAATTCCAGGCAGCTATAGAAGAATAAAAATATGTATGAAATATGAATATTTGACGTCTTAGAGGCGCAGTGGCTTAGCATTGAGTTGCAGCGCTGAGGGCTGCGGTTTCGAATCCCGCACGGAACAAGTATTTGTTTGGCCTACAAATAATTGTTCCCGGTTGCGGAGTTTATCTTTGTGCAATTTTATGTATTTAAACTACTTTAAAGATACAAAGGAAAATCCTAGTGTGGGTGTAAGTCTCCAAATAAAAAAAATACATAATCCTGAGATGTACAGTTCCGTTGACGGGAAGTAAAAAAAGGTTCACATCTGGTACAAGCGTGTGGAAAAGGCATATATTTGCTTTAATGGAAGAATCTCTGCCTAGCTATGGATTGTCAGTGGCTAGTAAAAAATAAAAAGAAAAATCATTAATAAACAATTCTTAATTTAATTTATTTAAGAAAATAGCTTTAAGAAATATTGAAATATGGAACATTTAACATTTTTTTCATTCTAAATTTATTTTAAATATTTTTCGACAAAACAGAAAAACATGCACGGTTGCACTTCGAGCACAATTATACACGTGTGCCAAAAACTCCTTGCATGAAATGCTTTAGCGCGGTATTTAAACAACTCAAATAAATTGAAATTTCAACGTTTTAGTTTTGAATGTTTTTTCTGAGTATAAATTAATAAATTCCACTGTAGCGAAAATAATTATTGTCAATTTTTTTTAACCAGCAACCGGCCTGCCTTCACCTGGGTGGGCAACATTAGATGTAGCATTATTTAAATTTATGATTTTTGTATCAATTTTTCGATTTCTCTAAAATGTTTTTTTTTTCAAGTAGACTATAGCCCACATCATTCCTGGCATTGGTACCTATCTTTTTTATATAGAAGAGGGGGTAAACAAGCATGCGGTTCACTTGGTGGTAAGTGTCGACCGCCGCTCACGGACAACTGTAACACCAAAAAAGGAGTAAAGCCGTTTCTTGACGATCCTTCAGTTGTATCGGCCCGGAAAAATCACCGGTAGTAAACTGTTTCACAAAGAAGTTGTGCGAGGAAGAAAACTCCTAGTAAAACATACTGTGGTGGACCGCCAAGCATCCAGATAGTGTGAACCATCCACGTATCACACGTTTATTTTTGTTTTAACTGTATGCTAATAACCCTTCAGCTTAATAAAAGACAGTTATTTCGATGTTACTGACAGATACTTCAATTTTATTTTTATGTATAGTTTATGATGTTTTTAATCTTCTGGTTCTTTTCCATCAGCCCGTAAACTGCATTGCTAGACATAGGCCCATCCTGTTGCTTTGAACTAGGTTTTACTGCTGGACACCTTCGTATAAAGTTGAGAAGTCAAGGAGAGGGGATGATTGGAACAGCAAATTACTCACTTGTTTTTTTTTAAAATAAAAACCATACTTTTTTGCTTATGTATACGATGTAATCTCTGCAAATAAAATACTATTCTACAATTAAAATAATATTCAATTTATCAACAATATGAAAGAAAGAAACTTACAAGTAAACTACTCTCAACTCAGTTTTTTTTTTTATAGAATAAGGGTGATAATCGAGCACACAGTCAACCTGATGGTAAGTGGAAGCTGTGGCTCATAGACATTGACATATACCTTCGATTAAGAATCAAGATGCAGATACGTTGTCACCCCTGAGGACTAAGATGGAACGCCTCTTTTCCGGTGAAACGGGTCTCCGGTTCTCTTCATTCGCCACACGAAACACAGAAGCATTAACTAAAATTAAATATTTTAAGCTGGTATTCTGTGAGAGCTTGGTCCTGCATCCATAATATTATAGCTGCAGTGTGGCTCTACCACGTGTATCAATTACAATTTTTCCTTATAATATATACATTATATACATAAGTTAATGTGATAAGTGATGTATATCAAATACGAGTAAATACTTTTTTCTTAAGAAACGTGAACCATATCTCTTAAAAACCTCAGTTTAAACAGTTAATTTCACATTGTTTATTATTTAGCGCAATAAGGAAATGAAATAGAAACAGAAAAAGAAACAGAAACAGAAACTTTTTTATTTAATATAGATTACAAATAATACTTATTGAAAGTCATTCTTTTGTTTAATTACCACTGGTTCGAAAAATAACCTCTGTCCTGGGATGAACCAGCAAGAAACCCAGCGGGAATTTTTTTTTAAATAACTGGTTACAATCATGTATGTTACACAATTAACAACACAACAAATTAGAAATAACTTGGTAGCGATCACCTCATTCCCAGGGGTTATTATAAATTCCTTAATATTATAATAACTCCTTTTATACCAACTTAATTTAATAAAGTTTTTGAACTTTGAGCAGGTCAAATTTTGTATATTTTATGGAATTTTGTTGTAAATGCTTATATATCAATACCCAAGAATGAATTACTGACTCGATGGAGTCGAATAACTGGTACTACTAGCTTGTGTCTGTTCCTAGTATTTATAGAATGAATATCACTTATTTTTGTAAAACAACATTTATTTTTGTGTACGTGCATTACATTTTCATAAATGTATTGAGAGGCCAAAGTTAATATATTAATTTCTTTAACTTTTTTTCGCAGCGACTCTTTAGACTTTAAATCATAAATTGCTCTTATGGCCCTCTTCTGTAAAACAAATATAATTTCAGGGTCAGCTGCGTGTCCCCATAGCAAAATACCATACGACATTATGCTATGGAAGTAGCTAAAGTAAACAAGTCTAGCTGTTTCCACACTGGTAAGATTTCTAATCTTTTTTACAGCATATGCTGCAGAACTAAGTCTGCTTGCTAACTTTGATATATGGGCCACAGCATCCACTTACCGTCAGGCGTACTGTGTGCTCGTTTGTCACCCTTATTCTATATATAAAAAAAGATGTTGTCGTATCCGCTTATATGTGATTATTCAAATTCTTCAACGGTAGAGGCCATGCCCAGCAGTGACACTTTTACAGGTTGATGATTAAAAAAATTAATAATAATAGCAAAATACCATACGACATTATGCTATTGAAATAGCTAAAGTAAACTAGTCTATCTGTTTCAACATTGGTGAGATTTCTAATCTTTTTAACAGTATTTTGCTGCAGAACTAAGTCTGCTTGCTAGTTTTGATATATGGGGTTCCATTAAAGCTTCGCGTCTTGTGTGATTCCAAGAAAAATGGTGGTATCGAAAAGACTCAGTTCCTGCCCATTTAAAATTACATTAGTATTTCATTGTTTGACATTTAGAGTCATGAATTTCATACATTTCGTTTTAGTGCCATTTAAATGCAAATTATTAACATTGAAACAATTTACTAATTTAGATATTGCATTATTTACTTCTCATATTTTAGTAATTGTCGTCTTAATTTGAAAATTAAAGACTTACTATGTAAGGTAAGTCATTAATGTATACAATAAACAGAAAGGGGCCCAGAGTTGAACCTTGAGACACGCCCATTTGTACTATCGACCCGGAAGAGCTCATACTGTTAATGACAACTTTTTGCGTTCTGTTAATTAAATATGAAAGAATTATTTTAAGAGCATCACTTTTTACATCGTAGTGTTGCAATTTCCTGATAAATGTTTCATGGTGAACACAATCGAAGGCCTTGCATAGATCACAGAATATACCCAAAGCATCATGTGAATTCTCCCATGCATTAAAGATATATTTAATCAGCTCAACACCGACATCAGTTGTCGAGCGATCCCTTGTGAAACCAAACTGATTTTTATGAAGTAATTTATTTATATTAAAGAAATTTAACATTTGATCAAGAATAATTTGGATATCTTATATTTACGCGAACAATACACGTTGAATAAAACTATTTTTTACGAATTTTATCGCGTTTAATTTACTATTTTAATTCCCGACGTTTCGGGTGCTTTACAGCAACACATGGTCACGGGGGGACTGAGATGTTTGACGTCCCGATTTCAAAGTTAGCCCGGCTACCTTCAGTTTTTTAATATTAAATTTTGGTTCGATCTACGCAGAATGAGCTTACAGTATCTTGAAGTCTTGCAGTGGTATGCTTGGGTTTGGATTTAATTTTGTTAATTATAGGATCCCAAGCAGATGGCAGCACCCCATCCATCTTCTCTATTGAAATTAGGATGTTTTTTAATTTTAATAGCCTCGCGTATCATCCTTGGTAGGAATCGGTGTTCTTTTGCGAAGATTTGTGGTCTATCAAATCTGATTTAATGATGGGGACGATCTTGAACATGTTCACAGACTGCAGACTTCCCAGAGCGTCGGTGCCTCACGTCAGCTATATGTTCTTTCACGCGGGTTTTAATGCATCTTTTTGTTTGACCTATGTAAGAGAGACCACATTCACAATCAAGCTTGTACACTCCTGCATCTTGTAGAGGGATATTATACTTGATTTTAATCTTCTTCGGCGGCTTAAAGTATGTTTTAATAGAAGCTCGCTTCAAAATGTAGCCAACCTTGTCTGTGACTCCTCTGACATAGGATAGTACAGCAGGCACACGCTTGACTGTGGTCGGCTTCACTCGGTCACTCTGACGTAGGTCCGGGACCCGAATCTTGTTGTCTTGCTATACTTGCTCGATGTGCTGAAGCTCGGCGGCCAGATGTTTTCTGTCACAGATCCCTCTTACTCTCTGAAACAAAAATTTTCCCACGGTAGCTAACTGTGATGGATGATGGTGCGATTCACCATTTAAATGTCGGTTGGTATAGGTCTTTTTTTTTATACACAGTGTGACCAATAGTGTTATCAGGATTTTGGATGACTAAAACATCTAGGAAAGCTAAAGAGTTGTTTGCCTCTAACTCCATTGTAAATTGTATTTTAGAGTTTATGGAATTAAGGTCGTCTAAAAATGCAGTTACTTTGTCAGATGGAAAAATTGTGAAAGTGTCGTCTACGTACCGCTTGTAGAATCTTGGATTTACAGGAGCAGTAAGAAGGGCTTTCTCCTCAAAGTCCTCCATGAATATGTCAGCGACTATGGGAGATACAGGTGAGCCCATCGCCATACCATCTACTTGCTTGTAGAACTCCTCCTTCCACAATAGATAACCAGATGTAAGGCAGTGTTTGAGTAATACTGCATATTTTGTAGGCATGTTGTATTCTTTCTATTCCTGGTAACAATTGAGATGCAGTCTTAAATAGGTAAGCATGTAAATAGTGACTGAACATCAAAACTGACCATAGTTGCATTGTCAGCGAGATGTAGGTCTTTTATCTAAGTGTTGGTAGTACAGAAAAAGATCTCAAATTGGCGGGATCTAATGTACTACCAGATTTAAATAAAGATATTACTTTACTATGCTGCATTAAATCGGGAAACACACCAGATTCGATACTAGGATTAAAAATAATAGCCAGATGAGGCGCGATTGTATCTATTATAGACGCAATAACTTTAAAGGAAATCCCCCACAGATCTGCAGTTTTCTTAATATCATTAGTTTTAAAATATTTTACAATATCTTTTGATGATACTTTATGAAATGTAACATTCTTTGTACACGTGTACATTTTGTTTAAGTAATGATTCGGCGACGGCAGGAGAAGAATTCAGTGACTTAGTGGCTAAGATCGGAATATCAGTAAAATATTTCTCAAAAACCAATGCAACATCCTGATCTGATTCCGTTAATTTGTTATTAAAACTTAACCGGAGTTTGAATTGCGAGAGTTGATCTTACCAGTTTCGCTATTAATTATACTCCATGTCATTTTAATTTTATTAGAAGCCGTCTTAATTTTGTTGCTCAAATGCAAAGACTTGGCTATGGAGCACACTCTTTTAAACATTTTTGAATACTCTTTTACATATTCCCTTAATTCAACGCTAGGATTATATGACCTTTCATGGTAAAAATCATATAATCTTTGTCTGCTGTTATGGACTCCTACTGTCGCCCATTCATTGAATGCCTTCCGACTGTTCAAGGAAAATGTTTTATAAGTAAAAGTATTATTCAATTCATTGCAAATAAGGTTAAACAATGTTCTATACAAAAATTAGGATCATTTTGGTATGAAAGTGATTGAAGTTTTTTCACTATGTTACTTTTAAACTTCTCCAAGCGACGTGCATTTACTGGAACAAACACTACTTTTACATCTACTTGCTGTTTGTGTACATAAGGTAACGAAACTAATTGTCCACAGTGATCAGAACTTAATTTTTGAATTATACATTTATGCAACGGCTTAAATTTGTAAAAATGTTATCTATACATGTTGTACTAGATTGAGCAATACGTGTTGGCTCTAAAAATAAATTAAAAAGACCATATGATTTAAACAATGATCTAAATTTAATATTGGTGGAGGAAGCTTCTAGGGGATTTATATTAAAGTCTCCACATATTACAACGGATTTATTCTGTTTATTAAGCTTAACAAAAACTTCCTCCATATTTTTTTTTCAAAAATATCATATATAGAACATGGGGTCTGTAGACACTGATAACATTATATAAAAGAAAGTTTTAATACAATATATAACTTTATTATGTGAGAAGACTTTTAAGAAACCTCTCAAAAGCAAAGTTCCGTTAGATCTTTGATTTAAAAATCTGACTTCGTTGGAAATCGTGGCTTGAATTTTAACTGCAAACTGCTTCAGTCAATGTTTCCGAATAACTTTTGCGGTTTTAATAGAAATAACTCAGGAAGTTATGGCTGTGGTAGCCCGTAAGACTTGGACGGTGAAGGGCAGAAATGTCGGAAACCTGCATGTGCAGTGAGTACAAGAAATAAAGTAATTTAAGTAAACTTGGGTTTACTTAAATTTCTTTTAATTTACCCAAGTGGTTTTTAGCCATCATCATCATTATTAGTATTATTTTTTGAAGGAAAAAAAATAGTTTCGAGAACTCGCTCTGTGGCATCATAAATACTTATGATCAGCAACGAATGATCCACAGACAGCAATTTCATTTATTTAATACTTTATAGAATTTTTTAAACTTTAATTAACAATGTAATAAGTTGCACAATAAAATATTAAAACCTTTAGAAGCAGCATTTTAACGATTATTATCTCAATAATGACGGTAGAGGCTTTGGCGATGGCGGAAAATTTATACAAAAACGCTAAACTTTTTTAATAGATTGGTAATGGGAGGCACCAGCATTATCAGTGCAAAAGGTTTGGCTTTGCCATAACTAATGACATAGTATATATATATATACTGTAACATAGCATACTGAATAGAAGTTTATTTGTAGAGCTATGCTGCAGCTATATTACAGTTAAGCACCGGCACCGGTTGGCTTGACCAGAGTAGGACCACACTCTTGCAGAATACTAGTGTGAAACAGCTGAATAATGCTGTGTTTCGTATGGTGATTGTAGTGAAATAGAAACTCTTTTTACTGGTAACGAGGAGTTCTATCTCAGTCCTCAGGGGTGACAACGCTTCTGCATTTTGGTTCTTAATCGAGGATAGGTGTAGATGTCTGTTGGCCACAATATCCGCTTACCATCAGTAGGACTGTCTGCTCGCTTGTCCCTCTAGTCCTATAAAAAAAAATTAAACCAATAATAAAAGTCCTGTAGATTTCTTACCATATAATTTATTTACATTTTGTTCTATTATAAATCAGGGTAAAACTGCTTCTTATCGGAAACGATGAGATATTTTTGGCATTTTTTATTGTCGCCTCTTCTGACACATACGAGACACAAAATGATACTGGAGTAGTTTACGCCATCACCCACGGCAAACATGGCAAACATCATAGAAATGAAGAAAAAATATTAAAAAGTAAATATAAAGATTTCTTATAATTACGCGAACACTACTTATTGAATGACACTAATTTTACGGATGTTACGGATACGGGGGACTCCCCCCCGTGACCATGGAAGCTGAAAAGCTCCCGAAACGACGGGAATTAAAAAGTTAAAATTAAACGCGATAACATCCGTAAAACTAGTTTCATTTAATAAAAATTAAATACTTAAATATTAAAAAATATTTCACACATTTTTTTCATTTGCTACCAATATCAACAGTACGTGCTAAATCATCACTTCGCAGAGTACAAAGTAATTACCTTAACAAAGGCAATTAACGGAAATATTTCTCTCTAAAGGCTATGGAGAAATGGTTTTTAATGTACAGTCCATTTGTCAAATGTCGGGCGCTCGCCCAGTGCTCACTGCAATCAAGCACAGAGTATAAAGGAGTTTAGATATTTTGTTTAAATTTTTTACATTCAATTTATTGTAATACAAATAAGTCATAATATTTCAAACGGCCAGACACGGACCGATCGCTACCAACGAGGAGATTCACTCCAATTCGTGAGTGCGCAGCGCAGAGCATATTACTGAATGCATTAGAACATAATATATTATATTTCTACACACACACTCAAGAACTGTTTTCCTACATTTACCATTTACGTCGCCCATAAAAATGTATTTTTATGGGACGTGTCGACGAGGGTGTCGTACCTTATACTCAGAATCACCAAACGGTATTCACTGAAGGTCACACAGGTTTACGCACCAACCTCGGCACACCCCGATGAAGAGGTGGAGGAAATGTATGAGGATATATTTAGGGCCATGCATTTCTCCAAAACCCACTATACAGTGTTAATGGGAGACTTCAACGTAAAACAAGGCACAAGAGAGAACGGTGAGCTGAAGATGGGGAAATCTGGAATAAGGCAAAAGAACCTAAGGGGCCAGCAGCTGGCCGACTTCATGGGAAAAGAGGGATTCTTTATGATGAACTCTTTCTTCCAGAAGCGGCCCAACAGAAAGTGAGATTGACTTCATTATGACGACCAGACGACAACTGTTCAGTGATTTCTCAGTGATCGCGAGGGTGAAAACTGGCAGTGATCATAGAATGGTAAGAGGCACACTGAACCTAAACTATGACTTGGAGAGGTCATGTCTAATGAAGTCAACGCTTCGTCCCCCTTCTTAGCACAACGGATTAGTAAGCTGCAGTGGCAATGTGCCGGCCATATAGCTCGAAGAACCGATAACCGATGGGGAAAAAAGGTTCTCGTGTGGCAGCTTCGTATCGGTAGGCAAAGTGTAGGGCGACCCACTAGATGGCGTGACGACCTGGTAAGACATGCAGGAAGTCGATGGATGCAGATGGCTCAGGACCGTGCTTTGTGGCATTCCTTGCCTATGTTCACCAGTGGACTTGTTAAGGGCTGTAATAATGATGATGATGACATTATATATACTCATAGGTATAAAAAAAATTAAATGTCTCTTACTATAACCACGAATTTATATAGGTTTGTGGATTCTCTTAAGCCTACACTACACGGAAAATATTAAAGTTAGGTATTAACTTAAAAAAAAACAATCCTTGACGCACTTGATTACTCTCTTTACATCGTGACCATATCGACGACTCAGCCAATGTTATTTTCATTATGTAGTGCGAGTGTATGACATTTTACTCTACTGTCAATAACAGTCGCAATGCCCTCTATCCAGATTATTACATAATGATTTCTTATATTTACGCGAACACTACACATTGAATAAAACTATTTTTACGGATTTTATCGCGTTTAATTAACTTATTTTATTAAATTCCCGACGGTTCGAGTGCTTTACAGCACCCATGGTCACGGAGAACTGAGGTGATTGACGTCCCGATGTCAGTGACCCGGAGTACCTTCAGCTTTTTTAATTATTAATTTTGGTCCAATCTACGCAGAATGAACTTACTGTGTCTTGAAGTCTTGCAGTGGTATGATTGGATTTAGTTTTAATTTTATTAATTACAGGATCCCAAGCAGGTGGTAGTACCCAGCCTCCCTCTCTATTGAAAGAAGGATGTTTTTTAATTTCAATAGCCTCACGTATCATCCTTGGCAGGAATCGATGTTCTTTCGCGAGAATTTGTGGTTTATCAAATCTAATGTAATGGCGGGGGCCGTCTAGGATATGATCACAAACTGCAGACTTCCCGCAACGTTGTGTTTCACGTCAGCTATGTGTTCTTTTACGTTCTATACTATGTGTTCTTTTACTTACTATATATATTAAACGTTCTATGAAAACTCCTCATTCGTCAAATAAATACAGATGATTACGGGGTCTGGTTGTTTGTCCTTATGTGTTCCTTGTAACAATCAAAATAAAAAAGAAAGAGAACAATTGAAGTACATAAAATAATACAAAAGAATTATAATAATATATTAGCGTGTATATAATGCTAATGTTGAATTTTCACACACGAAGACTGCAATCAAAAACACTTCCAACCATGTTTCTTAAAGTAATTGATGTTCACATTGCAAAAGGCATGAATCTGTGTGTTTTTCCAAAAGGACTCAAGCGATTTGGATGAAATTTTTTATTTAGCCAATGTTTTACTTTCAAATTTTATCTAAATAGGTGGTATCCCTGAGAAAAAGTTTCCTTTTTCTAACGTCGAGCGAAGCTCTATCACTCTGAATGTAGGGATGTGAACCTTCTACATATAATCGATGTCGATGTAGGTTGTATCTACGTCACGGGATGTGGTAATTAAAACTGTGTCCGATTCTGTAGAGAGCGTTTATTGTACTAAAAATACTTATGAATAAAATGTAATTGGAATGAACGTGTCGCGCGCGCAGGTGCGATATCAGCATATTTCCTAAACTATTGAAATACCATGTACTTGCTCGTACATCTTGCCAATTTTATAAACAAGAAGAAAGTTTATAAAATTGGCCGTTGCGATCACCGCGTCCACACTATCGATGTCCGAGACCCGGTGCTCCGATGAATGTCCTTGGGTTGGCTGCTCGACATTGTTGGAGTCTGGCTTGTCGCAGAGATTCAAGCTGCAGCCTTGACATCTTCTTTTCAGCCGAAATGTCCCCCATGCAATGACGGCTGCAATGATAACTCCGACAATGGTGTACAACACATAGTTGTGTGTGTCATGTGTAAGTGATTGTACACTCAGCGTTTGTTGCTGTTCCTTGACCTTATCAATGTTGTTTTTCAGCTCTTGTAAGGCGTCTTTATAATCTTCAGGAAAAAATGTATGATTGAAGTCTGTCAGTATGTGGTTCAGGTTTGATTCGCGCATGTACATTGTTTCTCACTGCCTGTTAGTTTCGACTCGCAGTGATAGTCGTTGCGAGCATGAATGATGAAGCTTTTTCCTTTGAGCATACACCCAAGTCCGAGTGACAAAATCCCCGTGCCATGTAAGTGCTGTGACGTCACTCCTGCAAAAAATGCGTATCGTGCAGTCTTCACAACAGGAGAACCGCACCCACCTGTAGTTGCAATCCAATACTCTTGTGCGGCATTTTGATAGGTCGCTATTTTTTAATATTTGCGCTTCACATAATGTTTCGGCTACCTTGATGTTGTAAATAGGTTGGCTGATAGCACATAAAATTTTGCTTTCTTGAAGATTTAAGCATGATGATACATCTCGGTCTTCTAAGGGTACTATCATGTCCCTTTTTAGGTTTAATTTATACTTTTTAGGATGAATTCCCTCATCCAGAGTACCAAAAAGGGAATTTGCTAGGTATCCAATTCCATTCACTAGTCCTCTTTTTCTTCGAGACAGTCCATGTCCAGATCGTAAGATATCGTCATAGTGTAGAATTTCGTTAAGTTCGTGTTGAAACTGGGATGAAATTGTGAGATAGGCTGCTAGGCTGCTTCCCTCTTGCATAATGTGTTCAAATAGTTGAGATAGTTTTGTATGTTTTCCAAACTCCACCAATATGTCGTCATGTTGTAGTATACAAACATTTTTCACTTATCTTGAATAATCCGCACGTCAGACACCTTGTCAAAATAAACGAATCTTGAAGTGCTAAGCTTCGTTATGTTGATCATTTGTTGCGTAGTAGGTCTAACAGATATCGAAGATATCAGTAGTTACCTGCAAAAAAGATTGTTGAAGAGTTTTTTGCCGTTGTTGTTTCTACGTTTTCCTTGTGTATTTCTTGCAGGCTTCGTAGTGTCAACGTCAGAAGATGCGGTTGTATAAGATGACGGCTCCAACGGAAGGCGTGACAATTTTGAAATCGGTCGCTTCATATGACTTGTTTTAGTTTTTAGTGTGACTACTCGTACCCGGCTGTCCGCACCTGGGTGAGTTTGCAATACCCATCCCAGGATCCATTTGGCAGGAGGAATGTTGTCTTCTCTGACGATGACGACGTCCCCAACTTCTAAGTTTTTTGTAAGAAAGTGCCATTTGCTTCGAGTTGGTAGAGTTTGGAGATAGTCAGTGGACCACTTTCTCCAGAAGTCCTTGTACATTTTCTCCGAAAGTTGCCATCTTGTAGTGAAGGTCATGTCATTACCCTCAGCGGATAGTAGTGGTTCTAGAGAAGGCGCGCTGATCAGGAAGTGAGCCGGTGTCAAGCAGTCAAGGTCTTCGATACTCTGACAATGCCACCAGGGGCCGAGATTTGAGACTTCCTTCAATCTGTGCCAAAAGTGTGGAAAATTCCTCGAACGTACGTTTTTGATCCCCAAGTACTCGTTTGAGGTGATGTTTTTCCAATGCTATTGCTGCACCTATGAAGTTGGTGCCGTTGTCACTGTACATGTGACGAGGCTTTCCTCGGCGGGCACACATTCGTTTCAAGACGTTCAGAAAAGCCACTGTGCTGAGATCGGCGACAAGTTCAAGATGAAGAGCCTTTGTGCACAGACACACGAATACCGCTACGTAAGCCTTCATTGTCTTTATTCCTCTGCCCTTGTTAACCTTTACCTCCACATGCCCAGTGAAATCTACGCCGGTGTGTGTGAAGGGCCGGGATGGTGTAACGCGTGGAGGAGGTAAATCGGCCATGAGTTGGTTGTTGTTGATAGTTTTGAAGCGATGACACGTGATGCACCGTATAATTTGTTTCTTCACTGCTCTCAAACCGCTGATAATACAATATCTGTTGCATAGATATGATAGGATTAGTCTGGCTCCAATATCGTCTTGTACGCTTGGTCGATCTGTAACTTCGTTAACTTGTCGTTGTAAGGTAAGATAATTAGATGTTTCTGTTCTTGACTTAAGTTGGCATTTTCCAGTCGCCCTCCTACACGTAAGATTTTGTGCTCGTCCAGGAAGGGGTTAAAGTTTAAAATGCTGCTTGTTATTCGCACTTTATGAAGTTTATTGAGTTATGCAATGTCGTCGGCGAAATTATTAGTTTTTATAGCCTCGATAATTGCCTTATGTGCGTTGTGCAGGTCACTCGTTGCTAAGTACGATGACCGCATGGCATTGTTGATGTCACGTGCATTGTTTACGAACCGAAGTATCCAACTTAGGATTCGTTGTGACGTCACGTGTGTTACTAAGTGGCGCCTTGAATGTAAACTGATCAGTGTGCGGATTCCAGGTCAAGCCGAGTGTTTTGTTACTCTCTGCATCCTTGAAGTCAAACATATTTTGGCTTATGAGCAGTTCAGGTAAAGTTTGAAGCAATCTGGGGTGTTTACTGGCCCACTTGCGAAAATTGAACCCGCCGCCATTTAACATGTCAATCAATTTACGTGGTAGAGCCATGCTGCAGCTATATTAATAGTATAGTTGTAGCACGAATGGGTTGGCTCGACCGGGGAAGGACCACGCTCTCACAGAATACCAGCGTAAAATAGCAGCTTACTGCTGCTGTGTTTCGTATGGTGAGTGTAGAGAACCGGAGACCCTTTTTACTGGAAAAGAGGCATTCTATCTTAGTCCTCACGGCTGACAATACATCTGCATTTAAATTCGCAAATGAAGATAGATGTAGATGTCTATGGGCCACTGCAACCACTTACCATCAGGTGGACTGTGTGCTCGTTTGTCACCCTAATTCTATAAAAAAAAACCAGCTGTATTATGGTGCGCATTACCAAAAATGGTGCAGCTTTGGTGCCATATGTTACAGTGCACAGTTGGTATTATTTGATGAGATCTGTAGCATAGTCACGCCATACAATTTTCTGCAATTATTGATCTTCATCGTGTATCAGTTCTTGACATAAAATTTCTCAATGTCTGAAGTGTAGACGTATTGAAAGGCTCGCCATCGCAGAATCATAGATTGTAGGTCTTGTTGGAGGTTAGGCCCGCACTCCATGAGATTGTTCAAGCTTTGTCCTGTACTTGTATTGGCAGAGGCGTTGAAGGCTACGCACAGTTTTGTATTTGTTGAGTCCAGCTTTTGCACGCCGTGATTAGGTAAGAAGTAGCTTGGCTCATGTTGATCAATGCATGGCTTCATGTGGCCAAGTTGTAAATATTTGTCAATAAACTTCTTTTTTGACTTAGACAATGTTTCCTGTTTGGCCAGTCGTTTTTCTAACTGCCAAAATTGTGCGACTGCGTGTGGTTTAGAAGTGCCCAAGGTTTGTTCGTAATTTGTTTTCATTGGAAGTCTGACTGCATATCGTTCGTCTTCTTGTCTTGTTGTTGTAGTTGAATAAACAGATTCACAGTATTCTTACTCTGATGGTAGATTATGATTGGTTTCGGTTATTTCCTCCATCCCCCAAAATCGAGATACATCGTCAAGATTAATGAGCACGTGGCAGTTGAAGGTTTTGAGATTGCCCAGCAGTACCCAGCCCACCTCTGTCCGTCGAGCCATGGGTGCGTGTGTGTGTTCTCGTACAATAACACTCATTAGTATGTTAGCATACACTCCAGCGTCTAAAAGAACGTCCACTGGTCTCGAGATGTTGTAGTCGAGATCCGCCAGTTGTATGTTCTGAATATGTGGCCAGTCTTGTTTTTCGTAGGTGTAATAAGGCAGCTTGCTGAGAATGTTGGCCATTACCATCGCTTCGTTTTTATATTAATGGCCTCCGTACAAAGACTCACAGTTTAACTGTACGGTTCCGTTGCTATGATGTGCTGACGTCCCTATGCCTGAGACTGTGGCGTTTCGATTTTGTCTTTGCAGTCCCAGCCGTTGAGCAGCATCTTCAGTTATTAGATTTATCTGTGACCCTTGGTCGAGAAGGCATCGCACTTGAACAGTCGATCCGTCAGCTGCTATCACTTTTAGTTGAACGGTCGCTAGTAGGACTTCGTTATAATTTCCAGACACGTGATTTTCCTTTTGCTGTGACGTATTTGCCTTGTTGTTAGGTATCACGTTATTTGAGACCGCGATACTTACGATACGCAACCTTGCGGTAAATATCGTGCAATGTTATGTGGTGTGCATCCTTGCACACGTGACATCATTTGTTGGAGTTGCATTTATTGTCGTTGTGTACAGGCAATTGCGACAAATATGTAGTTGCAAAATTGACCTCATTTTGTTTTCCGGTTACATGTCTTGAAAAGACTTTCAGAAGAGTAAAATATGATTGTTTTTACACAACGGGCAATTTTTTTCTGTGCTTGTATGATATGTTCGAGAAAAACTACGCCTATAGGTATTGTTAAAGTCCTTCTTAAATTGAGCTGGTGCCTCCTTCATGGTCGAATTGTTTGACTTGTTAGGTGTCTTTTGAACAGGTTCAAACGCAGTAAACTTGTTTTCCAAAAAGTTTATCAGCTCATCTAAGGAAGGTAGCTCTGTTGGAGCCTTTCTGATCTCCATGTAGGCTCCATACGTGTCGCAGTCCAATTTACCAGTGAGAATGTGAACCAGGATCGGATCAAGTCGGTGTGTCGATGCCCAGATTGTGAATAGCATGTATGGTCTCGACATTTGTGTCATGTAGCTTCTTCAGCTCGTATGCATTCTATGTTTGCAACACCGATTGTCCCATAAGGGTTTGTATATGTTTTGTAAACAAGTTTTGTATATGTTGTCGGTTGTTATACCTATGGGTAAATATCTCCCAACAGGTATCGTAATTATCAGCTGATACTGTAAGATGCTGTACGATGTGCTCCGCCTCGCCTTTAAGTTTGCCCTTGATGTGCTGCATCTTTTGCGTTTTTGTCAAGATGACATTGTTTTGGATGACAGTAGAGGTCCATGAATGTAGGCCACTGGGTATAATTACCAGAGAAATAAGGAATCTCAATTGTAGGCACTTGCTGGTGCTGTTGAGATAGTGAGTTGAGCTTTTTGTGGTTTCGTACAAGGTTTTGTATACAGAAAACTCTTCTTCGTAGCCACATCACAGCCAGAAGTCAAGTTATCGATTTGCTAGTGGAGCTCGCCGATCAGTTTCCAGCGAGACTGCAGCGAATTCAGTTTGTCATAAATTTCCCACTTTTCTGTTAACTCTTTGGTGTCGATGTTTTTAATCATCCTGGAGAGCGCCCGGAAATTAGAGCATTGTTGGCTAATGAACTCATCAGACCTTGATGGTACTCCAGTTTCCGCAGTTTTCACCTCGTAGTTCGTCAGCATGTCACGAATCGCTTCGTACCGCTTTTTTGTGGTGGTGTAGGTATCATTAATGAAATAGTCGTGATCCAATTCACTGTCTGATTTTTCAAGAACACCATAATTAATCTTGAACACCTCCCATTGAGCATTTAGAGCATCCAACCTCTTTTGTATGTATATTCCTGACTTACGTGAATCAGAATCCTTTTTGAAGTTTGTTTCAATTTTAAGGATAGCTTCAATGATTGTTCTCTGTTGTTGAAGTAGGTTCTCCATGGTTTGAGAACGATGTTGTAAACGCTTGGTTTCAGATACGTATGACTGCAACTCTTACCACAGTATGCACCTCAATCAAGCTGGTGAGACCCGCTTGTGGGAGAGCAGCAACCAAAGTGCCACTACAGATCGAATCACGAATAATACTTTTCTTTTACACTTCTCTGTTGAACTATTGTGGATGTAATTTGTAGGTCGTAGTTCACGTCGAAAGCTCGAAGGACCAATATATAGGGAAAGGGTTGTGAATAGTGACCCTCTACATATAATTGATGTGTAGGATGTCGATGTAGGTTGTATCTACGTCACGGGATGTGATAATTAAAACTGTGTCCGATTCCGTCCGAGAGGGCGGGAGGTGCTCCTCAAACTAGATAAGACAGATAATTTTATTTTATTTAGCGGATATAGGCAAAGTAAAGTTTTCCAACTTTAATATAATGGATTTCCAAAGTAACGCCCGATTCTATTAATCATAATGTTGGTGTTCAAAAAAAAAACGTGGTAGAGCCACGTTGCAGTTATATTATGGTTGTTGCAAGAATGGGTCGGCTCTACCGGGGTAGGACCACGATCTCACAGAACAATAGCGTGAACTAACTTAATGTGTTGTGTTTCATACGGTGAGAACCGGAGACCTTTTCACTGGAAACGAAGCATTCCATCTCAGGGATGGCAACGCATCTGTATTTAATTCTTAATCACGGGTAGATGTTGTTATGGGTCACAGCATCCGCTTACCATAAGCAGGACTATGTACTCGTTTATCACACTCATAAAACGTTTATCCTCCTCTATAAAAAATTGTGATAGCAATTTCAACCTTTATATATGTTTGGAGAGGCATTAACGAAGCGGACTTTTACGAACTGATGGAGATCGTCACAACCTAACAATACTGTCGTATCGAATAGCTGTAAAACGTAACAGCAGATGTTGAAATCAACATTTGCAAGATACAGTAGGAAGGCGGAGTTATGAGCTCCAAAATTAGGTCATCGACGCGAAGTTTACTAGCAGTGGTGCTGCATCCGCCGTCTCGAATAGCCGAGGCCGTATAAATAAAAGCTTTATATTTGTTTTATTTAGTTTTACAAAGCATCTCTGGTGTCATTTTTCTTTTAATATATGCGCTGGCTTGCTTATAGTTTCATCAGATAACTGTAATAAGTTTTTTATGGAAGTAACGTGACAAACGAGCTCACAGTCTACGTGATGGTAAGTGCTGTGGCCCATAGATACCTACTTGTATCCTAGATTGAGAATTTAAATCTACTTGTTGTCGACTTTAAGAACTGAAATGGAATGTCTCGTTACTAGTAAAAGGATTTCCCAACGTAGTTAACGTTAGCCCAACGTCGGCTGATGCTTCCAGATGGTTACCGTTCTTATAAAGGACTTTTAAAGTTTATAAGAACGGTATTACGCCTCAAGGATTGGTGGTCAATACAACGATTTTTACAAAACGTGAAAAGTCAATACACTTCGTAATAAAAACTACATAATATGTATACCTGTTCTATCAAACTCTAAGCTGAATTATTTACATAAAGACATAGTGGTAATTCCTTTGAAGCAATATTAATTAAAAAATAAACTTTATGAGTAGGTTTTTAACTTAAAATGCAAAACAATTTTGTTTATAGAAGAGGCGGCAAACGAGCATGCGGCTCACCTGATGGTAAGTGACTACCACCGCCCATGAACAACCGCAACACCAGGGGAATTGCAGGTCCGTTGCCGGCCTTTTAGATAGGAGTAAGCTCTTTTCTTGAAGGTCCCTAAGTTCTTTAGGAAAAGTAGCTTCAGGTTCAGGTTAAGTAAGTTCTTTATTTAAATTAGGAAATTCACACTCATTTTGAATAGGTGTAGTAATATAGTCTCTGTAGTAATGTTGCAACAAGTAAGTCGTTTACATACAAAGGATCTATAAAAAAAAAACAAGGGATAAAGTTTTTGAAGTAATTCCTACTGCAATATTTTTGATTCAGTTTCAGATTGCAGATGTACCACTGTGCGACATGGCACTGACAAACTAATTATGTGAATGCGCTATGCGATGGTCGCTTGATTAAAATTTCAAAATGCGATTATTTAAACCTTTGTTTTCAGTTAACGTATTCAAAATACTATGTGTTCATGTCAGTATGACAAACAAGAACATAGCCTGCATAGTGGTAAGTGGATGCTATGGCCCGTACACCCCTAATATTAGTCCTCTATTAAGAATCAGTATATAAATATCATTCACCCATGAGATTTAATATGAAATGCCTCAATACCAGGAAAAAGGGGTGTTACGGCTACGTAGGTATAAATGTAGTTATGCTATATTATTTTAGGATTTTTATAGAATTAAGTCGACAATCGAGCACAAAGTCTTCCTGATGGTATGTGGATGGTGTGACCCATGGAAGTCTACATCTATCCTCCATTATTTTAAAATAAAAACTTTTGGTATATCCAAATGTGCATGCCTTACGCACTCAAGTTATACGTAATTTTTTTAAAGGAGTTTAAATACGCACAAGCTTTCACTAATAACCTTATTACTATACTTCCAATTTTCCGATAATTTTATGTCAAACGTCAATAAAAAAAAGTTTGGAAAATTTAAAAGTGCACGACTCATAATGCTCATATGATCATGAAAACATATTTAAAAAAAATGTTATTTGTAGTTCTATTCGTCAAAGAGTTCCAGTAGCAGTCACCGAAGTACACCTTCGGTCACTTCTCAAGCCCGGAGGAAAGGTGTCAAGATACCTATCAAAACGAGGCAAAACTCGGCCCACCTAATTTTACTGGTCGAGGAGTTCCAGCAGCATTGATCGAAGTACACCTTGAGGTCACTCTATCAAGTCCGGAAGTAAGGTCTCATCATAACTAACAAAACAAGTCCAAATTTGGCACACCTAGTTCTACCCGTCGAGAAGTTCCAGTAGCATTCACCGAAGTACACCTTCGGTCACTCTATCAAGTCCGGAAGCAAGGTCTCATCATAATTAACTAAATGAGCCCAAACTCAGCACACCTATTACTATTACTAGGTAGTCTTCGAGGAGTTCCAATAGCATTCACCGAAGTACACCTTCAAGTCACTGTGTCAAGTCTGGGGGTAAGATCTCATCATAACTAACATAACGAGCACAATGTCGACACACCTAGTTCTACTCGTCGAGGAGTTCTAGTAGCAGATATTGAAGTACACCTTCAGGTCTCCATAAAATCCAAGACGTATAAGTATATTTATATATAAATCCTGCATACTTTTAGCGAATCAAAATATTGTAATAACAATCTGTGATTATAATAATAATAATAATACCTTACCTTGGTCAAGTTTGTATCAAATTTGTTTTTTGGAATATTTTGTATTTTTACAGCGATATTTTTCAGCACGAACCACTGTAAACAAATGGCCACTCATGACGGCGGCTAAGCCCGGAGTAAAAAAGTACTCTGTGGCCCGAAGTCCGGAGTGAGGCAAAGTTTATATAGTAAAATAAATTAATACAAGGCTGCTCAAAACACCGAAAATTTCGAGATTTCTCAGCCGAAAAAAAATTAATTATAACTAAACAAAACAAAATTAAACTGTCATTTACATTCCATGGCTTCCCACATGATAGACGAAGAGTTTAAAAAATAGATTGAGTTGAACAATTGTTATTTTCAAAAGGTGTCGTGTTTACGCCTCCATGCGGACTTGATAAATCTAAAACTTATGCCACTAAAACCGCTTTTTTTATGTAAAAATAGCAATTGATCGATTTAAAAAAAAATAAGTTCAACAATCATTTCATTTATCTTTCTGAAAATGTGATATTTATATCATTAATATAATCATTTATCTTTCTGAAAATGTGATTTTTATATCATTTATACGAGTATGTTCAATATGATTGTTAGATACGATTTCATGCGACAAAACGTTGGAATCTTGATTTTTAGGCGCTAGTATAATATACCCACGCGCTTTGCGCTTAAGGCATGCAATTTTGTGTATCATCTATTGAATTATAGATTTCTATATTATATTTAACTGCCGTGGGATGGCGGTATTAGGAACATTCGGTATTCGTCGTATATATTGCGATATTCGTCCATAGAGTAGAGTAAACGGTGGCTATGCGATATTGTCTCATGGTCCTCAGGAGTCATAACGAATCTGTAACCTTTTCTTGAATTTGGCTGCAAGTATCCATGGACTGCAGTAGCGTCTTACCATCAGGTGGACTGCAGTAGCGTCTTACCATCAGGTGGACAGCAAGTTTATTATTCACTTCAGTTTTATAAATAAAAACATATCTTTATATTGTGCTCTCAGAAAAGAATAACTTCTTTTGTTAAATTACTTCCACAGAGTATGTGAACTATATCAACTTTATTCTACTGCAGTATCTTAACGTATCCTTGTAACGCATAAAAAGAAAACAGCTCCTAGATTGCTGTCCTTGGAGTTTATTCGCATCGTATTCGTTCGCTCTCTATTCAAAGTGAAAGTGTTTTGTTTTTAAACTACCAAGACGAAACTCAACGAACTGGTGGATACAGTTTGAACTATTTTTATCTTTTTATGTATGCAGTCATAATATTAGGCTTTCGTGTCAGTATTAAAAGTTTAATGCACAATAACACCCTTTTTCTTCGTTATCACCAGCCTCTAAAAGACCTTGGCTTGATATGCGCTTCTCCGTTATTTAATGTTTGTTGAATTTGCCTTAGTCATTGTGCATTGGAGCGGATGTTATTTAAAATCTTTGCGCGAAAAAACTCACCCAAGTTTTCGCTATCAGTTGAATGAAATAGGAACGCATACACACACACACACACACGCACGCATATACGCACACACGTACTACTTGACTTTAGTGCCTCATTGGTGAGTGGTCGTAAACGCGACTCCTGATCATGTCTTGAGTTCAGATTCCTTTCCTATCAGACTATGAGATTGAATAAATAGAGTTGCACTGCAAACAATATTCCTTTCTAGTCTAAATCCTTCATGGCATACACAACAATGTACAAAAGTTTCATTGTAATGGGTTTAATGGTATAATAATGTATACAGGATAAACGCAACTTTCTTTTTAAATATAAGATAAACAAAGGGTTGCAAAAGTATCTCAAGACCGTTCCTCGCGCAGTTCATTTTTCTGGAAGCAGCAAGTACTCTTTTGTCTGCCGATAAAACCTGAAACAGTATTCATAGCTTCTTTTTAGTTGAACGTTGTTCTCACTAAAAGTTCTTACCCTACTTCCTTCTCTTCTTTGTAAAAGATTCCAAGTATTGTATTTTACAAGTATTTTAAAAAGACTGATTCTAGGTAATTTATATTGTGAACATAGGTTTATTTCCAAATCTTGATAAAATGAAAGGTACTTTATGTCCCAGAATGTATACAAAATTATGAATTACTACAAAAGGCACTCATATTTAAACAAATAAATGTCCTGCAGTAATGATTTCTATATTTACGCAAACACTACATTGAATATAATTATGTTTACGGATTTTATCGCGTTTAATTAACTTATTTTAATTCCGACGTTTCAAGTGTTTTACAGCAACCCATGGTCACCCCATAGCACGATGTCATAGTTAGACCGGCTACCTCCAGATTAAAAATTATTAATTTTTGTTCCGATCTACGCAGTATGAGCTTACAGTATCTTGAAGTGTTGCAGTGGTATGCTTGGGTTTTATTTAATTTTGTTAATTATAGGATCCCAAGCAGATGGAAGCACCCATCCATCTTCTCTATTGAAATTAGGATGTTTTAATTTCAATAGCCTCGCGTATCATCCTTGGTAGGATTCGGTGTTCTATTGCGAGGCTTTGTGGTCTATCAAATCTGATGTAATGGCGGACGATCTTGAACATGTTCACAGACTGCAGACTTTCCAGAGCGGAGCGTCGATGCCTCACTTCAGCTATATGTTATTTCACGCGGGTTTCAATAGATCTTTTGTTTGTCCTATGTAAGAGACCATATTCGCAATCAAGCACACTCCTTCATCTTCTAGGGATATTACACTTGACGGATGGTAAAATTGTCTTATCTTCTTCGGCGGCTTGAAGTATGTTTTAATGGAAGCTCACTTCAAGATGTGTAGCCTTGTCTGTGACTCCTCTGACATAGGATAGTACAGCAGGCACACGCTCGACTGTGGCCGGCTTCACTGGGTCACTGTGACATATTATTATGTATATATATGTATGTATGGTTGTTTATCAATAAAATTCCAGAAAAGTCGACTATTTTAGTTGTTTATAACTAACTCACGCCTGGCCTCCATAGGGGTAGCAGAGAGAGTACTGACTTCCATTAGGCATATATTAATAAAAGGTGACCACTCAGATTCTTTCAAATACTACCATAATATGTTTATTATTGATATATTAATGCTTTGAGACTGATGGTAGGATTCTAAAGTTATGTTTTATTATCTTCATTATTTATTTTAGAATATTTTATTTCGTTAATATTGTAATTCTTAACTATGGAAGAGCAAGTCACCTGTTACAGGCATTATTTTTGCTTACTAGGTGACTTCGATCACAATCACATGATGTAACATTAATGTTTGACGAAATAAATAATTTATTATTATATTATTTATTATTATTAATTATTATTTCTACAGGCCTATCGCCATCACCTCCTTGTTATCAAAATAATGGAAACCATCATGAACTGCCAGCTCATGAAATACCTTTAGGAACAACAGGTGATTAGTGACCGCCAGTAGGTTTCCGTTCGGGTCGCTCAGCTAGTGATATTCTGGCTTAGCTGACTCATAGATGGGCAGAGGCAGTAGAGTCTAGGGCGATATCACCATTACGAAGGCTATGGCGATCGGGTTGGCACAAAGCGCTTTTTTTGAAGCTCCCTTCTATGGGCTTCCGGGTGTGTAATTGTGTCAGGTTTTCTTGCAGATCGGAGCATCAAGGTCGTAATAGACGGTGCATGTTTCGATTACAAGCCTTTAATGCTGATGTTCTACATGGCTGCGTGTTATCACCAACGCTGTTTCTTCTGCATATCTTTGATATATATTATATATATGATATAGATATATTTGCATACCGGTAACATTCATTGCTATGCAGACAACATCCCTGGTGATGCTTTATACACCCGCCATGCCAATATTTCCCGGAAAACGTTGGCGAGTATCGAAACAAACTTGTGTCTGAAGTCAGTCTTTGTTGAACTAAGTATCGGATTGGGTGACTAAATCTAGTCAGTTCAATCCTCATTCAAGACCATAGTTTGCGCGTTTTAGCACTGGAAGTACCCTTTGTTGTATGTCCTCAGTTTCAAGGCACTCCCATTGTTACCTTAGCCAGTATCGGAATCCTCGTTGTCCACATATCGAGTGACGTGCAGGTTCGTGGTCACTTGGAATAGGAGGCCAAATTCGCCTTTAAAAAGCTTTGCGTGCTCAGCAGAGCAGGACAGTATTTCATGATTGCAATTATACAAAGCGTAGGTTTGGCCTGACAGGGAATACTGTTCCCATCTCTTTGTTTACCACGACACGTTATTGTGGGTGAACGTATTCAGGCTATCGAGGGATTTTAAAAACATTGGAAATAGTAAATATTTTTGAAAAAGTATCTTATTGCTATAGTCATAATATTGAGAATCGTAGTCAACTTTTGTGATCGACGGGTGCAGTTAAACGTCAGTCTAAGTGTGACTGCGATCCTCACCTCTGCGCCAAAAATATCGGTAAATATATCAAGCGATTCGCACATACATTGATTAATAAACGTAAGACAGTGATATTTTTTGATAATGCAGCGCTCTCCAACGTTTTTACTCCGATTCGGATCTATACAATATACGTTTGAAAACGCAAGTATAATCACGATATTTCAGATTCATTCAAATTATTCACTGATAATATATTGAAAAAGATGGATGATTGGAAGACAGACTTCAATAATAATTTACTTAAAATTAATGACACTTTAAATAATTTGATTAAGAACGACTTTGCAATACTGAACGAGAGAGTAGTTGAGGTCAAGGCAGAGATCAATAATATGCGTAAGGAATACACAGAGATTAAGGCTGACATAGTAAGATTAAAAACGTGGCAACACAAAAGGAAATTAATAGTCTCCAGCAGTCATTACAATTCAATTCTGATTAGCAAGAAAAGCAAGCAAAAAAGATTGAAACTTTAGCTGTCGACATTAAGAAAACACATGAGATAGAGACGGAAATTGTTAAAATGAAACTGCAAAATATGCATTTACAATCACAACTGAACTCAAATGAACAGAGAGAGATATTATCAAATATTGAAATTGTCGGTGTGCCGGAATGCAAAAGCGAAAAATCTTCAAGACCTTATTTTGAACATTAGAAAATATATTGGTGTCGATATTCCGCCAAATGATATTTTACAAGCTAACAGAGTTTCTGCGAAAATAAAATTACAACGTCGTCACAGAGTCATAATAGCTAAAATGCGAACAAAGCTCTTGATGTACAACATAATTTCATGCGTCCGCAAAGCCCAGATTACCACAAGGAATATCGATGTAACAGGAAAAATCGACCTATATATATATATATAGGGGTAATATTCGTGCGATAAAACGACAACTCTCCCGCTTTACATATCATAAGCGAAGAGGATCTTAAGAATCTAAGTGTTTTTAAATAAGTATTCTCTTTTATAATCTATTCTCGTTGTTGAACTTATACATTTCCCTACCATATAATGTGTACACTATTTATAACGTTAATTGTCTAAAACGTGTCTAAATAAATATATTTTGTTTAAATTCTCAATATTTAATGTTTATAAACAAAACTTTTATCTGCCAGTTCTGTTCGGAATCGGTACCCTATGCTAGAATACACGTTACTTACTAAGTTATTCGTACGCTTTATTTTCGGCCACATTTTATCTACAAAAGTTAACATTACGAAAATTTTGCAGAATGTTAATGATGCAGCTAATAAATTATTATTTCTCTGTCATAATAGCACTGATTTCTAAACAAAAATTATCTCATTCCTAAAAATATAACTTACTTTGCATATTTTAAACAAAATTATCATAAACTACCACTAAGCCGCTTAAAATCACTGTTTTTTATATATTTATTTTTAACATCATATTCTATATTTATACGTTATCACTATCACCATTTATCTCACCTGTTTTTAGTGATCGACTTATAACGCGTTTTAACCATAGACTTAGAATATACTAGCGTATAGACCAACATAGTGTGAAAGGGAGAAGAAAATTCCTTATGGCAAAAATGCAAGATAGAAAAGGATACCAAATCTCATGACTCTGTAACCGATTTTGAATGACAGGTCGGCACAATTCGGCACGCAAAATAGCTCCAGATATTTTGTAATTTTTAAAGTATAATAGTGGTTATTTTAGTAAGTAACTTTTTCCAAAATGGTTAATTGTTCCGTGAGTGACTGTGCTGTTAATAATAGAAATAATCCTGATAATTTCACATATCACAGGTAAATTCTCAAGACGTCGTCAATGTTATGACGCGTTTATTTTTGGTTAAAATTTATGTTACATACTGTTTAAAATATAGAATATATTCAATTATTTTGTTAATTTTGATATTTTGCAAAGAAAAATGTCACGTTGTTAATAATTTGCATGAATTTGGTAAATACATTTTTATACAAAATATTTTACATGTACGCTAGGGATTGACTCAACTATATCAAAATTAATGTTGATATTTATCTTCAATGTTTATAATGAATCGATAGACTTGCCTACACAACAAGAAAATAGATCCTCGGTTTGCGTTCTAAAATGTAATTTTATTTTGCCGTTTTTCAAACAGATTCCCTCCAGATTCTATAATTAGAAAAAGTGGTTAAGGTTCATTGGACGGGTTGGTTGGAATGCAAAGAAGAACTCAACAATTTGCAGCAAACATTTTCTTGAAAAGTATAAAAGAAAAAGTAGAATAAAAACAATTTTATTAAAAGGAGTAATCTCTACATTATTTGTACTAGTAAGTAAAATATTGTTATAATAAGACTTCCAAAATATAACTTTTAAAACTTTAGATAAATATAGAGACAGATTTTCATACATTATAAAACTGTAGTACATTAAAGATAAAAAAATCTTGAGATTATCCTCTTTAAACCATTATGAACCCAACTAAGTATCTATTTATCAACCAAAATAAATGTATAACCTAGCTTAACCAACCGCACAGCCTCACGGTCACACTAGTACAATATTCATAGCATCATGCTATTTTCCCCAAGGGGTTAAGCAGAACTTCGGAACATCGGATTATATTCCCAAATCATAACGATAAAACTTTTAGCGTAGTTAAGTATAGATATTTAGTAATGCTCCTCAAGCGCTACTAGACGACCGCGCATGAGACGTGATAGTATGAATTCCATAGTATTTGATACTCACAACGGTCAATGCCCGATTCATGCTTGATGGCCGACAACATTGTCGCGAGGGCTTAAATAGCGTGGTTCATCCCCTACAGCGTTAGTCGTAGAGAAGAGGAACTCGTGGTTAAGTAATAGCTGCGCAGATCAATAGATCTGCGAAATTAAGTTGCACTTGCCGCGGTCAGTCCATGAATGAGTGACCATTTTCTTAACATACGGAGATTGAGAGAATAGAGAGTGCATCTGTATCCTCAGACACCTAGTGCACTTTACTGTGTTAAAATCATTATGTTTTTAAAATTCATGCAGCTAAAATGATAATAAGTTTATTATTACTTTATACTTTTCAGGGACAGATGAAAGAATATAAATATGAAGCATGATGAATATTGGCCTTTAAACAGAGCAATCTTATTTAACTGATTCCTACAAGTTTCCTTCCTTAAATTATTAAGTTTACATTCATACTTAAGTCGAATGTTAAAATAAACTTCTATAATCTATTTAATTATTAATTATTAAATGTTTGTAATTATCACAAGTAATAGTTATATGAAAAATAAGGCAGCCATTATGTACTCCGTGTCCCCGTTTTTGTTTCCCCATCAAAACATTTTATAAAATATATGAAATATAAATAGGTATATACTTAGTTAAGTATCTACCTATTTATATTAACAATATGTTAAAAAATAAATTCCGGAAACTGCCCACGGCAGTAAATATTTTCTCCAAAGATCATAGCTCGAATATACAACATTCTGATCTGATTATTGGGGAGTTTTAAGTTTTTCGGTAAAGTCACCTGGGATTTTATACATTTGAATTAAAATTCAACAAAAGGCAGGTAGGTTCAGCTTATTCCAGGAACATGTTATATGAATATTTTTAATTATTTTAGAACTATCATGGTAAAATTCAGTTCATTTTGAAGTTATTCAACTTCATGCACTAAACAAATTTTTATAATCTTTTACCGCTTCCTTAACAATCATTTTCGATAGTCCTTCTAAGTAAAATATACATCACTAGCTAACGCACACAATGATAAATCAAAATTGGTCAAGCGTTTTCGGGCTGTCAGGTGGTCTATACGCCAGTATATTCTAAGTCTATGGTTTTAACTTCATTGTAGTCATAGACTTAAAATATACTCGCGTATAGACGACCTGACAGCCTGAAAACGCGTGACTAATTTTGACTTGTCATTGTGTACGTTAGCTAGTGATATACATTTTACTTACAGGGACTATCGAAAAATGATTGTAAAGGAAGCAGTAAAAAGATTTAAAAATATAGTTTAGAGCACGATATTGAAAAATTAACTGAACTTTTACCATGTACATGGAATAGTAATTATTTTTTATTTTAAAGTTATCGACCCACTACTTTGGAAGAAATCGTTATTTTTTGTACATAGAGTCTACATAAGATATAAAAATCTAAATTCGTCAATAAAAAATATTTTTCTATTTTTTTTGTCCATAATTTATGGTCTTGTTTTACCCCCTTTCGGGGTTGCACTTAACCGATGGACAAATTGTATCACAGTTGGTGAAGTCCCCAGAACAGAAAAACTTTATTGAAAGGAGCACTGTTTTACAAAAAGCAAACTCGCTCTTGAAAACTAGAAGCAAACTTGACAGCTTAATGGTTTGCCAGAGTTTGCAAGCGGCTTGAAAATACCAACTGTGCTCTCCTTGCTAAGCAATTACTGTGTGGCTCCGATTTAAGTGTGTTATCTATGAAAAAAGCAAGAACAACGAGCGTAAAGTCCCTAGAATGCTTTAAATGTTAACATACATGAAGAGTTTACAAATATATCACAATTATTCATTTCTGGTTGCTAGTCCAGACGGCAAATATGAACCTGGTTCTTTAGAAGTGAAATGCCCATGATTCGATTATAATATGGATCCCGAAAAAGCAATGAAGGACTACGTCTCAGATCCATAAGTCATCACTGGCAAAACGCACTGGTTATACAATCTCGTTTTTAAATTTTGAAGTATACCTGACGAGAAGATGTGTCAAATTTCCCGAACGCTGTCCAGCCAAATTGAATCCGTCGATTGACCTCTCGGTCGAAGTTGAACTTACCTAGTCGGACTATTTGTCCCAGGTAAACATACTTGTCAACAACTTTGAGCTTAGTGCTCCCAACAACTACCGGAATAGATGTGACATGGCGTTACATACGATCTTTGTTTTGTCCATGTTCATCTTAAGACCTATCCGTTGGAATGCACTATTGAGGTCATTGTGCATAGTGCTTAGGTCCTCCAGCGATTCTGCCATAAGGACTATATCGTCGGCAAATCGGAGGTGAGTGATATACTCGCCATTGATGTTAATACCGTATCATTTCCAGTCCAGTATCTTGAAAACGTCTTCAAATCCAGTGGCGAAGAGTTTCGGGGATATATCTTCACCCTGTCTTACACCTCTCTGCAGTTGGATAGGTTTCGTACTCTGTTTCTGTACTCGGATAGCCATCGTAGCCCTACTGTGCAAACACTTCAACAATTCGATATGCCGACAGTCAACTCGACACCTATTTATTTTTCTTTTTTTTTATTAAAAACTTTACCACCACACACACACACACACACACGCTCGCACGCACGCACGCACGCACGCACGCACGCACGCACGCACTCACGCACGCACGCACGCACGCACGCACGCACGCACGCACGTACCCACGCATGCACGCACACACACATATATATATATATATAATAACATACGACTGTATATATAAATACATTCGTGTGTTGTGGTGCGTTGGATAATCTGAGTTATATCAGCATGATAATCTTTTGCCGTTTGAAAAAAATCTGCGAATATCCATCCAAAACAAAATTTTACTGCTAATAAACTATTTTTAACCATCCGTTTTTTTTTACACAACGTGAGATTCTGTTTAAAATAAAAATGTAAATAAACTTAACTTCACTTCGTACGATGTTTGTTCCTTTGGTTTCTGATATCCCATCTACTATACAAAGTAAAAACCCTAATGGCATAGTCAAATAAAATGGCTTTTACCGAGACGTATTTCAGAGTAAGTCATGATTTATAATGCAACAGGTATTGCGACATCGCTACGGCTTTTTAACATCGAATAGCCGGAGGGTGTCGCGTCCCAGTATTTCAAAAGGATGAACATAAATAACAGTGTAGTGGCGTAAGAATATTCACTAGCCCATATTGTTACGTAGGTGTCGTAAGAGCCGACAGAGGGAAACAATGGAAATGGGTTGCAGCGTCTTACTTATAAGAGCTAAAAAATAAAACTGCAGTTCCCAACCCACCTGTCAAAGTGACATCAATGTGAATCATCATTACTATGAGGCAAATTATGGAAGACCTATGTTCAGCAGTGGGCTTTGGGTACTATAAAAACTAGGCTGTATCGGTAACTGCACATATAATGGAATAAAAGTCAACTTAATATGTTCGAATATATCTTTCTGGCATATCTCATGGTCACCTTTTACGACACCCTTACACCGACACCACATGGCAATAATATCGGATTTAAATTGGTGCAAATATATCCCATATACATCATTGCCCGTTGTCACGTGTAGGGACATTAAATATTTAAATTTAATTATAGGCACACAACTACAAAGGGACCGAGATATACAATGTATGTCGGAATTATGTGAATAATTGAACAAAGTGAACGCAGTAATTTGCAACGTAGCGAACGATTTTAATTAAATTAGCAAAGAAATAACTTTATAGTTTATTATATACTTTACATTAATATAATTACAATTGTTTTTATAGAATAAGGGTGACAAACGAGCATACAGTCCACCTGATGTTAAGTGGATACTGTGACCCATAGACATCTACATTCATCCTCCATTAAAAATCAAATTACAAATGCGTTGTCACCTCTAAATACTAAGATGGAATGCCTCGTATCCATTCAAAAGGGTCTCCGGTTCTCTCCACTCACCATACGAAACTCAGTAGCATAAAGCTGCTATTTACGCTGGTATTCAAGATTCCGCCGCGCTGGCCCAATGCTTGTATGCAGACTGTAACTTTGAAATATTTTTTTAATTTCTTTGACTTGCAGATCTCCTCACGATGTTTTCCTTCACCCCTAGCACGTGGTAAATTAACTCTTAAAATTGAAATTAACAATTACATTGGTACTGGCGAGGCTAGAACCCGAAAGAAGCGAGTGCTTAGCCGCTGAGCTACCACGGATTAAACCACAGATAAGTGGTAGAGCTACTCTGCAACTATATTATGGTTGTAGCACGAATGGGTCGGCTCGACCGGAAAGGACCACTCTTTACAGAATACCAGCGTAAAATATATATGTTTCGTATGGTGAGTGTAGAGTACCGGAGACCCTTTGTACTGGACAGTAGGCATTCCATCTTAGTCCTCAGGGGTGACAACGCATCTGCATTTAGATGTAGATGTCTACGGGCCACAATATCCACTTACCATCAAGTGGGCTGTGTGCTCGCTTAGCACCCTTATTCCATAAAAAAATACTGAAATTAACATGACATTATTTCCAATTAAAAAACCATCACATATTAAATAGTAGCTAACATGACATTATTTCCAATTAAAAAACCATCACGTATTAAGTAGCAGGGCGTTTTCTTTTAAAGGGTGACAACACACTTGCATTTTAGTTACCGTGAAACCTGGCAAATTTGCCATTTTTGGAAGGACTTAAAAGCTTAGGACCAATATTCCAACAAAAAATGTACTGTGAGACTGAGCGTCAGTGTTAAATGTGACATTATATTCTTCATATATTTGGTATTTATTAGTGATTTAAACAAATACTAACATTAAATAGACAAAATACTCAAAAAAAGAAAATGGCAAAGTAACCTCACTTTGTGGCAACTTTTCCATCAGGGTGTATAATGAAAATAATTGGATTTGACTTCAAGGTTGAAGGTAAGTTTACCTCATAATATAATAATACACAACTCTCAGAGTTATGAGTTGGTCCTTTAATTGTGTTGTAAATAGCAAAGTTTACTCTCATGGCAAGTTGCCCTCCCATTTTTCAATATTTCATACAAACTTGAAAATATTTATATTATTTTATTATTTTACTCAACTTAATTTTTTTATTTAAACCTTATCACAATAATTTCTTTAGCAAATATCTCAAATACGAGATCGTATATCAAACAAAAATACTTTCGTCTAAAATTAAAAATGAAATTGATGAATTAATCTTATAATTATCTTAAATCAATTATAGTATAGATAAAAAAAGCTTGTCACAATCATTTTTAACAAGTATTCGTTTTTTTATTAGTGATCATCATCATTTTTCGGGTCACGGGTCGTAATATAATGATGTCAGGTCATAATTATTGTAATTAATCTAAATATTGTTTTTTCATAATAGCAAAATAGTAAATAATCATTAAAAATTACACTGTTTTTTGGGTGTAAATTTATATAAATACACTAAGTTTAAATTATGAAATTTACTGAGTAGAAATAATATTATTAATGCCCGACAACGTAGTAAAAATAATAAAGATTTCTCTTTTTTTTTTCTCTTGTTTACGGGCAACAGCATTTATTTGCTATTAGGCGAATTTTATCCCCTCTGTCATTCTTAATTGTATAAAAAATATTTAAGTAGGTAAAATGTAGGGGTAAACAAGGACGTCATATTGCACATTAACTACTTTTTATCTAAATCTAGTTTTTACGGATTTCATAGCGTGTATTAACTTATTTTATATTCCCGTCGTTTCGAGCAATTTACAGCACCCATAGTCGCGGGAGGGACTGAGGTGTTCGACGTCCCAATCTCATAGTTAACCATGGCTTCCTCCAGATTAATATTATTAATTTTTGGTCCTATCTACGCAATCGATCTAGGAAAAGAAATAAAATGTTTTAGTAAACCCAATACAAAGAAGCACAAAAATTTATCTTCAGTCTAATTGAAAACGTGTTTTCATTTAAAGTCTTCAGTTATTTGGAATTTGCCTTACAGTTCTGAAAAAACAATCAGACATGTACTTAGCATTTTGGAACAAGCAAATCTTATTTGAATGGGAGTTCAAAGAAGCCGCTTACATGAAACTTTTCGTAACTGAAACAAAAGCTTTTTGTTAGAAATTGTTGTAATACTATGAGATTTTAGACAATAAAATAATAAATTACATTTTCTTTGTTATCTATATATGAATCGGTACAGTAATACTTTTGCCAGAGTCAAGTTATAAGAAATTATCCTCACAATATCTTATTTAAAAAACTTCTTTACAATATACTGATGTGTTTAATATACTAATTCAAAGTTTTGGGAGATTGTGACAACAGCTTAACCCAGCGGACAATCGGTGACGACAGTATGTGAGGACAAAATAACTCGAGGTTTATATCAACATCGGAGCACTTGTTTCGTCATTTCCACTAATAGTTCACATGCACATACACTTTATACATACAAATAATTAGGAGTAACTGACGTTGCCCAGTAGATCAGTAAATTGAAGTGATAATGGGCCGGCCATATAGCCGAAAAACTGACAACCGATGGAGAGGAAAATTCTCGAGCGGCAGCGTCGTATTTTAAAGTGTAATGTAGAATAGAAAAGAATATTTTTTATTCAATATAAGTTATTCAATATAGATATTTGCCAGCTTTATCACATTATTTTGGAATTTCACCAATGGATAGCTAATTTTGTTAGAGCATTGATGCATTGATGTACAAACTTGCAACAAAAAAAAACTCCCAGGAGGGCCTGTATCATAAAATCTATAGAAGTGTGTGTGTGCGTGTGCGTGCGAGTATGTGTGTATGTGTGTGTGTGTACACGTGCATGCGTACGTGCGTGTGAGTGTGTGTATATGTGGTACAGTCTACCCATATACTCGTATATTAAAAGCTGACATATTTGACCGCTGCTGTACTACGATAAATTCTGTTCTAGTTCCAAAATAAATCCACCCAATCAACGATGAAAACAAACGTTCTATTTCCCACGACTGTAACACAAACAGCAAATTGAATGAACTTCTGCCTTTTAGTTTACACTCAAACATTTGGAATAAAAAAGTTGTAATTTCACAAAGATTTATTTTAGGTGTTTCTTTTACAAAAATTTAAAGCTGTTTGAAGCCAACAATAATTTAGCCTACGTTGTCAGTATATTGTCATAATATTATTATAAAGCCGTTATTTCGACGAGTAAACTAAAGCAGTTTCTTCGACGATTAACTGAATTAGCCTTAAAACCGTTTATTTAATGATCGGTACAATAGCGATTCAACACGATGCGATAGTGATACTGTAACGACGCATTATTATTAATATTAAATAATAATAAATTTCTATATAAAGTCGTCTAAAAATAACTTAAAAATAATATTTTAGCAATTAAAATGCAATAATAAGCATAAAGTTAAAATACATTCATTTCGAACATTAAGTTTTATAGTAAAGTAAAGGCTTAATATTGTCTTTAAAAACTCATTAAATTCATTAAAACTCTGCTTAAAATATTCAAAATGTGTTAAATAATAGAAATATCAGTTGATTATATTACAATAATGAAGATAAATAAGATTTAAAATATAATTGGAAAATGGATCAAACCAATTTTGAATTTGATTGTGTGAAATTGAGAGTGTCCTTGTAATGTTGGAGCGTGTTCTTGTATTGCTGCAGGGTGTTCATGTAATGATTGCTTTTATAAGGGAGCTGCCAAAGACGCATACTCAAGGTCATATATGGGGTGGTCAGGTGCCTGACTACTAAAGTACTGTTGCACAATGTATAGTCCTATATTAGGGACTTACTATAGTAAGGTCTATGATACAAAAGCATTAATAGAGAAGAAATCTAAGTTGCATATTAAGCATTATAACACCAGAGTTGTGGCTTGAAGTCCTATATATATATATACAAGCGACGAGGTTCGCCAACCGTCACGTTCTGTCTCCCGGAGGGGCGAAAAGTGGATTGCGGAGGACCGTCTGGCTACGCTGAATGTATGTGGAGCAATGAATGATAAGATGGATAAAGTATGCGAAATGATGAATGATAGAGGAATAGATGTGTTATGTGTAAATGAGACGAAACAAAAGGGAAAGGATGCCACTGCACATGGCATGTATACCGCTTACGGTCTGGTGTAGACGAGACCGAGCGGGCATGCCAGGGAGTCGGTGTCATACTTTCAGAAAGAATAGGTCAATGTGTGAAAGAGTATGAATGTGTAAGCCCAAGGCTGCTATGGATACGAATGAAAGTGGGCTTAAAGAAGTTGTTTGTGCTAGGGGTGTACGCCCCACATATGTCTAAGCCCACTTATATCCGAGAGCAGCTTTGGGACATGGTAAGGATGGTGTTGATGAAATATAAGGTAAATGAAAATATTATTATGTTAGGGGATTTTAATGGAAGGGTTGGGGTGAAGAGGTCTGATTATGAAAGGATATTAGGAACGTTTGGCGATGAAAGTATAAAAGAGAATGGTTAAGACCTCCTCACCGTATGTGGAAAAAGAATATTTTGTGACGAACACTTTCTTTCATATATAAGGATTCAGATGAAAGAATGAGGGCAGTGGTAGATACAAGGGTTTACCAGGGGTCCAACGTTGGGACGGATCATTACTTGGTCTTATGCCGAATTAATGGTCTATTCAAGCGTTGGCGGCATCGGACATCTGTGTCTACCACTGCGTTAGCAATATAAGAATAGAGAGGTTACAAGATGAAGGTGTGAAAGAAGTTCAAATGTAGACTGAGAGAAAATATAAGTGGTATGGATGAATGTGTATGAATGATTTAGACTTGGAGACTGTGTGGTATAATGTCAAGAAAGGTTTGGTGGATGCAGCCACCGAAGTATGTGGTGTAAGTAAGAGAACGAATGAAAAGAAAAATAATACATTGTGGTGGGATGATGAGGTACGGATGGAAGTTGAAGCAAAGAAGAGAGCATGGCTAGATTTACTAGCAACCAAAGCTGGTAATTCTAGCGGTATGATTGATGAGATTGAAAGAAAAGAGGCAGACTTTAAACGTATAAATAAGACTGTAAAAGAAGTTGTTGAAAGGAAAAAGTAATAAAGAACGGATAAGAATGATAGAAGGATATCTGATAACTTCCAGGCAAATATTAAAATGTTCTGGAAACTCGTGAGAACTGCCAGGGGAAATTCAATACAGCCTAGAATGAATGCTATACGGGACGAGAATGGCTGTATGCTGAATGATTAAGTTTCTAATTTAAAGAGATGGAAGGAATACTTTGAAAGCGTGTTTATGAGTGAAGAGTCGTCTGAATTAAGTAAAATAGAAATTTCGAAAGAAGTGGAGAGAGGTAGGAAGATAAGTGTAGATTAAATAATGAAAACAATGAAAAGCATGAAAGCAGGTAAGGCAACCGGATATGATAGAGTATCACTCGAAATGCTAAGGGCTGGAGAGGGAGTGGTGGCAAGCCTGCTGTACACGTTTGCTGTTTACGTCTGCTGTGTATGGTTTTCTTGATGGTGCGAACTTAGTTTTTCCCGCCACCAGCTTGATAATTTGTTGACCTTCTTCATCAATAGATTTACAGTAGATAATGCAGCCGTAGGTTTTCTCGGAGGCGACACTGAATCCTTGTAACTCGATTAGTTGTCTAGTGTTACCAATCCAGCGTTGTAAAGCGATGCTATTAATAGTGGTCAATTTTTGTTGAAAGGTAGACCATTCTTGTTGTATATCTTCCGGGAGAGGTTCATTCCAATTTGATGAAGCAGTCCAAGCTTGTTGAAATATGAGTTTTGCCTTCATTGTTACCGGAGATAGCCAACCAAGTGGGTCATATAATTTTGATAGGTCAGAGAGTAATGTCCGTTTCGTTGTGACGTCACGTGTGTTACTAAGTGGCGCCATGAATGTAAACTGATCAGTGCGCGGATTCCAGGTCAAGCCGAGTGTTTTGTTACTCTCTGCATCCTTGAAGTCAAACATATTTTGGCTTATGAGCAGTTCAGGTAAAGTTTGAAGCAATCTGGGGTGGTTACTAGCCCACTTGCGAAGATTGAACCCGCCGCCATTTAACATGTCAATCAATTGATTTTGAGCATCTTGTGCTTCTAAGATGTCATTGCTGCCACCAAGTAGGTCATCCACGTACAACTGGTGAGTAAGGATCTCAGCCGCGAGCGGATAGCGGTGTCCATCGTCCATTACCAGCTGTATTATGGTGCGCATTGCCAAAAATTTTGCAGCTTTGGTGCCATGTGTTACAGTGCACAGTTGGTATTCTTTGATGAGATCTGTAGCAGAGTCACACCATACAATTTTCTGCAAGTGTTGATCTTCATCGAGTATCAGTACTTGACGGTAAAACTTCTCAATGTCTGCAGTGTAGACGTATTGAAAGGCTCACCATTGCAGAATCATAGATTGTAGGTCTTGTTGGAGGTTAGGCCCGCACTCCATGAGATCGTTCAAGCTTTGTCCTGTACTTGTATTGGCAGAGGCGTTGAAGACTACGCGCAGTTTTGTAGTTGTTGAGTCCAGCTTTTGCACGCCGTGATGAGGTAAGAATCAGCTTGGCTCATGTTGATCAGTGCATGGCTTCATGTGGCCAAGTTGTAAATATTCGTCAATAAACTTCTTTTTTGACGTAGAAAATGTTTCTTGTTTGGCCAGTCATTTTTCTAACTGCCGAAATTGTGCGACTGCGTGTGGCTTAGAAGTGCCCAAGGTTAGTTCGTAATTTTTTTTCATTGGAAGTCTGACTGCATATCGTCCGTCTTTTTGTCTTGTTGTTGTGGTTGAATAAACAGATTCACAGTATTCTTACTCTGATGGTAGATTATGATTGGTTTCGGTTATTTCCTCCATCCCCCAAAATCGAGATACATCGTCTAGATTAATGAGCACGTGGCAGTTGAAGGTTTTGATATTGCACAGCAGTATCCAGCCCACCTCCATTTGTCGAGCCATGGGTGCGTGTGTTTGTCCTCGTAAAATACCACTCATTAGTATGTTAGCATACACTCCAGCGTCTAAAAGAGCGTCCACTGCTCTCAAGATGTTGTAGTCGGGATCCGCCAGTTGTATGTTCTTAATATGTGGCCAGTCTTGTTTTTCGAAGGTGCACTTAGGCAGTTTGCTGAGAATGTTGGCCATTACCATCGCTTCGATTGTATATGAATGGCCTCCCTACAAAGACTCACAGTTTAACTGTACGATTCCGTTGCTATGATGTGCTGACTTCCCTATGCCTGAGACTGTAGCGTTTCGATTTTGTCTTTGCAGTCAAAATCGAAACGCGATTCGAGTTTATCTGTGACCCTTGATCGAGAAGGCATCGCAATTGAACAGTCGATCCGTCAGCTGCCATCACCTTTAGTTGAAGGGTCGCTAGTAGGACTTCGTTATAATTTCCAGACACGTGATTTTCCTTTTGTTGTGACGTATTTGGCTTGTTGTTAGGTATCACGGTATTTGATACCGCGATTTCAACCTTGCGGTAAATTTCGTGCAACGTTATGTGGTGTGCATCCTTGCACACGTGACGTCTTTTGTTGGAATTGCATTTATTGTCGATGTGTACAGGCAATTGCGACAAATATGTAGTTGCGAAATTGACCTCATTTTGTTTTCCGGTGACATGTCTTGAAACGAATTGCAGAAGAGTAAAATATGATTGTTTTTACATAACGGGCAATTTTTTTCTGTGCTTGTATGATAAGTTCGAGAAAAACTACGCCTATTTGTATTGTTAAAGTCCTTCTTAAATTGAGCTGTTGCCTCCTTCATGGTCGAATTGTTTGACTTGTTAGGTGTTTGTCTCTTCTTTTGAACAGGTTCAAGCGCAGTAAACTTGTTTTCCAAGTAGTTTATCAGCTCATCTAAGGAAGGTAGCTCTTTTGGAGACTTTCTGATCTCCATTTAGGCTGCATACGTGTCGCAGTCCAATTTACCAGTGAGAATGTGCACCAGGATCGGATCCCAAGTCGGTGTGTCAATGCCCAGATTGTGAATAGCAGCGAATTCAGTTTCTGTTAACTCTTTGGTGTCGATGTTTTTAATCATCCTGGAGAGCGCCCGGAAATTAGAGCATTGTTGGCTAATGAACTCATCAGACCTTGATGGTACTCCAGTTTCCGCAGTTTTCACCTCGTAGTTCGTCAGCATGTCACGAATCGCTTCGTGCCGCTTTTTTGTGGTGGTGTAGGTATCATTAATGAAATAGTCGTGATCTAATTTACTATCTGATTTTTCAAGAACACCATAATTAATCTTGAACACCTCCCATTGAGCATTTAGAGCATTCAACCTTTTCTGTGTGTATGTACCTGACTTATCAGAATCCTTGCTTATAGTTTCATCAGATAACTGTTATAAGTTTTTTTTATGGAAGTAATGTGACAAACGAGCTCACAGTATACGTGATGGTAAGTGCTGTGGCCCATAGATACCTACTTGTATCCTAGATTGAGAATTTAAATCTACTTGTTGTCGACTCTAAAAACTGAAATGGAATGTCTCGTTACTAGTAAAAGGATTTCCCAACGTAGTTAACGTTAGCCCAACGTCGACTGATGCTCCCAGATGGTTACCGTTCTTATAAAGGACTTTTAAACTTTACGCCTCAAGGATTGGTGGTTAATACAACGATTTTTACAAAACGTGAAAAGTCAATACACTTCGTAATAAAAACTACATAATATGTATACCCGTTCTATCAAACTCTAAGCTGAATTATTTACATAAAGACATAGTAGTAATTCCTTTAAAGCAATATTAATTAAAAAATAAACATTATGAGTAGGTTTTTAACTTAATATGCAAAACAATTTTGTTTATAGAAGAGGCGGCAAACGAGCATGCGGCTCACCTGATGGTAAGTGACAACCGCCGCCCATGAACAACCGCAACACCAGGGGAATTGCAGGTGCGTTGCCGGCCTTTTAGGTAGGAGTAAGCTCTTTTCTTGAAGGTCCCTAAGTTCTTTAGGAAAAGTAGCTTAATTTCAGCCTACTCAACTAGGCTTTGGCACTAGAGGTGGCTGTGAGGCGGCGGTACATTCAGTGCGTACATTTTTAACAAACTCTGATGCAGATGTTCTTGTGAAGGTTGACCTAAGGAATGCTTTTAACTCTATCGATAGGGTAACCCTGCTGAAAGAAGTGGCTAACAATACCCCCGAAATTTATCACTACGTTTGGCAATGTTACAGTCAAAATACTAACTTGTTTTACGAAAACCAAGTTATTGATTCTGCAGTCGGTGTTCAGCAGGGTGACCCACTAGGTCCAGCACTTTTCAGTTTGGGAATTCAACCCATTATTTCAAATTTGAAATCCAAGCTGAATATCTGGTACCTGGACGACGGTACACTGGGAGGTAGAGCAGATGACGTCCTCAGTGATCTTACTTATATTTTTCGAAATTTTAAAATATTGGTCTTGAACCAAATAGCAATAAATGTGAAATATTTTTTCCAATAATTTATCTACTTCTCACAGACATTTTAATTCAAAATTTCATTCATATTTCTCCAGGAATAAAACTGTCAATACGAATCACTATCCTGCTAGGTGCCCCGTTGTTTTTCGATAGTATTAAACCTGTTTTAAAAACAAAATTTGATCAGTTTTTAAACCACGTTGATAAATTGTATAAACTAAGCCCCCACATTGCGCCTACTATTTTAAAATATTGTCTCCTTGTACCTAGATTTACATACTTACTCCGCTCGAGTCCAGTCTGGAAATGTTCGGATATTTTAAAAGATATTGATAATAATCTTAAAATAGCTATAGAAAAAATTCTAAATTTAACTTTAAATACTAGAATAGTAGAAATCTTTCTAGCGTTGCATTGCCTGTTTTCCTTGCTTCCGTGCATAGTGTCAGTAATTTATGTAACATAATTTTAAATTATAAAGTAGACCTGTGCTTTGCTACGGAGGCAGGGCAGACATGCAAACGCTCATCCCGGCGAAAATATTCCATTGGAAGTTAACCAACAAAAACAGTGGGATATTCCGTTGGTACAGAGGGTGCAGAAAGATTTGTTTCATAATTTCCATAGTGATCAAGATAAGGCACGCCTTCTAACTGTTTCGACTAAGGAATCTAGTAGTGACTAGATTCTTAGTGCAAAAGCGTAACCAGTGGGTTACGCACGCCATCAAGCAATCTCGGCACATTACTTGATGGGGAAAGCCGCATCGCTGTAGGAACTGACTAGGAGCGGCGATTTGTCAACCCCATCAGTGCCCCTGTGTCAGCAGCGTCGACAAGTTTGGGCTCCACGGACTTTCGTAAGAAAAGTGCTGGTAGGTTTTCACGGCACGGTTCTTTGAACGATGTCATCCGAAGGACTCTTGTCTCTATAAATGTTCCCTCGGTTTTAGAGCCTTGTGAATATTTAGAGACGATGGCAGAGACCCGACGGTATGACATTGGTCCCTTGGGAGAGAGGTAAAGCCCTAGTGTGGGATGCTACTTGCGTAGACACTTTGGGCTCTCATCTCAGGGGTACTGTTCAGAGCCGGAGCGGCATCAGAGGCAGCTGAACTGAGTAAGTGCGCAAATATGAGTCTCTGAGAGATGACTACATATTTGTGCCATTTGCTGTAGAGACTATCGGTCCGTGGGGTCCACGTGCGATGAAGTTCAAAGGAACTCCATCCCGGCTGGTTGTTGCTGGTGATAAGAGGGCTGGTTTTTCTCGCTCAAAGGCTAAGTATAGCCATCAGCGTTCTGGCAGCACAGCGTTCTTGGTACGATAATGCGGAGTAGGACTGTTTATAATTAATTATAGTTTTAATATTGTATATAATAAAATATTGTATATTGTGTTAAATTAGAAAATTCACACTCATTGTGAATTGGTGTAATAACATAGTCTCTGTAGTAACGTTGCAACAAGTAAGTCGTTTGCATACAAAGGATCTATAAAAAAAATACAAGGGATAAGTTTTTGAGTAATTCCTACTGCAATGTTTTTGATTCAGTTTCAGATTGCAGATGTACCACAGTGAGATATGGCACAGACAAACTAATTATGTGAATGCGCTATGCGATGGTCGCTTGATAAAAAAATGCGATTATTTAAACCTTTGTTTTCAGTTAACGTATTCAAAATACTATGTGTTCATGTAGGTATGACAAACAAGAACATAGCCTGCATGGTGGTAAGTGGATGCTATGGCCCGTACACCCCTATATTGGTCCTCTATTAAGAATCAGTATATAAATATCATTCACCCTTGAGATTTAATATGAAATGCCTCAATACCAGGAAAAAGGGGTGTTACGGCTACGTAGGTATAAATGTAGTTATGCTCTATTATTTTAGGATTTTTATAGAATTAGGTCGACAATCGAGCACAAAGTCTTCCTGATGGTATGTGGATGGTGTGACCCATGGAAGCCTACATCTATCCTCCATTATTTTAAAATAAAAACTTTAGGTTTATCCAAATGTGCATGCCTTACGCACTCAAGTTATACCTAATTTGTTTAAAGGAGTTTAAATACGCACAAGCTTTCACTAATAACCTTATTACTATACTTCCAATTTTCCGATAATTTTGTGTCAAACGTCAATCAAAAAAAGTTTGGAAAATTTAAAAGTGCATGACTCATAATGCTCATATGATCATGAAAACATATTTAAAAAAATGTAATTGTAGTTCTATTCGTCAAAAAGTTCCAGTAGCAGTCACCGTAGTACACCTTCAAGTCACTTCATCAAGTCCGTAGGTAAGGTCTTATCATAACTAACAAACCGAGCCCAAACTCGACCTCCTAGTTTACTCGTCGAGAAGTTCCAGTAGCATTCACCGAAGTACACCTTCGGTCACTTCTCAAGTCCGTAAGAAAGGAACGAGCCCAAACCCGGCACATATAGTTCTCCTCGTTGAGGAGTTCCAGTAGAAGTCATCTTCAAGTCACTCTTTCAAGTCCCGACGTAAGATTTCATCATAAATAACAAAACGAGGCCAAACTCGGCATACCTAGTTCTACTTTTCGAGGTGTTCCAGTAGCATTCACCGAAGTACACCTTCAGTTCACTTTGTCAAGTCCGGAGGTACGGTCTCATCATAACTAACAAAACGAAGCCAAACTCAACCCACACAGTTTTACTGGTCGAGGAGTTCCAGCAGCATTCATCGAAGTACACCTTGAGGTCACTCTATCAAGTCCGGAAGTAAGGTCTTATCATAACTAACAAAACAAGTCCAAATTTGGCACACCTAGTTCTACTCGTCGAGGAGTTCCAGTAGCAGATATCGAAGTACACCTTCAGGTCTCCATAAAGTCCAAGACGTATAAGTATATTTATATATAAATCCTGCGTACTTTTAGCAAAAAAAATATTGTAATAACAATCTGTGATTATAAAAATAATAATAATATCTGACCTTGGTCAAGTATGTATCAAATTTGGTTTTTGGAATATTTTGTATTTTTACAGCGATCGATATTTTTCAGCACGAACCGCTGTAAACAAACGACCACTCATGACGCCGGCTAAACCCGGAGTAAAAAGTACTCTGTGGCCCGGAGTCCGGAGTGAGGTAAAGTGTATATAGTAAAATAAATTAATACAAGGCTGTTCAAAACACCGACAAAAAAAATTAATTATAACTAAACAAAACAAAATTAAACTGTCATTTACACTCCATGGCTTCCCACATGATAGATGAAGAGTTTAAAAAATAGATTGAGTTGAACAATTGTTATTTTCAAAAGGTGTCGTGTTTACGCCTCCATGCGGACTTGATAAATCTACGCCTTATGCCACTAAAACCACTTTTTTATGTAAAAATAGCAATTGATCGATTTAAAAAAAAATAAGTTCAACAATCATTTATCTTTCTGAAAATGTGATTTTTATATAATTTATATGTTATGTATAACATACCTACGCGTTTTGCGCTTAAGGCATGCAATTTTGTGTATCATCTATTGAATTATAGATTTCTATATTATATTTAACTGCCGTGGGATGGCGGTATTAGAAACATTCGGTATTCGTCGTATATATTGCGGTATTCGTCCATAGAGTAGAGTAAACGGTGGCTATGCGATATTGTCTCATGGTCCTCAGGAGTCATAACGAATCTGTAACCTTTTCTTGAATTTGGCTGCAAGTATCCATGGACTGCAGTAGCGTCTTACCATCAGGTGGACTGCAGTAGCGTCTTACCATCAGGTGGACAGCAAGTTTATTATTCACTTCAGTTTTATAAATAAAAACATATCTTTATATTGTGCTCTCAGAAAAGAATAACTTCTTTTGTTAAATTACTTCCACAGAGTATGTGAACTATATCAACTTTATTCTACTGCAGTATCTTAACGTATCCTTGTAACGCATAAAAAGAAAACAGCTCCTAGATTGCTGTCCTTGGAGTTTATTCGCATCGTATTCGTTCGCTCTCTATTCAAAGCGGAAGTGTTTTGTTTTATTTCAAGTTGCGTGACTAAACGACCAAGACGAAACTCAACGAACTGGTGGATACAGTTTGAACTATTTTTATTTTTTTCATGTGTGCAGTCATAATATTAGGCTTTCGTGTCGGTATCAAAAGTTTAATGCATAGTTTAATGCCCTTTTTCTTCCTTATCACCAGCCTCTAAAAGACCAAGACTTGATATGCGCCTCTCCCGTTGTTGAATGTTTGTTGAATTTGCCTTAGTCATTGCGCATTGGAGCGGATGTTTTTTTAAAATCTTTGCGCGAAAAAACTCACCCAAGTTTTTCGTTATCAGTTGAATGGAATAGAAACGCATGCACACACACACACGCACGCATATACGTACACACATACTCACTTGACTTTAGTGCCTCATTGGTGAAGTGGGCATAAACGCGACTCCTGATCATGTGTCTTGAGTTCAGATTCCTTTACTATCAGACTATGAGATTGAATAAATAGAGAGTGCACTACAAACAATATTTTTTTCTAGTCTAAATCCTTCGCAAGCATACACAATAATGTACAAAAGTTATCGGTTTAATGGTAAAAGAATGTAATCGGTTTAATTATAAACGCAACTTTCTTTTTAAATATAAAGATAAACAAAGGGTACATAAAAGTATCTCATGATCGTTCCTCGCGCAGTTCATTTTTTGCTGAAGCAGCAAGTACTCTTTTGTCTGACGATAAAACCTGAAACGGTATTCGTAGCTTCTTTTTAGTTGAACGTTGTTCTCACTAAATAGTTCTTACCCTACTTCCTTCTCTTCTTTGTAAAAGATTCCAAGTATTGTATTTTACAAGTATTTTAAAAAGACAGATTCTAGGTAATTTATATTGTGAACATAGGTTTATTTCCAAATCTTGATGAAATGAAAGGTACTTTATGTCCCGTCAGAATGTATACAAAATTATAAATTACTACAAAAGGCACTCATATTTAAACAAATAAATTTCTTATATTTACGCAAACACTACACATTGAATAAAATTATGTTTACGGATTTATCGCGTTTAATTTACTTATTTTAATTCCCGACGTTTCAGGTGTTTTACAGCAACCCATGGTCACCCATAGGCACGATGTCATAGTTAGACCGGCTACTTTCAGTTTTTGAATATTAATCTTTGGTTCGATTTACGCCGAATAAGCTTACAGTATCTTGAAGTGTTGCAGTGGTATGCTTGGGTTTTTATTTAATTTTGTTAATTATAGGATCCCAAGCAGATGGCAGCACCAATTCATCTTCTCTATTGAAATTAAGATTTTTTTTTAATTTCAATAGCCTCGCGTATCATTCTTGTTAGGATTTGGTGTTCTTTTGCGAGGATTTGTGGTCTATCAAATCTGATGTAATGGCGGGGACGATCTTGAACATGTTCACAGACTGCAAACTTCCCAGAGCGTCGGTGCTTCACGTCAGCTATATGTTCTTCCACGCGAGTTTCAATAGATCTTTTTGTTTGTCCTATGTAAGAGAGACTACATTCGCAATCAAGCTTGTACACTCCTGCATCTTGTAGAGGGATATTATGGTGAAAATTGACTTATCTTCTTCGGCGGCTTGAAGTATGTTTTAATGGAAGCTCACTTCAAGATGTAGCCAACCTTGTCTGTGACTCCTCTGACATATGGTAGTATAGCAGGCACACGCTCGACTGTGGCCGGCTTCACTGGGTCACTGTGACATATTATTATGTATATATATGTATGTATGATTGTTTATCAATAAAATTCCAGAAAAGTCGACTATTTTAGTTATTTTATAACATAACTCACGTCTGGCCTCCATAGGGGTAGGCAGAGAGTACTGACTTCCATTAGGCATAATATAATAATAAAAATAGTTGACCACTCAGATTCCTCCAACTAAAGGCCTATTGCCATCACCTTGTTATCCAAAATAATGGAAACCATCATAAACTGCCAGCTCATGAGGTACCTTTAGGAACAACAGGTGATTAGTGACCGCCAGTAGGTTTCCGTTCGGGTCGCTCAGCTAGTGATATTCTGGCTTAGCTAACTCATAGATGGGCGGAGGCAGTAGAGTCCTAGGGCGATATCCTGGCCGTTAGTTTGGACATTGCGAAGGCTTTCGATCGGGTTTGGCACAAAGCGCTTCTTTTGAAGCTCCCTTCCTATGGGCTTCCCGAGAATTGTGTAATTGTATCACCAGTTTTCTTGCAGATCGGAGCATCAAGGTCGTAATAGACGGTGCATGTTTCGATTACAAGCCTTTTAATGCCGATGTTCTACAAGGCTGCGTGTTATCACCAATGCTGTTTCTTCTGCATATCAATGAATTGTTGCATACCGGTAACATTCATTGCTATGCAAACAACATCACTGGTGATGCTTTATACACCCGCCATGCCAATATTTCCCGGGAAGACGTTGGCGAGTATCGAAACAAACTTGTGTCTGAAGTCGAGTCTTTGTTAAACAAAGTCTCGGATTGGGGGTGACTAAATCTAGTCCAGTTCGATCCTCAGAAGACCATAGTTTGCGCGTTTACTACTATGAAGTACCCCTTTGTTGTATGTCCTCAGTTTCAAGGCACTCCCATTGTTACCTTAGCCAGTATCGGAATCCTCGGTGTCCACATATCGAGTGATGTGTAGGTTCGTGGTCACTTGGAATAGGAGGCCAAATTCGCCTCTAAAAAGCTTTGCGTGCTCAGCAGAGCAGGACAGTACTTCATGCTTGCAATTATACAAAGCGCAGGTTCGGCCTGACAGGGAATACTGTTCCCATCTCTTTGTTTACCACGATACGTTATTGTGGGTGAACGTATTCAGGCTATCGAGGGATTTTAAAAACATTGGAAATAGTAAATACTTTTGAAAAAGTATCTTATTGCTATAGTCATAATATTGAGAATCGTAGTCAACTTTTGTGATAGACGGGTGCAGTTAAACGTCAGTCTAAGTGTGACTGCGATCCTCACCTCTGCGCCAAAAATATCGGTAAATATATCAAGCGATTCGCACATACATTGATTAATAAACGTAAGACAGTGATATTTTTTGATAATGCAGCGCTCTCCAACAAATAGACGTTTTTACTCCGATTCGGATCTATCCAATATATCCAATATTGCCGTTTGAAAACGCAAGTATAATCACGATATTTCAGATTCATTCAAATTATTCACTGATAATATATTGAAAAAGATGGATGATTGGAAGACAGACTTCAATAATAATTTACTTAAAATTAATGACACTTTAAATAATTTGATTAAGAACGACTTTGCAATACTGAACGAGAGTGTAGTTGAGGTCAAGGCAGAGATCAATAATATGCGTAAGGAATACACAGAGATTAAGACTGACATAGTAAGATTAAAAACTTAGCAAGTGGCAACACAAAAGGAAATTAATAGTCTCCAGCAGTCATTACAATTCAATTCTGATCAGCAAGAAAAGCAAGCAAAAAAGATTGAAACTTTACCTGTCGACATTAAGAGAACACATGAGATAGAGACGGAAATTGTTAAAATAAAACTGCAAAATATGCATTTACAATCACAACTGAACTCAAATGAACAGAGAGAGATATTATCAAATATTGAAATTGTCGGTGTGCCGGAATGCAAAAGCGAAAAATCTTCAAGACCTTATTTTGAACATTAGAAAATATATTGGTGTCGATATTCCGCCAAATGATATTTTACAAGCGAACAGAGTTTCTCCGAAAATAAAATTACAACGTCGTCCCAGAGTCATAATAGCTAAAATGCGAACAAGGCTCTTGATGTACAACATAATTTCACGTGTCCGCAAAGCCCAGATTACCACAAGGGATATCGATGTAACAGGAGAAAACAGACCTATATATATTAACGAACATTTAACCCCCTTTAATAAACAACTTTTGAAAATGTAAGGAATTGGCCAGAACAAAACAGCATCAGTTCGTCTAGGTAAAAAATGGGTTAATATTCGTGCGATAAAACGACAACTCTCCCGCTTTACATATCATAAGCGAAGAGGATCTTAAGAAACTAAGTGTTTTTAAATAAGTATTCTCTTTTATAATCTTTTCTCGTTGTTGAACTTATACATTTCCCTACCATATAATGTGTACTGTATTTATAACGTTAATTGTCTAAAACGTGTCTCAAAAAAAATATTTTGTTTAAATTCTCAATATTTAATGTTCATAAACAAAACCTTTATCTGCCAGTTCTGTTCGGAATCGGTACTCTATGCTAGAATACACGTTACTTACTAGTTATTCGTACGCTTTATTTTCGGCCACATTTTAATGATGCAGCTAATAAATTATTATTTCTTTGTCATTGTACGGTGCAACCGCACAAATCGCCCGATCAGCATTTTTGCCTCATATACTTATTTTTATTGTTCACCAAATCAGTTCACATAACATCGCCATACAGCGCGTCCGTGTACTCATCATTAGCTATTAGCAGTTTTAAATATATTTTCTATTTTACCTCAAGCAGCATATTTTATTTATATTATCAGCAGCAGCATCTTAGGTGTAACGTACATCTTTATGGTCCTTCGAGCTTACCGTGAGCGGGACCTCTGTCGCGAGTGACCTATTTTGAATTGCGAAAGCGGTGACGCGCCACGTAAGTCAACCACCAGCCAGCATTGGTAAGTCTACAGCTCTCTATTATAATCAGCAGCCACAGTAATTGGTCAAAATGGAAGATCTTCTAGCTAGTCAGAACCAAATAATGGGAGCTATGGATCAGCTCCTAATCAACTTTAAAAAAGACGGTGCCGACCGCAAGACACCGGCTCATATTAAAAAGCGGCTTAGTACTTTAGAAAGTTATTGGCAGGAGTTTCAAGGTAATCATCTTAAACTTTTTGAGTCTGACGATAAATCTCATGAATATTTTACTGGCATTTACTATAAAAGAACGTCTGATTTTTATAATGAAACACGCAATTATCTACTTGGTAATTTACCGAGTGACTCTAAAGAAAAAGTCTTCTCAGGCCAGCTACCCCATTGCAAAAGACAGGCTTTTCAGCTATACCGTCTGGCAGCGCGCTCCATCCTGAAATTACAGCTGACGCAGAAGCATCCCGAGCCCAGGTAACTAGCAGGTAAGTAATAAGGTACTAGCAGCAAATTAGAGGATATGTTGAGAAAGCAGAGAAGCAACTTCAAAGCTTTTCAGCGGACTATTAGCAGCATCGATCTCGACAAAGTCGCTGAAAAATGGGAGTATGAGGATATTCTGAAGTCGGTTCAAGCACGCTGGACGATAATAGACGCCTTGCACTGGGAAATAGACAGCGAATTATACGAAGATAATGAAGAGTATGAAGAAATGTTCAGCAGCTATGAGCAAAAGTTCAACAACATTAAGAAAGTTATCAACAGCAAGATGTGGTCTGATCTTTACCGGGAGAAGACAACCCCAAAAATGGACATACCCACGTTCAGTGGCAGCTACCACCAGTGGTTGTCGTTTAAGGACTTGTTCATCGAAACTATACATAGTAACAGAGCCTTATCGAACAGTCAGAAAATGCAATTTCTGAAAAGCAAGAATTTAGATGCTATATTTATATAGAACCAACCAATATAAACAGCAGCAGTCAGCATCAGCGATTAAGAAGATTCATGATACCACCAACGAATGCCTAAATGCCATTAAAAATGTGGGAGTCAACATAGAGAACTGGGACCCCATGATTGTTTACTTGATTACTCAGAAACTAGACGCAGACACCCATAACGACTACATCGAGTCATTGAAATACCCAAGAGATTTGCCGACTGTAAAGATTTATTACAATTTCTGGAGGTGAAATTCACAGCCCTAGAGTCGTCAAACGCAAACAAGACCACCAGAAGTCAAATCAGCAACTGCAACAATCATTTCAACCATCTAATTACAAAAATCATTCGTTTTAAAGCATTCACGAGCAATCAAATCCGTCATTTAAATCAAATAATTTAATAAAAAAGTAGGTTAGCATCAGCACCGAAGCAAAATGCCCGTCTGCAATAAAGATCACGCCATTCCGTATTGCGAAACATTTTCAACATATCGACCTGATTTCAAGCGACAAATAATATCCAAGCTATCTTTATGCCAAAACTGCCTTTATAATCATAACGGTAATGAATGTTTTCAAAGAAAAGATGCCATAAGTGTCAAAGCAATCATCATACACTAGTTCACGAAGCCTTTGCCGTATCAGCAAACGCTGCAAATCCGAGTACAACGACCGACCGCGCGGTGTCAAACTCACACGTGTCTCTGGAGGACACCCAAGAGATTTTATTGGCTACTGCTATAATCAACGTCCGCTGTCGATGGTACCCTTCACCCATGAGGGCTCTTATCGACCAAGGGTCCCAAATCAATTATCACCGAAAACGGCGCTCAAAGATTAGGATTACCTGCAAGCATTGCAAAGGAGTGATATTAGAGTAGGCGCGAAGGAGAACAGCTGCAAGGGTGTTATGAACATCAACTTATCTTCTTGTTATAGCACGTATAGCATAAATATTGATGTCTTTATAATGAATCACGCAGTAAACAACTTACCAAACAAATCATTCGGAAAACCATCATGGGCGTTTATTGAAAACATCCAACTAGCGGTCCCTGAATTTTATCGTAGCAGGACAGTAGATTTGTTACTGGGCGCCGATGTTTACTCTTCGATCATCATGGGAGGAATCATCAGAGAAAATGACGATATGCCTATTGCGCAGCAAACGCGCCTAGGCTGGATTTTATGCGGTAACGTGAAATCGTACAACTGTAACGTGATTATGGCAGACATTGACAGCATACATAAATTGGACCTACTTATGCAATAAGGAACCAACCCACAAACCTATCAAATTTGAACTAAGTATGTAGGATGCTTCAAAAATGCACCTTCTATCATGTCTGTAAAAATCAAAGTGATATGACAATTATTTCTCGAGTTATCACTACCTACTCAAGGAACCAACTCTAAAACTACAGTTTATTATTAGCAAAGCGATCCATGTTCCATGGTCACGTAGTAAAAATTCGAATTCACAATTCTTTGTTTTTGTTAAAAAAAATCCACGTGGCATGGTTCTAGTTTGCAAAATAAACTTAGAGTATTTTAAAGCGACCAAGTCGCGTGGTTCTGGTTTGCAAAATAAGCTTTGATTATTTTAAAGGAATCATGTCGCATGGTTTTAGTTAGCAAAACAAACTAAACGTTAGCTGTGTTTTTTTGTGCAGCACCATGGCACATGGCTCTGTTTTAATTAATTACGTCTGCAACTAGGTAGAAACTAATTTAACGTGGTTCTTTTTGTTAAAATGGAAATATCAAGAAATTGAATTTAAAAACGTTTGATTATGTGAGATTTATTAAAACATTACGGAATTTTACTGTATTTGAAATAATTTAATTTATTAAACTTACCTGCTGTTCAGTACAAACTAAACATCTAACATAATTTAATAATTTATTACTAAATTAATATTTTGTATGGTAACATTAAAGTGTAACATTTTGTATTGATTTTCTCTGACAACTTTTTCCTTCTTCTGTCAACCTAGCCAGCGTGTGGTTGCTCTGTCCACTAAATTAAATGAAAAAAAAAAAACAGAAATAAACAGTTTTCAAATGTTATTGCACGTTTTTCTTATACACCTGCCTCAAATTCACCCATTTATATTAGAGCTATTGTCACTGTGCCTGATAACTTAAAGGTGAAGGAGCTACTAAAACTATTCTAAAAAGCTGCGACATCAATGATAATAAATCATGATATACTTACTGAGACAACGGCCGAAAAAAGTACAGAACCCCCTCCATATTCCCCACATACTCCACGCCCACTTGATACTAACAATATCAATGAAGGTGTGTGTAATAATTTTGAGGCACATTTTTCTAGTGAAATAAAAAAGCAAATGTTAACAGAAAGAAGACATATTTTAAAGAGTACACACTAGAAGGTGTATCCGTTTGCAGGGACATGTTCGTTAAGACTTTACAAACTTCGATGAAGAGAATAAATACATCTCTTCAAAAATGCGTTCTACAAACGAAATAACTGACAGAAGAGATGCTGGACACAACAAATCCTCTCCTGAAAATGTATAATTTGTGATTGAGTTGATAAAAAACTTGCCAACTTACATTTCTCATTATGGACGTGAGAAATGCAAAGCTGCTAAGTACTTAAGACCAGATATGACATTATCCACAGTATACGATCTTTACTGCGAAAAGCAGAAAATTCAGGTGTTAAGATACTTTCTCGTTCGAAAGTAAACCGTATTTTATTCACAAAATTTAATTTGCGTACTGCTCCCTTGATAAAAGATACCTGTAATAAGTGCAACTTTTTGAAAATAAAAAGCTTTTATGACCGAAGAAGAAAATTGGAAATCGAAGAAAACCAAAAGGCGCACCACGAAAAAGCAGCTCTTCTACAAGAACAACTAAAAAGTGACATGAAGCTTACTTCGGAAGACCCTATGGTAAAGACACTTACTTTTGACCTCCAAAAGACCCTGCCCGCATACCTACAAATATAATTTTAGACACCCATACTGGCAGTAAAAATGTATGTCATTGCAATGTGTGGTATATATGAGGCTGGCCCGGAGCACAAGAAGTAGGCTCCTGTCTTATACAGCATATTTTACAAAGGATGAGAAACAACGTAAAGCGCTTAATCTTATGGTGCGACTCTTGTGGCGAGCAAAACCGCAACATAAAACTAATTTTAATGTTAAAGACTTCCTAAAAGTTTGCACTAAATGAACATCCATCTATAGAAGAAATCAACATTCGATTTCTTGAATCAGGACATAGCTTTCTACCTAATGATTCTGACTTTGCGAAAATCTAATGGTTTTTGAAAAGGCAAAACAGGGTTTATACACCCAATGATTATATTCAAATAATGAAAAATTGCAAAGAAACAATCCCTTAAAAGTACACAGAATGAAAACTTCAGATTTTTTATCTACTGAGGTAAAATATTAGAAAAAAAGCACATCAAATAGAAAAAAGACCGTCGACGGAAAAAAGTTTTCTTAAAGAAACAATGCTATGGAAAAATTAAATGAATTACATAAACATGAGAAGCAGCTTCGCCGAAGATTTTAATAAGATCAACATAAAAAAGAGTGTTTGAGGCAGGACAAGTTTTGAGATATCTAAGGAGGTGATGGAACCTCTTTGGCCGAATGGAAACCCATTTCAGACGCAGTTAAAGGACCTAAAAGTATTTTTGCATCTCATACCTCAAGATGCCCACGAATTTTATGTTAATCTTGTCGGAGATGACCAAATTGAGGACCTGGAAGGCTTTTCAGGCCATATATATTTCGAGCTTGAAGAAGAAGTTGAAGAAGTTCCTTAAAATTACTAAATGCTGAAAGGAACCAACCCACATAAGTGCATTTTTGCAGAAAGGAACCACGTATATTTTTAAATAAAAAATAACACTTTTTTTCAGAAATGACGAAACTTTTTAAATAAACACATATAGGACGGCTTCATTCATGACACTGCAAAGTTCAGAGTTATTATGATAAATAGTTCGTTTTCTTTACACGATTTTATTTAAAACCTTATTTTCTCAAAACTATCATTGTGTGGGTTGGTTCCTTATTGCATAAGTAGGTCCAATTTTGGTCGATCGAAGATATCAATGACAATGAGGAGATGTCATTCGAAGACCATCAATGCCTTCAAAGGTACCAAGAGACTACTTTTCGCCAACCCGATGGGAGATATGTATTGCGCCTTCCACTACACCCTGACGCTGAGGGGAAGTTAGGATTATCTGAACCCAAAGCTTGCGCACAATTTTATCAGCTCGAACGTAAATTTGGAAAAAATCAACATTTAGCCCATAATTACAAGCAATTTATAAACGAATACATCAATCTACGTCACATGCATACAATAGCGGCGAATTTGACACCAATATATTACATGTCGCATCACGCTGTCGAACGCCCTGACTTTAACTACGTCACTAAGAGTGGTATTTAATGCATCCGGAAAAACATCAACCGGTGTATGTTTGAATGATGTCTTGTACAGAGGCCCTAATCTTCAGCAAGAACTTTTAGTTTTGGCCCTTAAATGGCGACAGTACGAATATGCCTTTACAGCTGACCTGGAAAAAATGTTCAGGCAAATAATTGTGCATCCTGATGACCAACTTTATCAATGCATAGTTTGGCGCGAAAATTCAAATCAGCCACTGAGCAAATACCAGCTAAATACCGTGACGTATGGCACAAAATCAGCTCCATTTCTAGCAATGATGACGCTAGCTATAGACGAGCGTCAACGTTATCCTAAAGCATCGAAAGCATTAGAGCAGAATTTCTATATGGATGACGCTTTGTGTGGTAGTTATAACGTCATGTCAGCCAAAAAATTGCAACGAGAGCTAATCGACCTACTAAAACCGGAGGATTCAACCTTCGCAAATTTTCGTCAAATGAGAAGTCACTACTGAAGATGTTGACGTCGCACCAAGCTCCCAAACACTTATGACTTTAAGCACCAGGAATCAACAAAAACACTCGGACTTACATGGATTGCCAAGGATGACAACTTCACCTTCCAATGCAAAATGACAGCATCAACTACAACCAAACCAACAAAAAGAGTTTTATTAGCCGAAATCTCTAAAGTCTTCGATCCTTGTGGTTTCCTTTCACCAGCCGTGGTCCAGCTTAAACTATTATTTCAAAGCATTTGGCAAGAAAATTTAAACTGGGATGATGTCATACCTGATGACGTATACTCAAAATGGTTAACATTAAGAGCAGACATCGAAAACATCAGTGATATCGAAATTCCCCGATGGATTGGTACTCGAAAGAAAAGTAAAGTTCAGATACACGGTTTCGCGACTCTTCCACCAAAGCTTTCGCTTGCGTTGTATACGCCCGTATTATTCATAAAGGCATCGCATCTGTAACAATATTAGCAGCGAAACGAAACTCGTACCATCGAGCAAGAGTTCGACCGAAAATCAAACTTCGCTACCCAGGTTGAAATTAAGCAGTGCACTTACTTTCAAAACTAATGACTAAAATAAAACTAAGCCAAAGCACTTGATCTCGAAGTCTACGGATGGAGCGATTCCACAGCAGCTCTTGGTTGGATTCAGGAGACCCCTAACCGCTGAAGTTTACCAAGCCAACAGAGTCAAGAAGATTACAGACGTCATGCCCCAGAATGCTGGCGTTATGTAAAAAGACAGAAAACCCGGCTGATTGTGCCAGCCGTGGTATGAAAGTGGAACAGCTACAGCGGCATACCTTATGGTGGAAAGGACCTTTATGGCTATCATCATTAGCTGACCCTTACGAAAATATGAGAACTTATCAAACCGATTTAGAATGCAAGGTGAAATTATCTAACATCGTACAAACAAACAAAAACAACGACGAAATTGATATTATTAGCGCAACACCACAAAAAAGTAGTTTCACGCGAGCAACACGTGTACTTGCATGGATATTGCGAGCGATTTCAAAAAACAGCGTAAAGTTACCATACTTAACAACAGCGGAGTTGCGTAACGCTACTGAAGAAATTATAATGAGCGTTCAAAAATCGGAATTTTTGCAGGAAATGAACGATTTATCCAAGCAAAGCAAGGTGGATTCTAAGAGCAAGCTTCTCTGCCTAAATCCGTATTTGGATCAAAACGGCTTAATGCGAGTTGGAGGTAGACTCAAAATAGCAACATCCTCACGATATGAAACATCCATACATTATCCACAGTGGCCACCTTACCAATATACTTATCGATCTTGCACACAAATCAACTTTTCACGGAGGAGCCCGCCTCACGCAACTTGGCTTAGACAGCAATATTGGATTTTAGGTAAAAATAAAGTTGTGAGAAATCGTTTACGCCGTTGTGTTATATGCAAACGCCACAATCCAGAAATGAATGAACAGCTAATGGGAGAATTACCCGAAGCAAGGACGAATTCTACCCGTTTTTTTAGAACAGGACTGGATTTCACGGGATACATAGACATCAAAGCAAATAAGGGTCGAGGCATTAAGACCAACAAAGGATACGTGGCCGTCTTTATCTGTATGGTCACAAAAGCTGTCTACCTGGAGTTAGTCTCTGACCTCATCATCAGCTTTTGGCAGCCCTTCGTCGACTAGCAGCAAGGAAGGGTACCCCACGTCATATATAGTGACAACGGGACCAATCTCATCGAGCACAACACACCCTGTCCAAAGAGTATTTCGATCTTAAATCATTATCTGAAGAGTTCTTCACAGAGATCAGCGAGATAAAGATCGACTGGCATTTACGCCTCCTCGTGGCCTAGTGCCGGTGGGCTTTGGGAGGCAGCAGTGAAAAGCCTAAAGCACCATCTGCGCAGAGTTGTTGGCGATCAAAAACTGACATATGAAGAATTCTCCACGTTATTAGCGCAGCCAGAAGCCTGTCTCAATTCGAGTATTGTGTATTGTTAGAAGACCCAGACGACATTAATTATTTAACGCCAGCTCACTTCTTGTCCAGCGGACCTATTCTTTCGATCATTGAGACAGAAACAGACGGGAGAACCAGATGGCAACTAATATTGGCGTGGCGTGTCAATATTAGTTGCCATCTGGTGTGGTGGCGTGCTGAATATTTGGTTCAGCTTTCAGCACGAAGCAAATGGCGTCAGTCACGGTAAAACATCAAACTTGACGATGTTGTGGTGATACACGACGCTAATCTACCCCCTGGTAAATGGGCTTTAGGTTGCGTGATTGAACTACACCCCGGTACCGATAATCTGGTCCGAGTCGTCTCAGTCAAAACACGAAACGGTTCTGTTATCAAAAGACCTGTAATTAAGTTATCGATCCTACCAGTTAACATAGATCAGTCAAACAAAAGTAGCGAAACAACAATAATAAATGAAACATCAGCAAAAAATAAAAGGACACAAACACCCCTTTTATGACACTTACTCTGTTCATAACTTCAACTGTGCATGCAAGCTACAACATCACAAAACTGAGTGATAACAAATACATATTTTTTGAAAAATTGGGAAGTATACGATTAGTACAGGATCATTGGAATTAGTTACTTACTACGATAAACCCTATTGGTACGGAAAAGCATATTTAACACTTATATAGATCATCTTCAAACATTGTGCAATAAATCGGAAGGAAATACGCATTGTGACATAATATTGCAACAGCTGATACACGGGCTCATTGAACTGGTGTATTATGACCGTATGTTGCTCAATCAGCATTTTGTTAGTCGGAAGCGCGCGCGTCGAGGCCTTATCAATGGTGTCGGCTACGTCGCTAATACATTGTTCGGCGTTTTAGACGAGCTGTTTGGCCCAGTACGAAAAAGACATCAAATTAATTGGGAAATCAGAGACTTTAGCACAACTTTGGATAAATCAAACATCAGTTATAGAAGGAAAATAACATTTAAAAAGAATCGAGAACACAATGGGAAAGCAATATAAGACGTTTAATCAGCATTTAAATAATTTAGAAAAAATATCGAATACAGTGAAAACCGAAATATCTAAGGTAGAAATCACAAACAACTTCATCATGTCGAGCATGATAGCGAATAATGTCCTTTCGAATCTTCGTAATATCCAAGATACCCTCCTGGATACGATCACCAACCTTCAACATTTTAACGTTCATCTGCTGTCACCCACCCAGCTGGAAGACGAACTAAGCGTAATATCCAGCAAACTATCAAAGGATTTATCATTACCAATAGAATAGCACCCAGAGTAACTTATCCAACCTATACAAAATTTTAAAGGTCAAAGCTAGAATGGTCATTCTAGCTTTGACCTTTAAAATAAAATTTGTACCAGTATTTTATTTTCGAAATTCAGATCCTCACTAATAGAGATGACTATGACATGGTCAGAGAATTTCGCAAGCTACATTGACCGGCAGATTAAAGAGTTAAATCAGCTCGGATGGCATAGCGAAGCGAGGCGAACAGCCTCAACTATCATGATGTCCATCACTACGCCGTTATTCTCTCTGGTGTCGGCAGGACTAGCAGCAGCGTACGTGGCGGGTGCGAGCGAGGTGGAAACGACTGCGCCCCGCTCACCTCAAGCTTCAGCCAGCTGTCAGCGTGACACCAGTGTAAAGTGTGTGTGTGTTTAAAAGATGTGAAGTGTGATAGTGAGTGTGCTAAAGCAGAACAAAGTGATCATTGTGCAAATGTGTCTGATCAAGAGAATCAAAGTGAGCCTAATCAGACGGTGCATAAAAACACTTCCCCAGTTTTATGAAAATGTAATTTTAGGAAAACTCGCTAGAAATTGTCGGGTCATCATCTTGTAAATTAGCCGATAAGTGTTATATCGGTCTCATCTATGTTTAAGTTTAGCTCATTTCATAAAATCTCGCCCATCTTCTCGCCCGGGAGCATGTACGGTGCCACCGCACAAATCGCCCGATCAGCATTTTTGCCTCATATACTTATTTTTATTGTTCACCAAATCAGTTCACATAGCATCGCCATACAGCGCGTCCGTGTACTCATCATTAGCTATTAGCAGTTTTTAAATATATTTTCTATTTTACCTCAAGCAGCATATTTTATTTATATTATCAGCAGCAGCATCTTAGGTGTAACGTACAGTCATAATAACACTGATTTCTAAACAAAAATTATCTCAATTCTAAAAATATAACTTACTTTGCATATTTTAAACAAAATTATCATAAACTACCACTAAGCCGCTTAAAAATCACTGTTTTTATATATTAATTTTTAACATCATATTCTATATTTATACGTTATCACTATCACCATTTATCGCACCTGTTTGTAGTGATCGACTAATAACGCATTTTAACTTCATTGTAGTCATAGACTTATATACTGGCTTAATATACTGGCGTATTGACGACCTGACAACCCGAAAAACGCATGACTAATTTTGATTTGTCATTGTGTACGTTAGCTAGTGATGTACATTTCACTTACAGGGACTATCGAAAAATGATTGTAAAGGAAGCGGTAAAATGATTTAAAAAAATAGTTTAGAGCACGATATTGAAAAATTTACTGAATTTTTACCATGATAGTTCTAAAATAATTAAAAATATTCATAAAACATGTTCCTGGTAATAAGCTGAACCTACCTGCCTTTTGTTGATTTTAATTCAAATGTAAAAAAAATCCCAGGTGACTCTACCGATAAACTTTAAAGAATACTCCTCAAGTAGCAGATTGGAAAGTTGTATTTTCGAGTTATGATCTTTGGAGAAAAATATTTACTGCTATGGACAGTTTACCCGGAATTTCTATTTAAACATTTTGTTAATATAAATAGGTAGATTTATATGGTGAGAGCCATGCTACAGCTATATTAATAGTATAGTTGTAGCACGAATGCGTCGGCTCGACCGGGAAAGGACCACGCTCTCACAGAATACCAGCGTAAAATAGCAGCTTAATGCTGCTGTGTTTCGTTTGGTGAGTGTAGAGAACCGGAGACCTTTTTTATTGGAAAAAAGGCATTCCATCTTAGTCCTCACAGCTAACAAGGCATCTGCATTTTATTCGCAATCGAGGATAGATGTAGATGTCTATTGGCCACAGTAACTACTTACTATCAGGTGGACTGTGGACTTATCCTATAATAAAGAACTTAACTAAGTATATACCTATTTATATTTTATAAAATATTATGATGGGGAAATAAAAAACGGGGACACGGAGTACATAATGAGTGCTTTATTTTTCATATAAGTATTAATGTTAATAATTACAAACATTTAATAATTAATAACTAAATACATTAAAGAAGTTTATTTTAACATTCGACATAAATATGAATGTAACTTAATAATTTAAGTAAGGAAACATGTAGGAATCATTTAAATAAGATTGCTCTGTTTAAAAGCCAATACTTTTAAGAGGCTTCATCATGCTTCATGTTTATATTCTTTTATCTGTCCCTGAAAAGTATAAAATAATAATAAACTTATTATCATTTTAGCTGCATGAATTTTAAAAACATAATAATCTTAACAGAGTGAAAGTGCACCAAGTGTCTGAGGAAAAGGACAGATTAGGAGTACCTTTAACCGACGAGCGTGTATGCGTAGATATATGGATGTAAAGGAGGTGAGAGAGGTGTGCCAGGATCGTGCCAAATGGAAGTCTGTAGTCTCTGCCTACCCCTCTGGGTGACAGGCGTGAGTGTTTATGTATGTTATGGTATTTCAGACTCATCCATGTCATATATGTCTTCAGGATGATTAGCAAAATCATTTTCTTCAAAATTTGGCTAGCAAATCGAAAAATTATTTTACCTACATCTTTGCGATTAACACCATAAGCTCGAACAAGTGACAAACCTTCCGATTTCCTTTGTCTCAATTCTGCATTGCGAGCCATAAATCCACAAAAGCATACATTTCCAGCTGATTTCACACTTTCTGGAAATGGATTTTGGATTTCTTAGCCAACTGAAACGCCATTTTTTTTTCATCTTTTTTGTCAGAGTCAAATCCAACTTTTGAAGTGAAACTTTTTACGGGAGGGCTTTGAAATTCTGATCCGCAACCTTTTGTGTGACGAAAAGTGGTGGGGGTAAAAACTACGTAGCGCGTCATTCAAGTCGATCATTCAAATCGCGAACGCAGCCCATTACATACCATAAAGTATATAGTAATACAATTACAATTACAAGATTATAACGGTCTTTCGTTCAAATACTAATCTATTAATTTTATTTAATACAGTTACCAAGGTATACGTATGTATTTTAGAAAGAGTGATCGCATTTGAGTAATAGCGCCATCTACTACACTTTCTACGTACCACCATGATAGTTAATCAATAGTTCGATAAAATGACTTTACTAGAATAAAGTTGGCGCTATTAAAAATGAACAAGGAAGTAATTTTTGAAGCCCAATAAGGCAGAGCAGCGTTTATTTTAAATAACAATTTGTAAATTTTAATTTAAATTCATTTTTGTTAAAATTATATAAAAATTTCGTTTAATTAAAATAAAATTACATAAATAATAGATAATTACTTAAATATCACACTTTAATGAGTATTTTGTGTTACACTGGGATCTATAATAATTACTCCATTCACTGTGGTGAGTCCTAGTGTTGCCTAAACCGATAATTTCTCTTCTTAAGATCGAAGAAGATGATGCACTGTGACACATATGTATATAATATGGGCAACAATTTTTTTTTCATATTCTACTGATAAAACTTTTGATTTTGAAGTGTTTCCTCGGGGTTCGAGACGGTATTACAAATTTTCTGAATGCCTCATTAACACAAATTTCTTTATTCAGTACACTACTCATTGCTCTATCCAACTCGTCTCCACTCCATGACGCACGTAATATCGTTCTCTGATATTTTCGAGACACTATCTGCAATCACACAGACACACACACACACACACACACACACACACACACACACACACACACACACACACACACACACACACACACACACACGCGCACACACACGCACACACACACACACACACACACACACACACACACACACACACACACACACACACACACACACACACACACACACACACACACACACACACACACACACACTCGTCTCTCTAATTTAACTAATTTTGTATGGTTTGAAAAATCTGCGAATATCCATCCAAAACAAAATTTTACCGCTAATAAACTACTTTTTACCATCCGTTTTTTCACACAACGTGGGATTCTGTTTAAAATAAAATGTAAATAAACTTAACTTCACTTCATATGATGTTTGTTCCTTTGGTTTCTGATATCTCATCTACTATACAAAGTAAAGACCCTAATGGCATAGTCAAATAAAATAGCTTTCACCGAGACGTATTTCCTCTAACACAACTTCGGACTGACCCCGAATCATTGGAGGTACTAACTCCGCCATTTTTGGTGGGAGAACCTTTGGTTACCCTACCAGACAACAACTTTGAAACCTCCAACATCAGCAGTTTACGTAG
>JAGSMP010003778.1:0-14112 GCA_029286625.1 Parnassius orleans
AGGTTGAAGTAGAAGATAAGGTTGAAGTCGGACCTAGCGATGACGAATAGGCCAAGATTGTGTCTCACCAAACTATTGGTAATGTGTTAACAACAATTTTGAAGATTTCGTACAGATTGATGACAAAGTGACTAACACCGGAGAATACACCGATGATGATATCGTTCAGAATTGTATGTGCACGTGTACTGACGGAAATGACAGCGAAGATAAAGCCGACGATGGATAGTGAAGCAAGGAAAATTCCGAAAAACAAGAAGTGCAATGCATTGGAGAAGTTTCACAAGTTTTTGAATATTCAGCGGTTGTTGATTAACAGATTATTTCAAGTAAATGATGTTAGTTTTTTTTTTGTAAATACCATGCCTAAATATTATTATAATAAATTATACCCTTAATATACTCGTACATACATGCATGTCATTACATATTTTCTGTTTTTAAAGATCTCTATAAGTGAGATAGACCTATCATATACCACTGTAAGCTTATCCAGGTTCGACTGTATTTATAGCGACGTTTGTGCTGGAGGAATAATGGCTTACAGCTGTGTGTCCACGGTTGGCAGTTTAGTCATAGCGCGTATACAGCGTTTTTGCATCTTAAAGTTTATGTCATCATTTATTTTGTGAAGTTGTTCCAGAAAATAATACCAAACTTAAGTGAATGCGCCAGGGTCGCTTCCTGCCATTATCTTAAATAATGTTTCGCCTCGGAGTTGCATGTCATGACCTTGTGGGCAACAACCTGTCAACGTAGTTGCGTTCCACTATGGGCGCACGCACACTGTCATTTTCGTCGCGCAACACTATTCGCATGTTTACGCGTTCGTCGCCTACCGCTCGCTAGAGGAACACGCCGTACACGTGTCGCGGCACCGAAAACCTATAGAACTGTTGCCAGCAAGACTTTGTGATACCGCAAGAACTATTCGTATTAATCAGCCAATCGTGCTGAAGATAACCGCATCGCAGCTGTTGAAGTAAGAAGTGCGCTGCGTCGCCCGCACTCGAAGATCGCAGGTGAGCATATTTGATCTTATGAACATGTAATTATCCGCTGGTCCTTCGAATTTATCTACTTAACTTGAATCATCCTCTACCTGGGGCCTGAGCTATTGTAAGAAATTATTTAACAGCACTCACGGCGTGGGCGCCTGTAGGCCACACCTCCTGCACAGACTAGGTTTTTGATCACCACGCATACCACTCCTGGTATTTTTCTCGAGCTGCAGATTCTTACAAAATTTGTGGTTCGAATCCCGCAATTAATTTAATTTAATTAATTAGCTAGTAGCCTATTTAGAGACGTTCCCACCATTATTTTTGGTCCTTCGAGCCGGATAAGGTTAATTCTAATTGGTTCAAATATTTGGCTAATATAAAGTCATATTATATTTAGATCTTTTTAACCTAAAACCTTATTGCGTGTCAATTCCTACATAAATGTTCACTTAAATTGATTAGATATTTTATTAACTTAATCTTGAGTTGAAATATCGAACGAACTGTTTCATTTTATAATAATGTATTGAGTTGCTGTTTAAAACATATTTTTTATTCTAACTCTGTTTCGCAGTTTTTATTACGAAAAGTAACTGGAATATTCCATGTAATATTTTTTTTGTTGAGGGTACATTGCTAACATTATTAACATTGGTACATTGATGTTACCTTGTATTTACCGCACACTTGTTCAATCTTATACCACGGAGTTATACGAACTTATCTTTATGTATGTTTGCATCTGTAATTTATAATGCATCGTGCGAAATTCGTAAACATTCTTTAAATTGATAAGTTATTATTTCGTAATAAAAATCCCACTTCAACAGCCTATAACCGCAAAAGCTAGTATATATTAAGTACTAACTCTAATATTTTATAACATATTCACGCCGTATATTTAAAGGAGTAAGCAGTGATATTAGTAATTTAGTTTGTATAACTCACCCGCCCTGTTTGACCTTATCGGCAAACAGAGAATAGTTATCTACATTTATTTTTATTCCCGCATTGTTATTGTTTAAGGTCTGTATATAACCACATTATTTATTTAATATTTTTAAATAAACTACTATTTGTCGCTAATCGCACAAATTTTCATGATATGAAAATAGGAAATATTTAATTTCAATTATCTATAAGGTCGCCGCACTTGAATCACGCCATGAATCATTTTACGGAGTGAGCAGAGACTATTATTCTGAAACCGCTACTTACTGTGGCAATAATTAGTTATATTTTTTGATTTGTTGATTTTATGTATTATCGTTACGCATTCGCACATGTATTATTAATCGCTTTTAGGGTTCTGCATTTATTAATTATATTGTTTTATTTATTTCACGTTAATTACGTTTATAGGTCGTGATGTCTAAATCAGATAAATCAATAATGTCAAAATTAGAGAAACAATTAGAAAGTAAACTTAAAATAAAGGAAATTTAACGAGCAGATATATTCTCTCGTATACAATCGTTGTTTGATTTAATAGCAAATATTGATAAAGCCACGGTTCGGAACACTTTCTTGGCTCGAGCGCGAATTATAGATGAGCTGAGAAATGACTATCATACGTTAGTGGACGACATTAACTTATTAAATTTAGAACTCGATGAAGATTGTGAAGTAAATCATCAATCCATCACCGCGTTTGATGATTTGTACTGTATAATTAAGGAGACTTTAAATAAATCTAAGACGGCTACCTCCAGCAATTTGATCCTAACTGCACAAACTAAATAAACCCTATTAAGGTGCCGCGTATTGAGCTTCCCACATTTGATGGGAACATTCAAGAGTTTCCATTTTTTATGAAACCTTTAAAAGAGTGATTCACGATAATCCATCATTGACTGATTCGGAGCGCATTCATTATTTACTAAATAGTTTAACTGGAAAGGCTAAGTCCATTGCAGCTGGGTTTGTGCCAGCTGCCGAGAACTACAAGTCAGTATGGGATGTTCTTATTTCAAAATACCACGATAAACGCGCTTTAGCTGTAAGCTATTTAAACGAGTTATTATTCCTGAAGCCTTCCACTTCAGGCTCCGCAAATTTAGAACAGGTCATAGATAAATACGCTGCACTTATAGCTGGTCTTAAAGGTCTTGAGATCGAAGATTTAGCTGATTTCATTTAATCTAATAATTTAAGGCTAATATGGACACAAATATAACGCCTTAAATTATTAGATTCGACACCGCAATAAATTATGAAATGTCTATTCGCGATACGAATAAAATTCCGAATTGTGATAATTTTATTCAATTTGTTCGAGAACAAAAAAATTTTACATCGCACTTCGCATAGGTCTGACAACCTTGTCACCGCTTCTAACAATTTTTCGTCACGAGCACCGCCTCGAACCTGCGCACTGCGAGCAAATATTGCAACCCTTCAACTGTTCATTATGTCACAATGTACATACGCATCTTTATAACTGTAACAAGTTTTAAACATGTCTCCGACGGAAAGATTTAAAATCGAATAGAATTTGTGGTAATTGTCTTAGCAGACAACATTTTACTTTAAATTCAGGCAGCGACATCATACCTTGCTTCATTTTGAGCAGTTTACTAATCGTAAATCTAACAATAAGTTTATTAATTCGCCGCCTAAGCCTAGGGTTAATACGCTTTCCAAGTCTTCTGCTGAAGATCATCCGACGGATCGTCCGGCTGACACCTCGGAAACTTCACATGAGTGTGTGTCGCTATGCACGCTCTCTTCAAAACCATTAGAGGCTTCTTTGAAGACCGAGATCTTGCCTACTGCTAAAGTGTTGGTAGCTTAGTAGTTGGTAGGAAAAGACGTGATAGTGCGATGTCTCATTGATCCGGGTTCACAAAAACATTATGTAACCACACGCTGTTATCGTAAGTTAGGACTACGTATAAATACTAATTCTACCTGTATAGTTAGGGTATAGGAACCGCACAATTAGTGAGAGGTTCTACTACTCTCAGATTTTGTTCAAGGCTTAGACCGCAGCCTAAGTACAAAATAGAAGCCTTTGTTTTGGACCACATAACTGGTCAACTTCCGCTTACGCAAATAGATGTCACAAAATGCATCACTTAAATAATTAAAATTTGATTAAAATAAAATTTTGCTCGCCGACGATTCCTGGGCTCTTCCAGGTGATGTTGACATACTTTTAGGCGTTAATTTATTCTCGCGCATTTTATTACCAGACAATATTTTCTCGCGGCCAGGAAATCCTGAAGCGATAGAAATGATTTTAGGATATATCGTTCTAGAGAGGCACCAGTTGATAAACGGACTCAACCTCCTGGTCCTTTGAAAGCCTTTTCGCATACAGGTTGTGATTACTCGGGCCCTATTATGTTTACCCCTTTGCGCAGACGGGGAGTGAGAACCCACAAGGCTTATATTTGCCTTTTTACATGTCTGACAACCCGTGCAGTTCATATAGAACTCGCTACAAACTTTAGTACCGCAAGCTTCCTCGCTGCACTTAAAAGATTTTTATCGCGCAGAGGTCCTGTTCAATGCTCAATAAATATATATCAATGCAATACTCAGACAATGGAACCAATTTCGTTGGTGCCAAGTCCTACCTTCGAGTTATACTTTCTTGAATGATGAATATCATGCTTACTGGGTAAAGGAACTGGCTGAGAATAGGATGTCTTGGAAATTTATTCCACTCAGTGCTCCACACTTTGGGGGATGCTGGGAAAGCACAATTAAATGCGTTAAAACACATTTGAATAAGGTTATTGGTCAACAAGTTCTTACTTATGAGGGACTTGACACCGCGTTAACGCAAATTGAGGCATTATTTAATTCACGGCCGTTATACGCATTTGGTTCGGATCCTTCTGATCTAACTGCTTTGCCACCTTCGCATTTTTAAAACACATTACCGCTTAAATATTTACCCGCTCCAGACACATCTGAGAAAATTAGTTTGCTCTCCTGTTCTAAACTTCTTGACAATTTGGTCCAGTCGTTTTGGAAGAGGTGGCGCAATGAATACTTGCACACCCTCCAGCAAAGGCAAAAATGGAATACGCCAGCCAATCCCGTCAAAGAAGGAATGGTTGTCGTTTGTCTACAGGATAATGTAATGCCCTTACATTGGCCTTTAGGTGTCATTGTACAATTGCACCCTGGAAAGGATGGCATCACACGCGTTGCCTCCGTCAAAACTAAGCAAGGTGTATTTCAACGGCCAGTTGTAAAGCTGTGTCCACTACCTACGCAGTAGCCTTAATTAGTAGTAAGATTTATTAGTTTTTTTTTCTCTCGCACGTTATTTATTGTTAATACTTAGAATACGCTAGGTTATTTATGTATTTTTATAATACTAACCGCACACTTTTAATATTACCGCACATTATACTCTTAAGTTTTAAACAGCAACAACGCAACGCACTGCTTAAAGACTTTATCAAGTTTTCTTTGTCTTTTTTTGGACGTATCTCGTCCACTCGCAATAAGTTTTTGTTTGTAACATATTACTTTACTTATTATAGTCGTCCTGTCGACTATTTATTCACATAGAGATTACTCCCGCACTATACTTTCTTTACCGCTTGGGGTTTATTCTCAACCGCAATATTTCGCTGTTTTCACTTGTGTTGAAAGTGGAACCTTTCAAGGCCGGGGAAATGGATACGCCAGGGGTCGCTTCTTGCCATTATCTTAAATAATCTGTTTCGCCTCGGGAGTTGCATGTCATGACCTTGTGGGCAACACCCTGTCGACGTAGTCGCGTTCCACCTGTGGGCGCACGAACACGCGTTATTTTCGTCGCGCAACGCTAGTCGCATATTTACGCGTTCGTTGCCTACCGCTTGCCAGAAGAACACGCCGTGCACGTGTCGCGGCACTGAAAACCTATAGAACTGTCGCCAGCGACTGTGTTATACCGCAAGAACTATTCGTATTAATCAGCCAATCGTGCTGAAGATAAGCTGTTGAAGTAAGGAATACGTCGCGCCGCCCGCATACGAAGATCGCAGGTGAGCTTATTTGGTCTTATTAACATGCAATTATCCGCTCGTCCTTCGAATTTATCTACTTAACTTGAATCATCCTCTACCTGGGGCCTGAGCTATCGTAGAAAATTGTTTAATAGCCCCAGCGCGTGGGCGCCTCGTGGACCACACCTCCCACATAGTTTAAGTTTTTCTGGTCACCACGCATATCACTCCTGGTATTCTTCTCGAGCTGCAGATTCTTACAAAATTTGTGGTTCGAATCCCGCAATTAATTAAATTAAATTAATTAGCTAGTGGCCCATTTGGAGACGTTACCACCATTAAGTATATACTCTAAATTGCCATAATGTTATGTCGTTAATACTGCATCGGTTATGACCGTCATAGATAGTTTATAAAAGGAATGCTAATCTGTTAATTTTTTTACTTAGTTCTGACTCTTCCAATTCAATTTCCTGCTATTACAAGAACGCGATATCGAGTTTTTATCTACTTTATTATTTATATTTTGTTTGTAAAGTAAATCAACGTGAGAGGGGTTTGAGATCTTTGACTAAAAGACATTATATTCGTTTTATGTAGATTCATTATTAGATGATTACTTTTAAGGTAGGTTATTATATTATAAGTGTGTAATTACATGTCATCATAAGTGACTAATGTCATTGGTTAATTTGTAGCATTCGGCGATCATTTACATAATAAAAAGTAGGGGACCTATTACAATGCCTCAAGAAACACCGTGAGCAATTTTATGCTCATTTGATGAAAATGATTCCTCAATTTTCATTTTAAAATTTAAGCATCTTACAACATATACGAATATGTTGACGAAGGTCACCTAAACATGACTGTATCAGATTCAATAATATATTGCCTCTTATTTCATAAATCATAATTTAAAATTTATCAATAGGAAATAGTAATCTAAAATTAAATATCTTTCAACTAATTAGAAGAACTTTATTAAAAGATATCCGCCATCACTAAAACCGTCTTCAACTATTTTCAGTCACTCTCTTTTTTGTGATTGAAAGTGTTAAGGCACGTACAATTATTACAAAGTGTGTATTACCTTCGGTAATGGTTTCATTTTTTGACCAATGTGGAGTCCAGTGATAGGTTTAAATTTTTCTGGCAATGTGGTATCTTCGTTCAATAATAAAAGCGAATTAACCAATACAAGAGAGTTAAAGTAACGGGTCTCTTCATAGGAGCACAAAACTTTTCCTCTTGCAGTCATTAATGGTTCGAACGTGGTTTTGAATATTTCTTTTTCCAAGTTATATAAATACCTGTTCATTAAATAAGTCCTTGTGATTAAATAAATTGCGTTTATCTTTTCTTTTTGTTTTTCTTTTGTCTCTATAAATATTGTCACCCAACTACTAATAGAATCCCTTAGAATTTCTTCTACATTGTGAAGGGGTTAAATATAATTATAATACTTATTATATTGTACATAAATAAGTATCTAGAGCCGCAACAATTATTTGAGACCATACTAATACTTGTTCGGTGCTGTTAGTCCCCGCGCTACTAAGCCGTTAGCATTTAGTTATTTAAATGATAACAAGCTTCACTTATATTTCACTTATACAAAATTTATGATATGATATATTAAGAAGATGTCGTAATCTCTCATCTTGAATCCGTCGATTGACCTCAGTGATGAAGTTGGACTTACCTAGTCAGACTATTTGTCCCAGCTTAACATACTCGTCAACAATTTCGAGCGTAGTGCTCGCAACAACTGGCGACATAGGTGTGACATGGACGTTACACATGATCTTTGTTTTGTCCATGTTCATTTTAAGACCTATCCGTTGGTAGATAGTCAATATCAATAGTGTCAAGTGTCAAATAAAATACAATCGAGTTTACAAAATCTCGTTGCACTCGGTTGTATTTTTACGTAATTTATTAAAATCCTCTGTGTCATGTCGCAGTCCGCTGTTAGCACATGGGCTTCTTCATGTGTCTGAAGGATTTGCTACAATCATTAAGCTTGTCGTGAGGGTTGGCGAGCGGAGTGCCACAGGTCTCGCATCTTTGACGCTGCTTCACGTTGCCGGTGAGTCTTAACTTATATTTAATTCCAAGAACTTTTAATATATTAATAACTTATCATCATCATCTTGATTACAGCCCCTCCCGAGCATGATCTTTAGCCTTATCCGTTGGACGAGGGGGGTTGTTTCGCCCAGCACTGATTGCCAGTACAAGTCTGCTATTTGAGAACCTTTCTCCTACATTGCTTATCGGTTACAGTCTTACAGTCTACTCATCCGCCGGCTACTTTGACTACTTATGTCATGAATTTTCTGACGAAAAACATCTTACATATTTTGTAATATAAAAGCTGATGCAAATGGCGGAACATTTTGTGATGTATGAACAGAATCACTTATTGACGCTGGGTTTCTAGCTTCTTCAATTCTTCGTAAAATTGTCCAGTGGATTTTCATTGAAGAATACCAAATAAGCGGACAGTTGTATAGTACCGCAAATCTGTAAAATAGTAACAACTATTATAAGTCCGCTACTGAAGATAGGCCTCTCCCATAGATTGCCTAATAGGAGGGAAATTTCCGATATTTGCAAAACTAGGCTATGGGTCGACTGTGTAGAGCTGGCGTAAGAATATCGAATAAACTGGTATATTAATTACAAAGTGCTGACAAAATTTTTACGTAGTAGGTTTATACTCCAGCGTATTTTGGATACAGCACAAATGGGTCGGCTCGAGCATGGAAGGACTACGCTCACACAGAGTATCACCGTAAACTGCATTTTGATTCTTAATAAATGTTAGATGTAGGTATCTCTTAACCACAGCCATCAGGTGGGACGTGTGTTTGCTTATCGCTCTTAATTAAAAAAAAATAAGATTCTGATATATGGATATATTTTTCCAGAATTTGGGCTGATCTTATCTGCTACTGACTGAAGCGTATACAACGTGTTCCGAAACTCAACGTCAAGCGGGCACGGGGCAAGAGCCCCATACCAGCCCCGGGAAAAAATCCATATCAGTTAGTTCAGATAGAACTGACAAATTTATGCAAATGAGGAAAATTGATATTTTAAATCATATCATTAGGTAATGTGACCACAAATTTCTCAATTTTACACTGATTTTTTCACTAAGGTGGTCTTAAATAAACGTGCTATTAATCATAGTCACAAATCAAGCAAAAAAGTTGCTAGGTAAGTTAAAATTAACGTAGTTTCTTTTAGTCGTAGTTGGTAAAGCGCACTGACTTAGCTTAACAAACGCATATTCACTTTTACCTTGAAGACTAGAGTATTGAAATCGGATGGAAAGACAAATGCTAGAAAATTATTCCACTTCTTTGCTATACGTATTATAAACGACGAAGCAAAAGACATTCCACCTGTGGATGAACCATTGACATCTATATTTGTCTTCAATTAAGAATCAAAATGCTTCGTCATCCCTGGTGACTAAGATGGAATGTCACGTTTCCAGTAAAAGGGTCAACGGTTCTTTACACTCATCATACGAAACACAAGAGCATTAAGCTGTTATTTTACGCTGGTATTACGTGAGAGCGTGGTCCTTACCCAGTCGAGTCGACCCATTCGTGCCACAACCATAATATAGCTGCAGCGTGGCTCTACCGCGTAAAATTTGGTTCGTCGTTAAAAAGAGGTGGAGACCAGCTGAGCGTCTGGTAGTTCGACGATGGAATGGAGAGGTAGGCAAAAGTCATGAAAAATGTACCTATTTTTGCGCTAAACAACAGTGAATACACTGCGGTGTTCTGGTGTAATTCTTTGGAGAAACAGTATAATTACAGACTGTAAAGCAATAACTTTTAAGTCCTTAGAGGTAACAACGCAAAGGCCTTCTTTGTGTCGATTTCAATGAATGAATGAATATACTTTTATTGTACACCATGAAACAAAAGGATACGGGAAATATTAAAGGAGTAAGTGGTACAATTTGTCAGCCTTATCACTGTCTAGCGATCTCTCCGAACGAACCAAAGGCGTAAAGAAATAAAGCTACAATTTAGTTGCAAGTCCATGGTCTATCAGCAATAGACCGTAGACTTCAGTCTTGTCATATTAATGTTATAAGAAAACTCACCCGCTGAATGCATCACTGTACGTCCACTGGATATGACAAGGTCAAACCTTTGCGTAGTATTCTGAAGTAGCTTATATACATTCTTATGTTGCAGTGTAGAAAGTATAAGATATTTTATAACGTGCGCGAAGTATTTCTGTTCGTGTCTTTCTAAAATTATTTCTTCTCTTTTCTTTCTTTTACTGTTAAAAATTTTTATTATGACGTTCTCAATAATATTCTCAAATCAATTAAAGTTCGTATAGGCCGCAAGACTCAAGGTCAGTAAGCTAAAATGGTAATGGGCCTGCAATGTAACTCGAAGAACCGACGACCGATGGGGAAGAAAGAATGGAGGTGGCTCAGGATCGTATTTTGTGGAATTCCTTGGAAAAGGCCTATGGTCAGCAGTGATAAAGTTTGTTAAGGGCTGTAATATTAATGATGATGAATTAAAGTTCAAATAAAATTTTAATACTATCTATAAATGTAAGATCTTTTAAAATATTTTTGCTAAATTAATGTATGACTTTTACTAATAATTGAAGTAACTATATACCTATTTATATGACCAATATGTCCGTTTTGGCGGGGACTTGACCGGTGGCAGATTGCTGCCCTTTATTATTGTTTGAATAATGGTTTGAAGTAGATACATAGAAATTTTGCGATTTTGAATATTAAATGTCTGCACATGTGAACTATTAGTGCAACCGATGAAACAAGTGTTCCGATGGTGATGTGGACCACGAGATAATGTGACTGCTTCTATAGTGTAGTTATTGTAAGCGCGACAATCGATCATGTGGTACATGTAGTGGTGGTAATCAAGGTTCGAATCCCAGAAAGGACAAATAAAAAAGGTTTTCTCGGAAGTGTAGAAACAGCTCGGAGTTAGAAAGTTACGTTCTCTTACTTAACTAATAATTAAATTAAATGTGGTTTATTTATTGTGAAACAACTAATTCTTACCCGACATATATGTGTTTCTACGGGTGACGTCGATCACATGAAGATTTGGATGGCTAATATTTCTTGACATTACGGCGATATATGTAACCTGAAATTTTTTTCTTTTAAATCTTTAATGCCTTGTAACGTGATAAGGAACTACTTTAACATTACCGTTTCAAAATTTATCGTTACCGTTACAGCCTATTAAAAGTCCACTGCTGAACAAAGACCTCCCGCATAAATTGCCTTATGGGGGGGGGGGGCTATACCTATAATTATTGCTTATATTTGCCATAGTTGCCACACCTAGTTGGCGGGTAACAACTAAAAATTAAAAACCGCTGTTACCGGTTTTTAATTTTTAGTTGTTATTTCTAGGAAATTGCAGTCCATAAAGTCGTTCATCAATAACATAATTACAGCCCTTCACAAGTCCACTGCTGAACATAGGCCTCCCCCAAGGAATGCCATAAAGCACGGTCCTGAGCCACCGATTCTTCGAGCTAAATGGCCGGCCCATTGCCACTTCAGCTTACTAATCTGTTGGGCTATGTCGGTCACTCCGGTTCTACTGCGGATATTCTCATTTCTAAGTTTATCACGCAGAGAAACCCCGAGTATAGCCCTCTCCATAGCTCGCTGAGCGACCTTGAGCTTCCTTATACGGCCAGCAGTGAAGGATCAAGTCTCAGTTCCATAAGTCATCATTGGCAACACGCACTGGTTTTATAGTCTCGTTTTCAAGTTTTGAGGTATATCGAGAAGATGTGTCGTAATCTCCCGAACGCTGCCCAGCCGAGTTGAATCCATCGATTGACCTCTCGGTCTAAGTTGGACTTACTTAGTCGGATTATTTGTCCCAGGTAAACATACTTGTCAACAACTTCGAACATAGTGTTCCCAACAACTACCGGCATAGGTGTGACATGTACGTTATACATGATCTTTGTTTTGTCCATGTTCATGTTAAGACCTATCCGTTGGGAGGCACTATTGAGGTCATTGAGCATAGTGCTTAGTCCTTCAGTGATTCTGCCATAAGGACTATATCGTCGACAAATCAAAGGTGAGTGATGTACTCGCCATTGATGTTAATACCGTATCCTTTCCTGTCCAGTAGCTTGAAAACGTCTTCCAATGCAGCGGTGAAGAGTTTCGGGGATATTCCGTCACCCTGTCTTACACCTCTCTGCAGTTGGATAGGTTTTGTACTCTGGTTCTGTACTCGGATAGCCATCGTAGCCCTACTGTACAAATACTTCGGCACTTCGATATACCAATAGTCAACTTGGACCCGCGGAAAAGATTGCAGCACCGCTTAAATTTCGACGGAATCAAAGGCTTTCTCATAGTCCACATACGCAAGACAAAATGGCAAATTGTACTCCCCGGTCTTCTGTACAATTTGCCGAAGGGTATGTATGTGCTCTATGGTGCTAATGCCTTTTCGGAAACCGGCTTGTTTAGGAGGCTGGAAGTCGTCGAGTCTGCATGCGAGACGATCGTAATGGCTCTTGAAAACAGCACGTAGACGCGGCTCAGAAAAGAAATCGATCTGTAGTTCTTCAAGAGAGCGTTGTCACCTTTTGAAGAACAAGACCAACGCATTTCTGAACTGAATTAAAGAGCTTCTGAAGGACTTCAAGTACCGGTTTTCCACCCGCTTTCAGAAACTCCGCTGTAATTCTATCCTCGCCCGGGGACTTGCCCTTTTTAAAGTGCTGGAGAGCCATTCTAATCTCGATCAGACTGAAGTCCGGAATATCATCGGAATAGTGTCGGATAAGACTTGTTCTTGGATCGTTACTCACATTTGCGTGTGGCTCCAACGATGATGTGTACAGCTACCCATAGAACCTCTAAATCTCACTCAAAATGTCAGGTGTCCCGGAAACGATGCTGCCAGACTCGGTCTTCAGTTTCGACAGTTGGCTCATTTTGGCAGACAAATCTCTGGCGAAGACCTTGGAGTCTTGGTTCCGCTCGATTGCTTCTTCAATACGAGCTGTATTGAAGTTGCGCGAGTCTGGCAAAATTAGCTCCGACCGCATAGACAGTTCCCACGAGCTTGTTATTCATATTATCCACTTCATTGCAGTCTTCTAGGCACTGAAAACGGTTTTGTAACTAGAACTGAAAGGTTTCGGGCCTTTGGATTAGAGCAGGAGGGGGATGGAGCGTTGACTTCATTAGACGACACCTCTCCAACTTAACGTTTAGGTTCAGTGTGCCTCTAACTATTCGGTGATCGCTACCAGTTTTCACCCTCGCGATCACTGAGACATCACTGAACAGTTGGCGTCTAGTCGTCATGATGAAGTTAATCTCATTTTTTGTCGAACCGTCGGGGCTCGACCAGGTCCACTTCCGTGGGGCCGCTTCTGGAAGAAAGAGTTCATCATAAAGAGTCTCTCTTTCTCCATAAAGTCGGCCAGCTGCTGGCCCCTTGGGTTCCGTTGCCCTAATCCGAATTTCCCTACTTTCAGCTCACCGTTCTCTCTTGTGCCTAGCTTTGCGTTGAAGTCGCCCATTAACACCGTATAGTGGGTTTTGGAGGAATGCATGGCTCTAGAGATATCCTCATACGTTTCCTCCACCTCCTCATCGTTGTGTGCCGAGGTTGGTGCGTAAACCTGTATGACCTTTAGCGAATACCGCTTGGTGATTCTGAGTATAAGGTCTCGTCGACACACTCCCAATCTTTACAACGTTGTTAACTAGAGACTTGTGGACAATAAATCCAACACCTCCTTGGGACAGATGGTCACCCCATTATTGTGTCGGTTGAGCCACAGCAGTCGACGCGTGTTTGCAAGTTCGATTCACTCAATTCATGAGGTACCCATCGTTCAAGTTTTTACTTTCCGATTTGCTTCAAGTGGATTAATACAGTTTTATCACTTACCCCGAAGCCTGCAGCTATCTCTGAAGTGCTTTGTGATGGATCCGCTACAATAGCCTTTAATTCTTCATTTTCCATTTTGGTTTCCGGCCGTCCACAGGGTTGGTTCTGAAGGTCGGAATTTCAAGAACAAAACGTTGAAACCAAAATGTACCGTGCTTTTTTGCGACACCAGCGCCGTACACA